>CAUYUJ010006580.1:226313-406313 GCA_963575745.1 Prorocentrum cordatum
CGTACGTATGTATGTATGCGTGCATGCATGATTGTCTGCATGCATGCATGCATGCATGTATGTATGTATGTATGTATGTAAGTCAGTATATATTGATGCATGCATGCACGCATGCAGACATGTATGCATGCATGTGTGCGCATATATATTTATATATATAGACATACATGTATGTGTGCACACATATGTATATATATGTATGTATGTATATATATAAATAAATAAATATGTGCACGCATGCATGCATGCGTGTATGTATGCGTGTATGTATGCATGTATGTATGTATGTATGTACGTATGTACGTATGTATGTCTGTATGTATGTGTGTATGTGTGTAGTTATACGTATGTATAGAATCTGCCCTCCTGCCCAAGCCAGGAGGGCGTATGCACCGATCCCGGGCCCAGGATGCGCCTGGCCAATATAGATGCAAATGTATGAGCGCCCACCTGAGACTGAGTCGGCGACAGGAGGAGGGGGCCGGTGCCTGCGAGAGCCTAAGTGGTCGGGCGTCGAGCAATGGGGGCGCGATGGATGGGGGATGAAGTAAGGTGCACCCTTTGTGCCTTGAAGGGTGCCCTTGGGGGGTACAAAATGGGGCACGAACTCCCCCCCCCTCGTTTTTATCGCCCCCCACAAAGTAACGCCCGATGCGGACGAACGCAAGGATGCCGCGCCAGGGGATGGCGTTGCTGCCCGCCGCGCGGGGTGCGCGGGGCCGCTCGGACGGAAAGGCCCCGCTTGAGAACCCCCACCCGCTAGGCCAGTGTCGATCCGATCGATCTGGTTAGATATTGGCTCTGGGCGGGTCGAGCCGATTCGATTCCGATTATGCCGACGATGTGCCAGGATATGGCGCTGCTGCCCGCCGCGAGGGACGCGCGGGGCCGCTGGGACGGGAAGGCCCCCGCCCGCCCCCCCGCAGTGCCGCCGCCGCTGCGCCCCTCCCTCCCACGCAGACGCGCGAGCGCTCACGCTCTCGCCAGAGGAGGAAGAGGTACCCGTACCGCTACCCTTCCCTCCCTCCTCCCTCCCTCCCTTTCCATCCCTCCTCACTCCCTCCATCCCTTCCTCTCTCCTCCTCCCTCCCTCCTCCCTCCCTCCTCCCTCTGTCCTTCCTTCCCTCCCTTCCTCCCTTCCTCCCTCCTCCGCCTCCGAGGAGGGATGAGGGAGGGAGGATCAAAAGGCACCAGTACCGCTGCCCTTCCCTCGTTCTCGCCGTTCTGGGTGCCTCCTGGGGTGCCCTCGTCGCCGCAGCTGGCTCCGCTTCGAAGTCCTGGTCAGAGCGCACCCCGGGAGAGGTCCGGGGAGTAGCGGTCTCGTTTTTTTTGGTTTCCCCAGCTCGAGCGCGCGCGTGCGCTCGAGGCGGGGAAGGAGGAGAAGGAGAGACGGGCCCGCCCCTGGCGGCTGTGCTGCCTTGCCCCCCCCCTCAGGCGATCGCAAACATGGATCAAAGGGGGGTGGATCAGCGACGGGTCCAGGCTTCATGGGAAATCGCGGATTTCCGCCGCCGAGCGAGGCGGCACTGGCCGTATTGGGAAGGGCACCTCCGCCGATCCATTGATTTTTCGACCGCGAGCATAATCCATGGATCGCTAGTCCATGTCTGCACGCCCCCGACCCCCCGCCCCCACTGCCGCTCCTGGAGACACCCGCCCGCCGCTTCTGGCGCCCAGGCCGTCCAGGCAACGCAGTGGCGAGGTCGCCGTCCTTCGCAGTCGTCGTGGTCGCTGCCGTCTGTCGGCTACGCGCAAGATTGGCCTCTCGCCGGAGCGAGCTATGGTGCGGGCCCACAGGATCCCCAGCAGCAAGGGCTGGCGTGCTTGGATTTCTTAGATTGGGCCTCCCCCGTGGCACCCTGAAACCGCGCGCCAAAGGTTGCTCTTGCCTAGGGTCACTACTGTGTGCAGCCGAGTCTGCTTCCTCGTCGTGCAGTCAAGACCCTAAATAAGGACCACTGGTCAGAGGAGGACAAGGTACCAATGCCGCTGGTCGTCCTGGAGAGCCCTTGTTGCCAGGGCTAGACTCTTTCCAATTCCGGTCAGAATGCGCCCTGGGAGAGTCCGAGCTGGGTCGGGAAGTATTTTCGTGGCCGAGGTTCACCGTTGCCAGAAACAAAAAACACTTTTTTCCGTTCCTTCTGTCAGCACGGTGATTGTCGCTGTCGTCGTCGTCGTCGTCGTCGTCGTCGTCGTCGTCGTTGTCGTCGTCGTCGTCGTCGTCGTCGTCGTCGTCGTCCCCCGCTCTCCCTCCTCGTCAGCAACAAGAGGTGCTTTCCACCACTCTTCCTTGCGATGGTCGGGACGGAGGTGGCGCTCGATGGCGCCAGGGCCAGATCCAGAACAGTCCATAGTATCAGCGTCAGGAGGCGTAGTCGAAGGATGAGGAACAGGAAGAAGACGAGTAGGAGGAGGAGGAGGGGGAGGAGGAGGAGGAGCAGGAGTAGCAGTAGCAGGAGGAGGAGATGACGTGAGTCGGGCAAATATGCATCAACGATGTTGCAACGCACCCTCCCGTACCGAGCCCCCTCCCCTCACGGGTCCCTTCTATCACTGGGAGGAGTTGCCCGAGAACAAAAAGACCACCGTGGGTGCGGGCGTGGGCGTGGCCGTGCCGGCGGGTGCTCCGTCCTGGAACACGTGCCTCCCTGCACCATCCTCGACCACCAGGTCAAGTTGCGCTGCCGCCCGACGCCACCGTAGGCTCGGGGGGGACACCTCGGGGAGGGGGGGAAGGGCTGGACGAGAGGGGAGGTTGGGGGGGGGGGGCTTCGGTTGCGGGTCGTTCACGGGGGGGGGGGGCGTCATGGGGCGCCTTTGCCGGGTCTTGCCCTGGCGCCTGTGGCGCAGTTGGCGAGGGGGGGCGCACCGCGCCCCTGAGGTCTTCCGGCTCCGCGAGTTCGCCTCCGACGCGGCGGAGGCCGGGAGATCGAGAGGCGCCGCGCGCGGCTTTGCAGGAAGCCTTTGCGCATGAGCGGTCGTCGTCGTGGCCGTTCAGAATTTTGCCCCTCCTGCGCCCGTCCCCCTCTCTTTTTCCGTCCTCCCTGCGCCTCGTTCTCCTGCGCCTGTTCTCCTTCCGCCCTGCTCTTACCGTCCCTCCCTCCGCCTCGTCGGGTGAGAGGGAGGAAGATGATGAGGGAGGAGGTGTGGCCAGGGGCAGGAGCAGGATGGGAAGGACGAGTAGCTTGTTGATGGTGGTGATGGGGCTGAGGATGATGGTGAGGGTTATGATCAATATGGGGGTGACGATGGAGAGACGATGCAGATTGTGTTGATGCTGATGATGGTGAAACTGATGATAATGATGACGATGATGATGATGATTTTGATGATGATGATGATGATGATGATGATGATGATGGTGATGGTGATGGTGATGGTGATGGCGATGGTGATGGTGATGGTGATGGTGATGGTGATGGTGATGCTGCTGATGATGCTGCTGATGATCATGATTATGCTGCTGATTGTCGTAATGATGATAATGATGATGATGAGGATGATGAGCTGCTGCTGATGTTACTGATGATGATGCAGATGATGATGATGATGATGATGATGATGATGATGATGATGATGATGATGAGGATGAGGACGAGGATGAGGATGCTGATGGTGATGAGGATCAAGACGAGATGGACGACTATGAGGATGAGGAGGGTGATGATGATCAGGATGATGATGACGATGCTGATGATTATACTGATGGTGATGATGATGATGATGATGATGATGATGATGATGATGCCGATGGTGATGATGATCGGGATGATGATGACGCTGCTGATGATTATACTGATGATGATGATGATTATTATTATTATTATATTGTGGTGGTGATGGAGATGAGGATGGTGGCGATGGCGATGTCGCTGACGATGGCGATGACGATGCAGATGATTACGATGTCGACGACGATAACAATGACGATGAGATGTGATGCTGTTGCTGTTGATGATGATTCTGATGGCCATGTTGACGACGACGATGACGATGACTATGATAATGATGGTGAGGATGCTGATGAGGAGAAGGAGAAGGAGGAGGAGGCGGAGGTGGAGTATGTGGATGGTGATGAAGATGATGACGGTGATGGTAATGATGATCATGATGACGATGGCGATGACGATGACGACTGCGATGACGATGACGATGACGATGACGATGACGACGATGATGATGATGATGTGATGATGATGATAATGATGATGATGATGATGATGATGATGATGATGATGATGATGATGATGATGATGATGGTGATGATGATGATGATGATGATGATGATGGCGGTGATGCTGATGATGATGATCATGCTGATGATGCTGATGATGATGACGGTCATGAAGAAGAAGTAGATGATGATGTTGATGCTGATGTTGATGCTGATGCTGCTGATGATGATGATGTTGATGCTGATGCTGCTGATGATGATGATGATGATGATGATGATGATGATGATGGGGAGGCTCAAGACGATTATTCTTGTGAGGATGCTGCGGCTGCTGATGATGATGCTGGTGGCGATGATGCGCATGTCGGTGGTGATGATTCTGATGACGACGATGAGGGTGGGAGGAGCAGGCGGAGCGGGATGAGGACCTTCCGAGTTGATCTTGCCTCGACGTGCTCTCTCTCCTTCTCTTTCTGTCTTCCCCTCTCTCTGTCTCTCTCTCTCTCTCGCGCGCGCGCACACTGACGCGCGCGCGCGCTCCAGGGATGCCAGCCGTGCACACCAACTCTCACCAGGCCCATCTGATCAGGCCCATCTGGAGAGTCCGGTTCGTGTATACACTCCCTGCCTGGCCAGCAGGGCGCGTTCGCCGAGCCCAGGACCCGGAAGGGACCGAACAGGCTTGATCTTGCGCAGCCCTGCAGCCGCGCGCGTACCATCGGCGATTCGGAGCGTGGCTGCGCGGTTCTTGAAAGGTTGTGTGCAGCTCTTCGATTTCACACGCGTCCTTTCCGTGAACAGGTGTTTCAAATTCAAGTGTTTCCTCAAATGTTCCCCAAATATGGTGTTTCGCCTGATACATCCTCACAGCACGAAGAAGTTTGATGACATAGTTCGCAATGTTGTTTACAGCGCATGAAGCCTTCGCTGCAGACGCCCTCAGAAAACGGAGATGTTGAACTTGCTTGCTAAGTCCTTAGATGTTAGGGGATGTGCCCTCGCCAAAGATATCTTCAAAACCACGCTTTGTGAATAGATTTTGTTCGACGCAACAGCGTTAGTCATTGGTGTTTCAAGAGTTGTTCAACATCGGGCGTTTCGTTCGAGACATCCTCAACCAATGTTGTTGTATACGTATTCGAAGCTGTTCCAACAATACGTTGAACACCAACTTGGGGTCCAACTTCTCGGGGTGGTCACCCGCTTTCGGAACGCTGAAACTCAGTGTAACCACATAGAAACAGCTGGCTGCAACTCAGTGTAACTGCAGCCATATAGAACGCTGCAACCCAGTGTAACCACTCAGAACGCTGGCTTGTCTTCGAGGTACGATAGAAACAGCTTTGCAGCATCGGTCTCGCTTGAAAACTCGGTTCCACCATTTTCGCGACATCGTTGGTGGACTCTCTTGGGTGATGGGGAGGGGAACGAGAAGTCGCAGCAGGGCCAGAACCAACCTTGGGAGCAGTTCACTGCTGGCGCCAGTTCAGCGCCACGCCTGACTTGGTGCGGGCAGTGAGCTCCTTCCGTTTTCGCAGGGTTCGGAGGACGACCAGGTCAAGGAGGCGGAGGCAGACGATCGACAGCAGCAGGATCACGACCAATCTCAGAAGCAGCTCGCTACCCGCGCTAGTTCAGCGCACCCCCCGAACCGGCGTGCGCCAGAACTCCACCCATGACCTCGTTGTGGTCTCTCGGGGAGCGCGCCTGCTCGGTTGTGAAGAGTGCTTGCCCAACTCTCCGACTGCACGCGATGCCTGCTCTTGTCGAGAACTGTATCCCAAAGCAGGCTTTCCGCCCGGTGTATCGTCACACCATGGAGATCTTACGAGGCTATATCTCAAAACGTAATTAGCAAAACACGATACCCTCGTTGCAGGACACCCGGAAAATGGAGATGTCGAATTTGATCGCCGCGTCATTGGATATTTGGAAGTGTGGTTTTCGCTTGAGACATCCGCAACGCAATGCTTTGTTAAAGCATTGTTTTTCGATGCCATCTTGAGACCTTCTTGGAGGACCCCCACGACGGCCCAAGAAACAAGACTGTTGAACAACCAATGGTGTTCAACACGTTTGTTCCACACCAGGCTTTCCGCTCGAGGTTCCTCAAAAAATTGAAACTTGGGCTTGCGCCACACCGCCGACCCCTTTGGGAAACCGGCGGTTGTGGTGGTCTGCTCCTGAGAGCCTCATGGACACCTTTGGGTGGCTCTTTGGTGCCCTTTTGGGCACATCAGGGGGGCCAATGGGGGGCCTCTTGGATCGTCGCGGAGGGTTCTCACGGGTCTCGGGGGGCCGAGGGCTCGAAATGCATGCTGAGGTTTCCTTCCGGGGCCCTTCTTGCAGCTGGCTCGTTTGGGCCATGTTGGAGGCCTCTGAGGCCGTCTTTGGGGCCGTGTAGAGGCTCTGTTTGCCTGTTCAGGGGCCCTCGTGGAGGCCTCTGGGGCCGTCTGGGGGGATCTTGGGAGCCTCTTGGGCCTTCGTGAAGCGTCGGGATGACAACAAGGCGAGAACGTTAATTTTTTAGAACATCGGATTTGAAAATCAACGAATGTTGGCTCGTGGGGCCCTCTTGGTAGGGCTCTTGGAGGCGCCTTGGGGCGTGTTAAGGGCGTCTTGGGCCGTCTTGAGGTTACTTGGCCGTCCTGGCGGAGCCGTCGGCGACTGGGGGCCCTCTTGGGCAGTCTTGGGGGCCTCTTGGGGCTTATGGGCTCGTTGTGGCATCCTCTATCCTCCCATGATGCGGTGGGGCCGGGCCCGGGGGATCCCGGCGGACCCCCCTCCCTCCAAAGCGACTGGACCGGGGTCTGGGTGGAGGGGTCGGGGGAGGGGTAAGCATCTCACACGTTGAGGACACCCCAAGGGGTCGGGATGTTGCCGCCACGTGCACACTGCAGTGTTTTTTCCTGAGTAGGTTGGTGGGCCTGCACACACGAGGTAATCTGATGTCCTCTGCACCGCACACACCTCAGCACAACCCCCAGCACAACCACCCAGCACAAACCCCCAGCGCAGCCCCCAGCACAACCCCCCAGCACCCCTCCCCCTTCACAACCCCCCAGCACAGCCCTCCAGCGCGACTCCCCGGCACAATCCCCCCGCACAACCCCCCAGCACAACCCCCTAGTACAATGCCCCAGCACAATCTCCCAGCACTACCTCTCAGCACAACCCCCCAGCATAATCCCCCAGCACGCCCCCCCAAGCACGACCGCAATGATTCGTGGCGTGTTGTTTTGCTTGGCGGAACCTTGTTTGGTTACACGCTGCGTCGTGGTTCCTTTTTTATCTTTATGTTCATTTCTTTTCTCTGCCCCGCCTCGGGGCTGCGATATCAACGTGACAAGCTAGAATTGTTTTTTTTTGTGAACTCCCTGTGCGGCAGACCAGCACGGCTGACAGGTCAGCGGCGTTTCCCATTCTTGTCCGGTCAGACTCTTCAACAAATTGCGATGTTGCCGACATCGTCGTGGAGTCGTTCTTGGTTTTTTGGGGGGCGGTCCCCTTTCGAACGAAACAGCGTAACACAGCTTCAAATGGCTCCCCAGAGGGATCCGATAAGGCCTCCAGACGGCCGAAGGATGGTGTCGATGAGGCCAAATATGGCTCCAAGGCAGCCCAAGATGGCCTGAAGAGATCTCTTAAGACAGCTGCAAGAGACACGCGGCGCGAACATCTCCCAACAGCGCCAAGCAAGTCACCCAGAAGCGGTTCAGACAGGTCGGGGAACACTACGTCAAGACGGCCCGTAACACGCAAGTCCACAATACGCATCAAACCATCGCGGCAGACGGCCAGAAGCTGGCAGACCAGCACGGAACCAAAGCAGCACGGCCGACCACAGTACCGCGGCAGACCGGCACGGCAGATTAGCAGCACGGCAGACCAGCACGGCAGACCACAACAACGCGGCATAACAGCACGGAAGATCACAGGAGCGAAAGGAGGTTTTATCCGTATGCAGTGGGTTCTGAACAGTAAGTGTGGTACCATACTAAAGTACCAGACTAAAGTACCAGACTGATGTACAGGACTAATGTACCAGACTACTGTACAAGACTAGTGTACCAGACTAATGGCGCCAGACTACTGGCGCCGGACTCATGGCGCCAGACTACTGGCGCCAGACTGATGGCGCCATGCTAATGCTGCCAGACCTATGGCGCCAGACTAATTGCGCCAAATTGAAGGCGCCAGCCCGTTGGCGCCAGACGAATGGCTCCAGACTGCTGGCGTCAGACTAATGAATGGCGCCAGGCCAGACCCACGGCGCCAGACTCATGGCGCCAGACTGCTGGCGCCAGACTATTGACCCCAGACTACTGGCGCCAGATTATTGGCGCCAGACTACTGACCCCAGACTACTTGCGCCAGATTGTTGGCGCCAGACTACTGGCACCAGACCAATGTCGCCAGACTACTGGCGCCAGATTACTGGCGCCAGACTACTGGCGCCAGACTATTGGCGCCAGACTACTGGCACCAGACTACTGGCGCCAGACTACTGGCGCCAGACTGCTGGCGCCAGACTACTGGCGCCAGACTACTGGCGCCAGACTGCTGGCGCCAGACTACTGGTACCAGACTCATGGCGCTAGACTACTGGCGCCAGGCTAATGACGCCAGACCATTGGCGCCGGACTAATGGCGCCAGAGCAGCGTTACCAGATTAATGGCATCAGGTTGGCGGTACGACTGACGGCACCAGATTAACAGTATTAGACTAGAGTATCAGACCAGTGTACCAGGTTAATGTACCAAACTCAATTACCATATGGAATATACCAGACTAACGGCACCGGACTCCTGGCACCAGACTAACGGCACCAAAGTAGCAGTACCGCCGTAGCTGTACCATACTACAGAGCCAGACTGTTGGCACCAGACTGATGTCACCAGACTACTTGCACCAGACTGATGGCACCAGACTAGCGGTACCAGACTACTGTACCTGACTACTGTACCAGACTAACGTACCAGACTAAATGTTCCAGACTAGTGGCTCCAGACTAATGGTACCAGACTCACGGCACCAGACCAGTGGGATCATATCAAAGTGCCAGATTAATGTACCAGACTGATGTACCAGACTAGTGTACCAGATTATGTACCAGTTTGACGTACCAGACTAATGTACCAGACTAGTGTACCAGACTAATGTACCAAACTAATAGATATACTAATGCACCAGACTAATAATATTTCAGACTACCGTATCAGACTAATGGCACCAGACTAATGGCACCAGACCAATGGCACCAGACTATGTCACCAGACCAATGTCACCAGGCTAGTGCCAGGCTAGTGTGGTGCCAGTAGTTTGGCAGCAGTCCGGGGCATTAGTCTGGTACATCAGTTTGGTCCATTCGTCCGATACATTTTTTGTCTGGTACAGTACCAGGCTACTATAGTTTGGTTCATTACTCTTGTACCGTGCTTACGGTTAAGAGCTACCTTCCACAGGAACACAGTTGACCAGCATTTCAAACCAGAACATCACAGCATTCCAGCGTAGCAAGCGCACAAAAAAACGCGAATCGCATACAGCATGCACTCACGCAACACACCGCACCCGACACCCAACACGCAACGAATAGTTCAAATCGCAGCAAGCTCGGCAAATGACAACATACACAGACAACGCGCTTATTGCACACGAGCCCGCAACGCTTAGCCAGGATCTCAATGATCGAGTGGCTTCACCGTATCCGTCCTCCTCAGAGGGCGGACCGATGGGTACATGCGCGCGCCATATAGCCGCACGCGTGCGCGCACGTTCACACACACTTACGCACGCACGCCACGCGCAAGTCCGAACCAAGGCAACCACATGCAGTCACTTCACACCGGGTACTCATGGCAACCACCTAGGTGTTTTTGGGACGCCATGCGGCGGCAACCAGTGTGCATCCATGTCGTTTTGGGTGCAACTCCCTGTGGGCGTAAGCTAATTCAGAGAAGCGGCGCTTTTTGTTCTTGTCTAGTCACCTACATAACATGAGGCGCCTACAGCATGGTATGGTAGAAGGTCATCGTTCGCCCGAGACATCTTTGGAGCATGATATGTTCGACGGGCTGCGTTAGCACGCTCCTTCCCATACAGATAAGCATTTCGTTCGAATCGCCCTCAACACATAAGATATGTGATGGGCCGTGCTACATTTTTCCATAGCGATATGCGTTTCGCTCAAGTATTTTTCACCGTTTTGCTTGATGGAGGACGTGTGCTACGAGGGAGCACCCAAAAAGGTCCCCAATACTCCCGTAGCAAAGTAGTGACGCTTCGCGTATCCTCACCATTACGCCTTGGCTCTGACGCCCTGGGTCGCTGCTGCCTGCCGCCTGACCGCGGCTTCGCGCGCGCCCGCCGCTAGTCGCGGCCGCAGCCCGACCGCGACCGCCCGCCGCCGGCGCTTCCGCCTGCGGTTGTAAAAAAAAGTATCCTCACCATGCTTGTTTGGCCTTGTCAGGGAGTGGCCCTGCTTGAGTGGTTCAGCCTTCTGCAGTTCGTGGTCGTTCCCCCCGGCAGTGCAGTCTGCAATCAGCTCACGCCAGTACGTTGCATCGGTGTGCCCCCGAACTGCGTGTGTCGGGTACGATGTGCGTGCACTGGCACTAGCTGGAGGTGGCCTTACCTCGTGAGCGCACCCCAGTGGTTCCTTCCGCTTTGCGGTGTAGTCGCGGATCTGCCACCCTTCAGACGCAGTGAGCTTTGACGAGACCGGCCTCGTTTGCCGCACCAGTGCCGACTTTGTGCGCCGCAGTCTGCCTGTGGTAGTCGCTCACTTTCGCTCTTTTCTTCCCGCCTGCGGTTCTCATCGAATGTGGTTCGGCTGGAGTTTGGCGCCGAAAGGGCGACTCCTCCCTTCCGTTCCACCGCCGGTCGCCGCGCCTGCGTCCCCACTTGGTGGGACGTCTGGATCGGTCTCCTGCCAACGCTGCTTGCTTTGTCATGTGGGTCATTTTGTCCCTTGCGCGTGCATGGGCCTCGGTCGCCAATTTACATCGTCACGCGCCCCGGACGCTGTCTTTGCTCCCTGTCAATCGCCTTGGAGCCGCGAGCCAACAAAAAGTATCCTTACCATGCCGCCCCTCCCTCGGCTACCTCCTGATCCCGACCGGAGTTGCGGCGGTAGGCTTGCTTGCGCTAGGTAATTTAGGACCCCGCGTGTCCCGCTCGGACCTTGACACTCCGTCGGCGCGCTCGCCTGCGGCTGGTACCAAAAAATATCCTCACCATCTCGGCTGGGCTGATCACTGCCGCCACTGGGCTACCTTTCCTGCTCTTTCTCCTCGTCGCACTTGGGGCTTGCCCATTCCCCTGATGGCTCATGGAGGGCGCTTATCTTATGGCCCTGGAGACGGCCTGCTGGATTGTACGTCGCCTGCGCTATGGTGTGTACCCCCCCCGTACTTCAAGTCCCCGCTCTTCGGCAAGGTATTTCGTTCTCTTCGTCGCCTGAGCCTGACCCCCTGCGCGCCCGTCTTTTTTTTCCATCTCTCTTTCGTCCCTCGTTCTCCTTCTTCCTGTGTGCCTTCGTCTCTTTCGCCTTCTTCCTCTGTTGTCCTCGTTCGCCCCGCCTCCGCGTTGCCGCCGTGCTTCGCATGCCACTTTTCCCGCGTGTCGTCGGCGACCGTTGCGCTGTGGTCGACTCTCACTTTACGACTTGTTTTGACTGCGCGCAGCTGCTTGCGTCGCTCGCGAGCAAAAACCCTCACCATCCCATCCACGCACGATCGCTCGGTGAGTTTCCTTGATGAGGGCAGTGTTGAACCATGCAGTGCGACAGCCGCCTTGGATGCCCTTCGGGGGTGCGGGGAAGGCGGGAACCTGTGTTGTATGAGTCGTCAAAGGCTGATGGTTGAACAGGTCGGCCTGGCGCCGTTTTGGCTCTATTGGGGTCTTCGTGGGGTCATCGCCGACGCATGTTGGCCTGCCACGGTTATGTCATCCGGGGAAAGCTCCGGCGCCGCCATGTTGCCAAGGCCTTTTTTTCCCCAGCGGGTTTAAGGAAACATCATATCACATTGCCCCGAATAGGGGGGAAGAGGAGGAGGAGGAGGAGGAGGAGGAGGAGGAGGAGGAGGAGGAGGAGGAGGAGGAGGAGGAGGAGGAGGCGGAGGAGGAGGAGGAGGAGGAGGAGGAGGAGGAGGAGGAGGAGGAGGAGGAGGAGGAGGAGGGAGGAGGAGGGGAGGAGGAGGAGGAGGAGGAGGGAGGAGGAGGAGGAGGAGGGAGGAGGAGGAGGAGGAGGAGGAGGAGGAGGGAGGAGGGGGAGGGGGAGGAGGAGGAGGAGGAGGGGGAGGGGGGGAGGAGGAGGAGGAGGGAGGAGGAGGAGGAGGAGGAGGAGGAGGAGGAGGAGGAGGAGGAGGAGGAGGATAGATGTGGTGGGTTGCAATTGGTGCCTGGAATGGTAGGTGGTGGCACGAATGCCTTGAGATGGAAGTACGGGTCACCCCCCCCTACGGCCGTCTTCGTTGGCCGAGGGACCGTAGGGGGATCCTCGGCCCCCTCCGGTGCCTATTGACGGTAAAATGGAAGGTTGATTGGTGGGAGCGGGAACCTTCGCAACCCCATTGATGGAAGCTGCGAAGGGTGTGAGGCCTAATGACGGTCCTCACCGACGAGGCCTAATGACGGTCCTCGCCGAGGGGAGGGGCGAGAGGGAGGGGGGCCACTCCGAGTGTCGATGCCGCCCGCGATGCCTCTCATTCCTGAGGCGGGATTCCTGCAAATGGGGGCCCACAAACCAGCATACACAGTTTCGGCTCCGAGACTGTGTATACGCCACACCCCCCGGAACCTCCAGGACTAACTTTTCACTACGCCGACGGACCAGTTTCCTGTCGGTCCCCCGGCGTTGCGTTTCACCATCCGTTGGTGGCTAGCCCAGAGGAGCCCGACGCAACGAAATTATCACGAAATTCGGCTCCCGAGTAAGCCGCAACCAAAATGCACGGAAGGACCGGTACACCGAAAATCATGTCCCCGGCAGCCTTTCCGGGGACATCAATCGGCGCCCTAGGCAGAATCGGGTTGTGTTTCATCCAACCACCAACTCGACCGATCGGCGTACCCCCTTGAATTCCCGATGCAGGTGCGAGGGGGCGGGGGGCACAGAAGTTACATAAAATTTGCATAAGTAGCCGTCACCCGGCTGGAGCTCGGTGACTTTGAGGAGGTCCCCGGCCTCGGTGACCTGACCTGTCCGCGGCCTCCGGAAGCCTACTGAGGTCACCGGTGCGGGTTCCCACGGCCTGCGTCCCCGCCTCGGGAAACGGGGAGGAGGAGGTTGAACACGAACGGGGAGGAGGAGGTTGAAAACGAACGGGAAAGGCCTGAGCGGGCAGCGGCAGACAACACCTAGGGAGGAGGGAGGCGCAAGGAGGAGGAGGGGGAGGAGAGCGGCCAGAGCGGGGACGGGGAAGAGAGGGGAGGGGGACAGAGACTGAAGTCAAACGTAGATTTGTGGCCTCAAGGGATCCTGGAGGTAGGTCTTCTCGATTGGTTGGCGGGGAGTGGGCACGACCGCACGAGTGCCACTACAGCACGGGTCGAACCATCACCCTGGATGGGCGGGGAGAGGGACACGACCGCATGAGTGCCACTACAGCACGGGTCGAACCGTCACCCTTGGTGCACTGCTGGGGTGGCCCAAGTGTCAAAATGTAAAGGCTGACTGACATTGACAGGCACAATCAGCCGGCAGGGGAATAAATCCCGTTCACGGCCCAAAGGAGGATAGATGTGGTGGGTGGCAATTGGTGCCTGGAATGGTAGGTGGTGGCACGAATGCCTTGAGATGGAGGTACGGGTCACCCCCCCCTACGGCCGTCTTCGTTGGCCGAGGGACCGTAGGGGGATCCTCGGCCCCCTCCGGTGCCTATTGACGGCAAAATGGAAGGTTGACTGGTGGGAGCGGGAACCTTCGCAACCCCATTGATGGAAGCTGCGAGGGGTGTGAGGCCTAATGACGGTCCTCACCGACGAGGCCTAATGACGGTCCTCGCCGAGGGGAGGGGCGAGAGGGAGAGGGGCCACTCCGAGTGTCGATGCCGCCCGCGATGCCTCTCATTCCTGAGGCGGGATTCCTGCAAATGGGGGCCCACAAACCAGCATATACAGTTTCGACTCCGAGACTGTGTATACGCCACACCCCCCGGAACCTCCAGGACTAACTTTTCACTACACCGACGGACCAGTTTCCTGTCGGTCCCCCGGCGTTGCGTTTCAGCATCCGTTGATGGCTAACCCAGAGGAGCCCGACGCAACGAAATTGTCACGAAATTCGGCTCCCGAAAAAGCCGCAACCAAAATGCACGGAAGGACCGGTACACCGAAAATCATGTCCCCGGCAGCCTTTCCGGGCACATCAATCGGCACCCTAGGCAGAATCGGGTTGTGTTTCATCCAACCACCAACTCGACCGATCGGCGTACCCCCTTGAATTCCCGATGCAGGTAGGAGGGGAGGAGGAGGAGGCGGAGGCGGAGGCGGAGGCGGAGGCGGAGGAGGAGGAGGAGGAGGAGGAGGAGGAGGCGGAGGAAGAGGAGGAGGAGGAGGAGGAGGAGGAGAGGAGGAGGAGGGGGGGGAGGAGGAGGACGAGGAGGAAGAGGAGGAGGAGAAGCAGGAGGAGGAGGAGGAGGAGGAGGAGGAGGAGGAGGGAGGAGGAGGAGGAGGAGGAGGAGGGGGAGGAGGGCCAGTGTAAACCCAAGACCCATCAACGATCTTGAAATATCCCTCTTCGTAGGCCCCTATAACAGGTCATTTCGTTTGCACTGAAGGAATTGCCTCGTTGGAGGACAACCGTGTGAGCATCTTGAAACGCGCCAAGACACCGTTCTCAGGACTTCAACACCACGAGTTAACCTGAGTGTTGCGTCTTGGCGATCCTGATTCGTGCCAGCACCATTCCTGGGACTTGAGCACCGCGAATCAACGTACCTATTGCCCCTGGACGATCCTGAATCGTTCCAGAACTCCATTGCTGGTACGTTGACCATGAAAATTCGTGAAGCCGTTGCACATGTTTCAACCCAATGCGCGCGGTGCTAAGGCGACAACCACATTTTCAAAACTAACCGTCTTCAATCCGTGAAGCTCAGGCACATGTTTAAAACGAATGATACCGGAGAAAAAACCCAATCCGATTTGTTTAATCTTCCAATTGCTCCCTTTGTAATCGGCCGGATGGCAGGCAGCGGTGGGCTATAGGGCTATCGGGCTATAGGGCTATCGGGCTATAGGGCTCTCGGGCTATAGGACTATCGGGCTATAGGGCGGGCTATAGGGCTATAGGGCTATCAGGCTATAGGGCTATAGGGCTATAGGGCTATCGGGCTATAGGGCTATAGGGCTATAGGGCTATAGGACTGCGACCTATAGGGCCATAGGGCTATGGGGCTATAGAGCTATATGGGCTATGTGGCTATAGGGCTGTAGGGATAGAAGGCTATTAGGGCTATAGGGAGATAAGGCTATAGGGCTACAGGGCTATAGGGCTATACGGCTATAGGGCTATAGGGCTATAGGGCTACTGGGCTATTGGGCTATTGGGCTATTGGGCACCCCTTGGCACCCGGGCACCCCTGGGCACCCGGGCACCCGGGCTCCCGGGCCCGGCCACCGAAATCGGCCACGCACCTCACCGGCCACCCGGGCACCCGGGCACCGCCGGGCACCCGGGCACCCGGGCCCGGCCACCGAAATCGGCCGCACCTCTCACCTAATCCTTTAATCCGCTAGGACCCCTACAGAGGCAAGCTCTGATTGGGGAATGTGCGCGGCGCTACGGCGAGAGCCACATTTTGAAAACGAACCTCTCTCAACCAGTGAAACTTTTTGCAAATTTTGAAAACGAACGCGCGCGGCGCTAAGAGCCACATTTTGGAAGCGACCCGCCCTCCATGTGTGAAGGTGTTGTCAAAGTTTACGCATCAGGGTCATGCGTGGTGAGGAAGTCTCAGGCGAGACGCCCAGCCCACCCTTTCGACCGGCCTCGGATGCGACAGGGAGGAGTTATCTATCAGGAAAAGGAATGGAGCAAAGCAAAGCAAAGAACTATCGTTCCCAAAGTCTCCCTGAGCTACGGGACGAAAAAAGATTTTGATCAAAGTGGCTAATGAAAGCGACTTCTCACTGGGAGGGGGCCCTGTAGGCGGGGTGACGCACAAGCCTGGAGACGGCCCCTGTGGAGGCACACTCCAGTGGGCGTCTCATGGCACCACCCCCTTTACAAAGCCCTCACAGCAAGACAACTACACAGGTCCCCCTCGACCTGCACCCTTTCCCCGCCGCGTCGTGGGCTTCGCACGCGCTTTGGAGACACATCTTCTACTCTCATCGCGCGCACTCCCTCTCAGAGCAAAAAGATCGCCGCCCTTGGATGGGGCCGAAAGCGAAGCCTCAGAGGCCCCAGGCACCACCCCCGAAGTTTCAGAGGGGGAGGGGAGCGCGCCACGACGTGCCAACTCTAGATAACGAGCACTACCCTGGAAGGCGGAGGGGAGAGGAACAGAGGGACGACTCCGAGAGGCAAGAGGGCGAGGGGGCCCGACCGAGCGATCGATCCCAGGACGATAGACCGAGAACGTAGCTAACGGCAGGGCCCCTGAATTTCTAGTTATTAATTAGAGGCTGGGCGTCACAGAACGATAAACTTGACTGTGACATCTGGGTCGAAGTCGAGGTATTGCGAAGGCCTTACGGCCGGTGCCGCCGACCCTGAAGACGAAGCTGTCTGTGCCGCCGTGAAGGCCGAAACATCGTATATGCTAGAAATGTAAGTTTCCGATGGACAAGTAATGAGTGTGGCCTCTTGGGCCCTTCTTGGGGGTGCTCTTGGAGGGGGCCTGGGACGTCTTGGAGGCTTCTTGGACGGTCTTGGGGCTATCTTGGGCGTCTTCGGCCGATCTTTGGGTGACTCGGGGCACTCTTGGGCCGTCTCGGGGGCCATCTTGGGCATTCGGACCTCATTTGGAGTGTTTTCGAGGTTTCGAGGCCGCCCGAGGAAAAACGAATCTGCCCCCCCACCCCCCCCCTCCACCCCCCCCGGGACCCCCCCCCACCCCCCTCCGGGACCCCCCCGCCTCCCTGGGGAAGGGATCAAAGGGAAGGGGCTTCCCTTCGAATCGACAACGGCATGACGGCAGGAGGGTACGGCCCAAAAAGAAAAAAGGGGGAAGGAAGAAGGGGGGGCGGCGAGGAACGGACGAGGAAGCCCCTCGCACACGCCGACAGGGTCGGCGGATTTTCAACACCACTGGAAGCAGCTGCCAAGAGCCTTTGAACTTGGGCCCGCCGACGCTCTGCACGCTCCTCAGCATCCTCAGGCAGACCAGCAGCAGCAGGGCGAGCAGAGGAGAGATCACCTCCACTCAAAGAACCACGACCAGCACTATCCCCTGCAGCGTTAGAGTCACGAGCATTCTGAGCTGGAGAAATATGACCAACGCCATCCCGTGCACAAATAGAGCCAGCATCGTTCTCAGAAGTCTGGTGCCCGCTAGCATGCGATGAAAAAAGGCCTGAACCATTCCTCAGGTTCTAGACACTGAACGGACGCCACGACGAAGACGAGCTCACTTGCCCTCCAGCGTGTCCAGGAGTTTCTGCGCATCGCGCTCGAGAGCCCCCTTCGGGGCAGCCCCGAACTTGCGGATGCCGCCTATCTTGAGAAAGTACTGGATGAGAGCAGGCTCGAGCGTCTGGTGCGACGAATCCACTGCGAAGGTCACGCGATGCATCGACGGCTTGCCATCCTGCTTGCGGGTCGGCCTGACACGGCACGCTCTCACTCTGGTCGCCACGGTGTCGAGATCGTTCTTCATGATGAAGTTGGCCCAGTATTGGGAGAGCGTGGCCTTGGCGTCGGGAGGGCACGCGTCGTCGAGGCCAATGGCTCTGAGCATCGCCACCCACGCCTGCACGAACGGCGGGCCCATCGGCTGAGTGTTGCCGTCGGCCTTGCGCCTCTTGGCCTCCTCGTGGTAGGCCTTGCCAGCCGCGACTGCGGAGACGATGGCGGCGGCCTCGGACGGGGCGAGAAAGGTGACGAACACCACACCGCAGATCTCGCGAAGCTCGGCGGCGTTGCTGAGAGCCAGCCGGGCGAGGGTCGCGACGAGAGTCTTCAGCGTGCCACCGTTGCCCTTCCCCGCCTCGAGCGCCTGCTCGCGCAGACGGGCTGCCTTCTTGCGGGGCTCGCCGGCTTCGTCCGCGGCCGACGCGGGGGCCGGGGCCGCGAGCATCCAGGCGGGCGTCGACTCCATCACACTCTTCAGGAGGAGGCGGGAGTGGACACGGTACAAGGTGAGTGCGAAGATGAACCTGGAGATCGGCCAAGATGCTTGCGAAAAAGATGCAGAGTGGGCAAGTCAAATTCGACGGGAGTCGGGCCTCGGCTAAATTTCGGGTCCGATCTCGTAAGCAATGGCCCCGAACCAGACTCCGAACTAGATGTCGTCGGGCACTCTCGGGATGAGCGAAAGTAGCCAAGCAAACGCAACATTGGTTGGTGACCGTGACGACGTGAGCCAAGGACCGAAACCCATGATGATTAATGATCTGGTTATGCAGTGCGCGTCGGTCAGGGGGAGACTTGCCACCTCGAGTGCCGTCCGCATTCATGATTATACAAGTAAATTCTGATGCACTCACAGCCTCACTCTCAAGCACAGCCGCAGGAAGTAGAGACTGCCCAGGAGGGGGAACACGCACCGAAAGAGCCGACGCCCGAAGCTGACGAACATGGATCCGAACGAACTCGTCAGCATAGTCAAGATCAGCAACGAGAAGAAAGTAACGATGATCGAGACTCTGAAGCAACGCGGCCCCATCTTCTAATTCAGAGAGACTCTCAATGTCAGCGACAAATCGAGACGTCCACGAAGACAGAGTGGGGCCCAGACGGCCACTCGGCAGAACAACAGGCGGACGACCGAGCACATTGCCGCCGAAGCACCCGAACATGCTGGCCAGGACCTGTCGGTGAGCTCCTCGAACTCTAGCAAAGCTTTGCCACGACCGAAATCGACGGATCCGTAATTCAAGCTCGAGCGGGACGAACTTCCACCACCTAAGAACGGCCTCAGAGGTAAGAGAGGTAGGGTGGGAATGCTCGTGCCATGTCGTAGCCTGGCCTAGCATAGCTTTGCGGCAATATGTAGTGCCAGTAGTCTGTAGTCGATGCAGTTGCTGGGGACCAAACCAGATAAAGCCACATTATAGATCTTAGATATCAGTAGACAGCGACGCAGCCTATGTGGAACACCCTGTAGCGTCCAGAAACCACCCATGGAATACCAAGACTGCCGAATAGCACTCACACGAGAGCGAAGCTCGACCTCGAAGTTAGTCGGGTTGCTGCACATCCAGGCGCCCAGACTTTTGGCCTCCAAGACGGGCTTCCCAGGGAACGTGATGCGACCAGCCTTGACGGATCTCAAGACACTCCCAGAGCCCTTACCCCAGGCATGTAACAGCGTGTCTTGCTTACTCAAGTTCTGGGCGAACCCCACCTCCGACAAGAACGAATCTAGAGAGGCGTTGGACCGTCGACTGAGCTCCACAAGACCCTCAAGATCATCAGCCCGAGGGAGAACCAACTTTTTGGTCAAGTCATCTGCATACTTGGTGAGCGAGCAGTCCACTCTCTGCGGCAAGGTGGTAATCTGTCCATTCAGCAGCACAGGCACTCTTGCACACAAGATATCGGCCAGCGGGTCCCACCGGCGCTGGTCGGCAAGCCACTCTTCAACAGGCTTGACGAAGGTCTTCAAACAAGTATTCACTGCAAACACATCCCCCATCAGCCCGCCACTCCCAGGTGCTATGTGTATGTCGGTGTCGTGTCCCCGAAGAGTGATAAGTGCGCTACGAAGCCCATGCAGACCGACCTTCGAGGTATTCTGTGTAAAAGGCTCAGGGATCGCACGCTCCATGTGCGGCCTAGAACTGCTAGCGAACGCGTTCGTGAGGTCATGCGCATTCGTGATGTACCGATAGCCCTCCTTCCTTAGCCACTCACCCTCGAACCCCTGGACGATCAGAGCACACTCCCGACGGCGAAACCGCAAAAACCCATGGTCTTGATCGGTGCTCTGCAGCGGGCCCTTCTGGGCCATTGCCCCTGAGGTCCTTGCCTTGCCCAAGGGGTCGAGCAGAGGATCCAGCGGGTTTTGCTGTCAGGCCGAGGAAGAGGATCGCCACGACTGCGATTCCAGTTCACTGGGACCTGGCCACAAGCGCGAATCCGTGCAAGTCCAGACACCAAAAGCTCCTGAAACTCTTGAAGATCATGAGGGCATCGATCGGCCCCAACCTCCAGAGACAGATTTGCCAGATTCCGCCAGGGAAACGAGCAAGCCACCATAGTTCAAGCGGCGGGGACCATTCAGGGACGGCCCGTCGTTTTCCAGCTTTTGAGACACGGTATCGGATAGCACGAAAGTCACGTTTAGCAGCAAGATAGTGGTCATCAAGTAAAGTAGCAGGCCCAGGAACGCGTGCAATCCACTGAGCGCGCCAAGCACGCCAGTCAGGAACAGCGTGCGCAGACATGCCCCCTTCGGGGCCAGGTCGGGAGACACGCTCTTTCAGCTGAGCGGCATCGTCGACCGTGCCCCGAATCGTGCTGTAGTTGCGCCTCTTGGGGCCAAACCGAGACCCAGCAGCACGGCGAGCAAGACGAGTAGCTTCGGCAAGGCGGCGATGACGCCAGTGTTCGCGGACCTCTTCTATAAGAGCTTCTCTCCGTGCCCCAGCCTCCCGTCGCCGAAAGACACGATACAGGCGGGATACATGACGCAGCTTGCCTTGAACCTGCTGTACAACAGATTCGTCAACCTCAGGGAGCAGCAGTCGAAGCTGACGGCGCTGCTCAAGAAGCTGCTCACGCTCAATATGAAACTGCTCCGACACCTCATCCCGAGTCCCTTGGAACACCTGCTGGCCAACCTCGATCAACAGCCCATTGACTTTCTCGAAGAAAGCGTCTGCCGTTGGGCGTGCTAGCAGCTCCTGAAGCAGGTTAGTTTCACGCTCAACACGCACATACAGTGCAGCCGTAAACTCAGCTCGGCGCTCGCCACGCCGCACACATCGCATGAGAGCGCCACGGTCCCAGGAGGCAGAGCGGGAGGACGGCGAGGTGTCTTTGGGCATGGAGAGGATGTAAGGGGGTCTTGATGATGAGGAGGCGATGGTCGGCAGGCTTCTGACTAGATATTATCTGCAATTCTCGACTCACTCGACGTAGTGGACCGCAATCCGCCATTATCTGGACAAGCGGCGATGCTACTGCTGCCATGGTTGTTCGAGAAGAAAGTCGACACGCGCTCGCGAGCACAGTTGGCAGCGCACATGTCGTGTGTGCCGAGCACCTCGGCAGCAGTGATACCTGCATAGAAAGCCTTGGTGGAACATTCAGGCGGCACCACATGATGCCCATCAGCTCGCCACCCGTCCCGCCCGTGCTGAATCAGCCCCAATCCATCATTCAGCTCCATCCCAAGAATCGGCGTTGTTCGCCGCGGCAACGCACACAACTGAGAGAATAGCCCGGCAGTCAGCGCATCACAGGTCTTTCGGTATGTAGCTGTAGCTGGTGCTCTAAGTTCCCGAGGGCGAGGTGGGTAACATAACGTAACCGCTGTGATGTCCGCAATCTGGGTTTTGACCCGAACCAGAAGCCCACGTCCCTGGAGGCAGTCAGGAGGAACAGCAACCCGAACAATATCCCTATCATGAAATCGTCGTTCCAGGATAATAGAGCAGCCAGCGAACGCACTAACATATGGACTGATTCGAAACCCAGCTTCGACAACGACTCGACGCCCTTCACTCCCAGGGAGAGAGACGGCACGGCGCCGAACACTCGTGCCTACCGCGGCCTTGACCTTGGTCCCCATGAGGCAGACGCAGTCAAAGCTGGTCGTGCGGCGCACGATCTCGCCCAAGCCATCGTCGGTGTTGGCCTTGAGGGGGTTGTAGCTGCCAGCTATGAGAGAAATCGTGCGGATGGCCAGCAGCCCCCAGCAAAGCAAGACAGGGACATGGAACGTGTAAAGAGAAGGAGTGCTACGTTAGTCAGAAACACAGCCCCGTTGCTGCGCAAGCAGAGTCTAGGGGCTGAAAAGGAATGGATGATGATGAGGAGGAGGAGGAGGAGGAGGAGGAGGAGCAGGAAGAGGAGGAGGAGGAGGAGGTGGCGGAGGAGGAGGCGGAGGCGGAGGAGGAGGAGGAGGGAAGAGGAGGAGGGAGGAAGGGGAGGAGGAGGAGAGGAGGAGGAGGAGGAGGAGGAGAGAGGAGGAGGAGGGAGGAGGAGGGGGGGGGGATGAGGAGGTTGCATGCGGCCATGGATGTGTCACTCGTTGCCAGTGCTTTTTTCCGAGAGGGGTTAGACACATATCAGATCATATTGCCCCGAATGAGGGAGGAGGAAGAGGAGGAGGATGAGGGGGAGGAGGAGGAGGAAGAGGAGGAGGATGAGGAGGATGTGGAGGAGAGATCTATGTGGTCCTCCAGGCCTCTTGTAGCGTCTTCGATGCTACGGAGGGGCCTCTCAGAGCCTCTTTTGTCTCTCGGCGGGGTCTCTCGGAACCTTTTGGGGGTCCTCTGGGGGGGTCTTTTAAGGCCATCTTGAGCCTCTCTTGGATCCCGTTGGGACGGTATAAGACGTCTTTTGTTGTCGTCGGGGCCCAAGGACTCAAAGGACGCGGGGGGCAGAAATTCCCCTCGCTCCAAAATAGCCTCTCGGGGCCCTCTCGGGCCGCTCTTGGAAGTGTCTGGGGCGCCGTAGTAAATTTGACTCAAGCCACTTTGGCCCAATACTCTTTCGGCACAAGTGTTGGACCAGACGCGTCACAGGACCTGGGCAGTGATGAGCTTCATTGGTGGACGTGGGGGATCTTTTATGGCAGCGGGCCCGCGCGGTGGGTTCGTTGCGGGCTCCCGCGGTGCTTGTGCTGGTGGCGGCGCGGGCGGCGGCGCGCTCGTGGGCAGCGGGATGTACCCCGGCGGCGCGGGCGGCGGCGCGTTCATGGGCAGCGGTGTCTACCCCGGGATGGGCTACGCTGGTGGCGGAGAGGCGTGCTGCGGAGGCCCTGGCGGTGGCGCGTTCGTGGGCAGCGGCGTCTACCCTGGGATGGGCTACGCTGGTGGTGGAGAGGCGTGCTGCGGAGGCCCAGGCGGTGGCGCGGGCTGCGCGGACGGGTGCGGAGTGGGCTGCGGGGGCATCGCCGGAACGACGATGTCGTACGTGGGCATGGGCGGCGATTACATCGCCACGACCGCCTACCAGTACGTGGGCCAGGGCGCTGGCACCTTCGGCGTGGTGCCGATCCCTGCGGCTGGGTGCAGCCCATGGTGGCTCTGCTGCTTCCTGCCGCTGCTCTTCGTCCCCTTGCTCTTCCTCGCGGGGACCACCACCACCACGACCACGTCCACAACGACCCCTGCCATCGTCACCGCGCCGCCGCCGGACGTAGTGCCGACGCCGCCGCCGAAGAAGGAGTGCTGCATCGACATGTGCAACTGTGCCCGCGATGGGACGCAGTGCGACGATGACTGTGGCTCCGAGGAGTGTACCGATTTCGACGACTGTGATGAGAAGGGCATCTGCATCACGGGCACTCCCGAATGTGAGAACCCCACGCCGGCGCCGCCGCCGCAGGGGCCCCAGAAGCACTGCAGGATCTTCGGTGACCCGCACGTGGTGACGTTTGACGGGCAGTCAGCAAGCTTCTATTCTCAGGGCGAGTACTGGATTGTGAAGAGCACCACGGTCTCGATGCAGGGCCGCTACATGCCGACTCCAGTGACCAACGGTCTCTCCGTCATGAAGGAGATCGCGATCGGCGGCCCCTTCCTGGAGGGCAAGGACGGCACGAAGAACGTCCTCCGCATCTCCTCCCTGCGGGCGACCTTCAACGACATCCCCATCATCTCTGGCTTTCCGGACGCTTGGGAGAACCAGGACCCGATGATCAAGGTTGTCACCGACGGCAGCGGGCAGGTGATGCAGTCGAGCCGCACCGGCAAGGATATGCGCGTCGTGCACGTGGACTTGCCGCTCAACATCCACCTGGAGATCAACCGTTGGAACGAGCCAGGCGAGGGCGATTACATCAACACGATGATCACCATGAGCATGCAGCCCAACCAAGACGGCCACTGTGGAAATTTCAACGGTGTGCTGGACGACGACACGAGGCCAGCCATTCGCGCCCGCATCGGCACCACGGGTGTCCCGCAAGCGGAACTGCTCTTCCACACCAAGACCCCTGTGACGCCCGTGAACAGGCCCGACCTCAACAATTGCGCGCCCGACAAGACTGAGACGGCCAAGGATCTCTGCTCGAAGAAGTCCAAGACCGGCATCCCTAACAAAGATTGCATGATCGACGTGTGCTTCGGAGGGGCGCACTTTGCCGACATGACCGACTACGATGAGTGAGTCGCGGCACGCAACACCACGATCTCGTGGAGATGTCGTGTCATGTGTAGTGTAGTCACGCAGGGGCATTCGGCCCAAGGTTCATCAATCTGCCGCAATTGTTTTACGAATCGGCAAAAGCTGAGACATGCGTGGCCGCTGTCAGGGCAGTGATCTTCCGCAGAGATTGGGCAAAGCTACCGGTCAAAACGGGGACGCCCGCAGAACAAGCGTTTCATGTAGGTGTTTCGGTGTGTGTTGTTTTTTCTTGATACCCTGAACCGCGGTCCCTTCCCGACCCTCGTGGAGATTTCGTGCCATGTGCACTGTAGTCGCGCAGGAGCATTCGGCCCCTGGGGCTCGAGTCAGGCTCACCGTTCTGCCGCAGTTCTTCGGACCGCCCATGGCCTGAGGGTGCGTGGCCGCTGTCATGGCAATGATCTTCCGCAGATATTGGGCAAAGCTACTGGTCAAAACGGTGTTCTAGTTGATCTATGTGCGCCGTGCGCCCTCTTCCTCCTCCGAGTCGCCACGTGGCACGGCGCGGCACGGCCTCTGGAGCGTCGAAGGCGACCGTGCGAGGTGTGGGGCGCAACCACATTACACACGTCGCACACCTCACGCAGCACATCAGGCGGATCACGCGACACACCACGCACAGTACATAGCACACAGCCCACAGCACGCGTCGCATGACATACACACAAACACATTTACACAACGTACACATCGCACATACCAAGCAGCACACAACGCACAACGCGAGGCACACAGCACACAGGGCAAATGCTACGACACTCACAACGCACAGCACGCAAAACACACGCACACATACTGGTGTGCCCCCCCCCCTCCCGCCCGCCCAGTACACCACAGCACACTCGCACAATGATATTTCTACAGCCTACAGCACACGACGTACGGCAGACCAGAGCAGCACCGCAGACCAGCGCTCCGCTCGCCCTGGAGATGGCGATGCTGCCGAGCCCATCGGGCACTCCAGCTGCGGTGCCTGCGCGCAGCCTGGGGGGGGGGGCGGGGGCGAGGCGGCACCGGACCCGAGCTCGAGGACGGGTGCACGGATTTGCAGGGTGCCGACAAGAGCCTCAGGAACCAGCGCAGCCTCCGGGAGCGTGGCCTGCGCATCCCTGGTGGCCGACATCGTTGGTGATCACATCTGAACCTTACTCCCACCCTAAGGGGGGGGTGGGGGTTCATTTGGATCGGGAGCTTTCGAGCGACGTGAACCCCCACCTTCCCTTAGAAGTTGTGCGGGGTGGGGATAGGGTTCACATGTGGTCGCCGACATCGGCAAGGCGACTGGAGGCGGAGACCAGAGCCGCTCGCGGAGGAGCTCGAAAGGTGCGTCTCCTCGAGCGGTTTGGCCTCGCTCCCGATGACCGGCGGCGCAGGCCAGGCTGCGGATCCAGCGGGCCCAGTAAGTCGCCTTACGTGGGAGTAGGTGGCAGCCAGCTCAGCGCAGCCAGCGAGCTCGAGGGCCTCAGGTGGCCCCATGGCCAATTCTAGGTTCGGCGTGCTGACCGCCTACGGTGCCCGAAGACCACCAGGGGCAGCGTCAGGGGGGGCAGGCTCAGGGGCGGATGCATCGACCCCCAATCGCCCATTCATTGCCGACAGGGGCCCGATAGCTCGACACACACAGGAAGCGTGCGGATTCGTTATCGGGGGCCTCTCGCCATTCTATCGGCGACGTATCGCTGATTCTGGCTTGATGCTTCCGCCCCTGAGCTGGTCCCCGCCTGAGCGACGCAGAACAACGGGGCCGTCTTCACCGACATTGGCGTGTCAGGTGCCCGCGCAAGGTCGCGCGTAAGCGCCCCCGTTTCCAATGTGGCCGTCTGGGCTGGCGGCCCGCATGAGCCACCGCGTGAGGTCGTGATGCCATCGCGTAAGACCTGCTTCTTTTCGTCGCTCACCTGACGTTGCCCCTCAGCCGTAGGAGCCTGGGCGCTCGCCAGCTCCCGCCGCTGGCGGTGGCGCTCCGGGCGCCCGGCAGCCACAAGGGCATGCGGCGGCCGGACGGCGGCCAGCGCGCGGGCGGCCCACGCGGGCGGCAGGTGCAGGAAGCCTGGCTGCGCAGCCCCGAGGGGGAGAGGAAGCGGGGGGCGCGAGGGCACAGGTTCGCCGCTTTCGCCAGGGAGGACCTCCTCGGCCCAGGGGCACCACCCTGGCCCGCCCATGGAGGGTCCTCCAGGGTGCTGCCCAGCAGGGTCGGGGAGGAGTCGCCAGGGGGTGGGGGCCGCCCTCTCCCCGAGACAGGGGAGGGCAGAGAGAAGAGACGGGAGATGGATGGGGAGAGGAGACGGGGAAGGAGGACGGGGAGAGGGAGGGGGATGGAGAGGGAGAGAAAGGGGCAGGGCAGCGACTGGGTCCCCGCAGAGTGTCCTGGCGCGCGAGGCGCAGAGTTCTCCCAGACCATGAGTAGGATCTCCCTGCGGCACACGCTCGCGGGCCAGGCGCGCGGCGGCGGAGCAGCAACCAGGAGGGGACGAGGAGGAGGGGAAGGACGAGGAGGCGGAGGAGGCGGATGATGATGATGATGATGATGATGATGATGATGATGATGATGATGATGATGATGATGATGATGATGATGATGATGATGATGATGATCATGATCATGATCATTATCATGATCATGATCATGATCATGATGATCATGATCATGATGATGATGATGATGATGATGATGAAACGATGATGATGAAGAAGATGAATGAAGAAAGAAGAGATATACTTGACGATGACGATGAAGATGAATGATGATATGATGATGATGATATATGCTGATTGATGATGATGATGATAGAATGTGAGAAGGTGGTGGTGGTGGATGAATGACGATGATGATGCGGTGTTGGTGTTGTGATGATGATGATGATGATGATGAATGGGCAGATGCTGATGATAATGATGATGATGATGATGCTATATGATATGATAAATAACAATAATGACGATTAAGGTGATGATGATCGTGATGCTGATAGCTCTGGCAGGCAGATGAAGATGATGCACATGATGACTGGATGCTGCAGCGATGAAAGATGAATGCTGATGAGGATGACGATGTGGATTATGAATGATGATGATGAAGATGATGATGATGATCGATGAGAATGATGATGATGATGATGACGATGACGATGATGCTGATGTCTGATGAAGCATGATCATTGCTGATGATGCTGATGCTGATGCTGGTGATTGTGGATGGATGATAGATGAGGATGAAGATGATGATGATGAAGATGATATGAATGATGATGATGAGCCTGCTGCTGCTGCTGCTAGATGTATGATGAATGAATATGATGTTGATGAAGGTGATGGTGATGGTGATGGTGATGTGAGGTGATGGTGATGGAGATGGTGTTGGTTGTGGTGTGAGGAGCAGGAGGAGGGGAGGAGGATGGGAGGAGGGGGGAGATGAGGAGGAGGATGAGAGAGGAGGAGGAAGAGAGAGGAGAGGAGGAGGAGGAGAGGAAGAGGAGGAGGAGGAGAGCGGAGGAGAAGAGGAGGCGGAGTGGAGAGAGAGGAGGAGGAGGAGAAGGAGGAGGAGAGGAGGAGAGTAGGAGGGATTGGGGGGGGAGGAGGAGGATGAGAAGGAGGTTTCATAACGCATGATTCCTTTACCATGGGTTGCTTCGTGAGTTTGCAGTATGTCTGCGGCAATTATTCTTTACCACGACAACCTGATGAGAAGGAGGTTTCATAACGCATGATTCCTTTACCATGGGTTGCTTCGTGAGTTTGCAGTATGTCTGCGGCAATTATTCTTTACCACGACAACCTCTAGTACAACCCTTTAGTCATGATGATTAGTCACGATGTCTTCAGCTTAGCACGTGTCCGTTAAACTTGTTGCTTTTTTATCACACGGGTTCTTGGTACAATGGCCCCGTTCGTTGGGAAGCTCGCATTGTGGAGACATTGTGGAGGCTCGTATAGTGGGGCCTTGTTCCCACGTGCAGAACGCTAGAGGACTAATTCACCGAACCTGCTGTTTCTTTAGGACACACACACACGCGCACACGAGACCACCACCACCACCACCACCACCACCACCACCACCACCACCACCACCACCAGCGTGTTGTCAGCCGCGATGGAGGAAACGGCGCGCTTCCTGCCGGTCTCGCCCACAGGACCCGCGGCCGATTTCTTGGGTTCGCCGTCGCGCGGAGGATTATTTGATGCAGCCGCGGGGCCAGCGGACTCTATCCGCGGCACTGCGGCGGCAGGATTAACAGAAGACGAGCTCGCAGCGGAGCTCGGACTGGCTGCTGCACTGGACACTGCCTCAGCGGCCGCAATGAACGCGGCGCCCACTGTAAGGGCCCCAGGCTGCGTTGCGGTGGCCGGGCTAACCTCCGCTGATTCTGCAAAGCGCACCCGCCTGGGCGGAGGGCCGTCGCCGCCAGAGGCCCGCTTGAGCGAGCTCGGCAAGGCCACGGGCAACGAAACTGGCGCGGCTGTGGCAGAGACATCAGTAGGCGACGCACCGAGTCGCGGCATCGTCGGCGCCCTGCCATCGCCCATCGACTCTGCGGCAGCCGGAGCCGAGGCACGGGAAGAACTCGAAGTCGAGCTGCGGACGAATCGGTCGCTCTGGCCGTGGGCTCCTCATGGGAACCTGCGAGCCCGAAGTCCTTCGCCTGGAGGCAGTTTTTCCCTCTCGGCGCACTCGCCGAGACCAATTCGTCAATGCACAAATCCTTTCACGAAGAAGCGGATCCCGGAGCCCATACCCCTTCCTGTCGACCATCCCATGGTGGCCGTTTTGAAGCTCGGCCGCCATGCAGGGTAGTTGGGCGGCGTTTTAGCCTGCGGATCCGATTTTGTGCATTGCTGGCGGCAGGCCTGTTTTCCTCCACTGTGCTGTGTTTCCGCGGCGCTCCTGGACGAGGTCGGAGCGTGTAGGTAAGCTGCCTCTTGGGTTGGGGGGGATTCCAGTGGTCCCTCATAGGCTGGGGGGGATTCCAGTGGCCCCTCTTCGCGTGCCCGCGGCCGCCTCGGCTCGTAGGCGGCCAGCCAACGTATGGTGGTTTCAACTCCTGTCGTTGCCTGCCGGGATCCTCTGCTTGGCGGGGGTGGGCGCTTGGGCCTCTTTCATGTGTGTTTTTTTACGTTCCATCGCGCTGATGTGCGGTGGGGCCCATCGTGCTGCGTGTTTGCGCTGAGCGCCGCGTGTGCGTATGGCAGCAAAAAACCATCACCACCATCACCACCACCACCACCATCACCACCACCACCACCACCACCACCACCACCACCACCACCACCACCACCACCACCACCACCACCACCAATAATATCCTGGCGAAGAGCTCAACCATACGCAGTTGTGGATACCGCCGTTGTGAGAACTGCCTTCGGTGGACCTCCCTATGGGCATGGAACGCGCGAAGGGTGCGCTGCAATGGGGCGGGACCGCCATGCGGGCGCTGCCGCTGGGGCCTTCGGTGGGGCTCCTTACGGAGCCGCGAAGCGTATGCGGGGTATACCAACGTAGAGGGGGGGGCATGCGAACCATGTCTCTGGGGCCTTCGGTGGAGCTCCCTATGGGGCCACGAAACGTGTGAGGGGTGTGCCACAGCGGAGGAGGGGCGGCATGCGAACTATGCCAATGGGGTCTTCGGTGCCGTTTTTTATTGGGCCACAAAGCGTGCGAGGGGTGTGCCAAAGTGGAGGGGGGCGGCATGCGAACCATGCCACTCTGGCTTTTGGTGGAGCTCCCGATGAGGCCGCGAAGCGTGTGAGGGGTGTGCCAAAGTGGAGGGGGTGGGGGCGGCGTGCGAACCATGTCATTCAGGCCGGCGGTGGAGCTCCCCATGTGGCCACGAAACGTGTGAATTGTGTGCCACACTGAAGGCGGGGCATGCGAACCCTGCCATTGAGGCCTTCCGTGGAGCTCCCTATGGGGCCACGAAGCGTGTGAGGAGTGTGCCAAATTGGACTGGGGGGGCGACGTGCGAACCATGCCATTGGGGTTCGGTGGATCTCCTTACGGTGCCGCGAAACGTGTGAGGGGTGTGCCAACGTGGAGGGGCGGCGGCATGAGAACCATGCCACTGGCCCGCAGTTGAGTTCCCTATGCCACGAAGCGTGTGAGAGGTGTGCCAAAGTGGAAAGGGGGGAAGCATGCGAACCAGGCCATTGGGGCCTTCGGTGGAGCTTTGTATGGGGCAGCGAAACGTGTGAGGGGTTGTGCCAATGGGACGGGGGTGGCATGCGAACCATGCCACTAAGGCGTTCGGTGGAGCTTTCTATGGGGCCACGAAAAGTGTGGGGGGGGTGCCAACGTGAGAGGGGTGACGCGAAGAGGGAGGAGGAGGAGGGAGACATAACGCGGGCCGTTGTCTTTTCAAAACGGGGACCCAGCACCACAGGTTGGTTGGGATGAAGATATGCACGTCCGTTTTTTTTGTGTGTGTGAGGGGAGGGACAGGAACACTCCCCCCCCACCACACACACACACCACAGCACACCACACCACACCACAGCACAACACAACACAACACAACACAGCACAACAAAACACAACACAACACAACGCAGCACAACATAATACAACACACCACAACACAGCACAACACAACACGACACAACACAACAAATCACAACACACCACACCACACCACACCACAACACACCACAACACAGCAAAACACAACACATCAAACCACAACACACCACACCACACCACACCACACCACACCACAACGCAACGCAACACAACACAACACAACATAACAACACAACACTCCAGAGCACAACACAGCACTGTACAACACACACAAATACACACACACACACTCACTGACGGACGCACGCACGCACGAACGCACACACACACAGCTACACAAAAACACCCACACATACGAAACCATCACTACCACCGTTCCCCCGCCCCACATTCACAAACACACGCGCACACAGACACACGCACGCACCCACGTACACACAAGCACAAACACAAACACAAACTCAAGCACAAGCACAAACACAAACACACACGGACACCTTATTCACACAGACGCGCACACACACGCGCATACGCATACGCACACGCACACGCACACGCACACGTACACGCACACGCACATGCACACGCACACGCACACACACACACGCACACCACACACACGAATAGAACACATAGAGAATAATAATGCAGAGAAGCGTGAAGAAAGGCTCTAACAGACCGCATACTCCACAAGACCCTGTTTTCTCCTCGGGACGGTCACTTCATCCGGAGTCGTTTTTCGACGGTCTCGGTTTCTGGCGAGGGCCCCCAGGGGCCGAAACTGGTACGAAAGTGTCCGCCATGTTTTTTTGTTACGACGTGAAGGGATCTGCCTGCCCCCTACTCCCCCCAGGCTGCGGCGCTGACTGCAAGGGACCTCTGCGTGGAGTTGTCCAGCTGGCATCTGAAGGTCAGGGGCAACCTTAGGGATGGATAGGCTCAGGGGGGGATGCATCGACCCCCAATCGCCCATTCATCGCCGACAGGGGCCTGATAGCCCACAACTCCCAGCAACGTGCGAAGTCGCTATCGGGGGACTACCGCCGATCTTTCTGAGAGGTATGGCCCCTCTTGAGCCGGTCTCTACCCTAGCGATGCAGAAAAACGGGGTCGTCTTCGCCGACGTTCCAGCGTAAGCAACCCGCGTAAGGTCGCGCGCAAACGCCTTCGTTTCCCATGTAGCGTGCCGCGCTGGGCCCGCGTAAGCTGCAGCGTAACGTCGTTATGCCATCCCGCGCAAGACCCATTTCTGATCGTCGCTTCCCTGAACTGGTTCCCTTATGGTCTTCGGGTCACAACGCGGGCGTCCATCGGCCGGTCGGGACGATCTGGACACCCCCGGAACGCTCTCGGTGAGGAGCAGCCGCTGGAGGGCACACCAGGGCTGGAAAACCACCGAGAAGCGACAGAAACGTCCAGAAACCTCGGGCCACCTCGGAACGTCGAGCCGGTCTTCCCCTGGCGTTTCCCCCCCAGAAGGCCTCGGCCCCTGGCAGGCCCGAGCTCGACGAGGTCCTGAGGCCCCTGTGCGGCGACCTCGGCGGCGGGGTGCGCCGAGACCTCTCGTGGTGGGCGCTGGAGAAGGACGTAGCGGGCAACGCTAGTCGGCGGCGAGCCCGGGGGTGAAGTGAGAAGGGGCGGGCCTTCTCAGAGGGCTCGGAAGCCCTCCCCAGCCTTCTGAGAAGATTGTTAAGCCTTGCACGAAGATGCAGAGAACTTCTCAGAAGGCCAGAGTCCTTCTGAGAAGTTCCGCCGCCTTCTGAGAAGGCGTTCTCCTTTTCATTCCCTCCCCTCGCTCGCCATGGATAGTCTAATCGGGCGTTGCATGCTTGGTTGGGTGACGAAAGGTTCACCTCTTGTGCCCTAAAGGGGCCCCTTGAGGATCAGGAGGGGCACGCAAGGTACATGTCTCCCCCCTCCCCGTATCTCCCCCCCTTTATATCGCCCCCCTTTAACCCAACCTCTGCCACTGCCCCACCTTTACCCATCGGTCGTTGGAAGTAGGTATTTTGGGATTCCCAGTGCCCAATTTGCTTTAGCCGCCCTCCTACTTCAGGAGTCGAGTGGTTTTTCCTCTTCCTTCCTCTACAGGAGGCGGGCGGAAACCCAATCTACTTTAACGCCTTCCTACTTCATGGTTCTATCTACTTCTTCCGACCGATGGGTACGTCCCCCCGACCTTGGCGATGGCGGAGGTGCTTTTGGTGCGCCACCCGCCGGGGAGGGGGACAGTGGTTTCGCAGGTGCTCGACGCACTTCGAGCAGGGGCGGGCTTTCGTGTCGCCGCAGGCGAGTCTGGGGACAGGCTCGAGGCTCGAGGGTTGGGTCTCGCTCTCTTGAGGCTTCTGACTTTCCCAGGTCGTCCTCGTGGCCACGGCTGGATCCGCCTCGAAGTGCTGGGCAGAACGCACCCTAGGAGAGGTCCACGGATCGATTTTGACCCCCGGTCAGGTGCCACGGCTGTTGGTTTCGGACGTTTTCGTGGGTTGTCGGCAGTTTTCCAGCTTTGGGGTGCTCTCCAGTAGCTGCGCCTCGCCGAGGGCATTCCGAGGGTGCCCGGTTCGTCCCGAACGGCTGCCGAAGGCCCGAATTGTGATTCGAAAACCAATTGGGGCAATGCATCGACCGAGCTCAGGGGGGGATGCGTCGACCCCCAATCGCCCATTCATCGCCGACAGGGGCCTGTAGCCCACCCCGCCCAGGAGCGTGCGGGTTCGCTGTCAGAGGCCTGTCGGCGATGCATCGTCGATTCAGGCTCGATGCTTCTCCCCCTGAGCTCGTCCCCGCCTGAGCGACGCAGAGCTACGGGGTCGTCTTCACCGACATTTGCGCGTAAGGTGCCCGCGTAAGGTCGCTCGCAAGCGCCTCCGTTTCCAACGTGGCGTGCCGCCCTGGCGGCCCGCGTAAGCCACCGCTGTCTTTGACCCTGTCACACCGCTGGCGTGTCGATCCGGTGCCCCCCCTGTCGTTGACCCTCTGGGACGGGCCAGCTTCAGGCGGGGGGGGCCCTCGCGCGGGGTCAGCCTCGTATCGCGGGCGCACCGCGCAGTGCTTGCACGCGGCGGGGGTGGGTTCGGGGTTGTTGGCGGGGGCGGCGCCGACGAAGGAACGTAGAATTCGTAGGAGGAAGAAATGCAGATACCGCTGCTCGTCCTGGGCAGTCCTCGTCGCCACGGCTGGATTCTGTTCGAGATCACGGTCAGCACGCACCCTGGAAGAGGTCCGCGGAGCAGCGGCATCGGTGCTCTTTTGCCCCCCATCAAGAATACCCGACAATGCTTGTTTCTCTCGGGCCGATCCGATTCGGTCTCGGCTCTGGCGATTCGACGCAGCCCGATGTTCGCACTGCCCTGCTGCAAATCATGGAGCTGCGAACGCTGTGCGATTCTGCACATCTTCCGATCCGATTTGGTTTCCCGATTTGATGTTGACTGGTTTCTTTTGGAAGGACCACAGCGGAGACAACGTGTTTACAATCCAGCTCGTGAAGAGGGAGCACAAGGCTTGGAGCAGCGTGTGGTGCATGGGTATAAACCCTCATCGAAAACAGACGTTTGCGTGGACGGAGAGGCAAAGGGACTCCGCCGCCGTCGCGGCGACGAAAGCCGAGGACATGCTCGTGCGAGTGAGGCCCGGCAAGCACGCGAAGCAAGACAAGGACCCCTTCGTCATCAGCCGGGAGAACCTGTGCCGCAGCTACGAGGAGGGTCAGACCGAGACCACGGTCACGCTCCGGGTGCACTTCTGGCCAGATCACCTGGAGTCGGCGGCCCAGTCCGTGCCGATGGGAGAGCTCTTCGGCGCCGACGTGACGGACAGGTGCTGCAAGGTGTTCATCAGGGGCGACGAGCGGAGTCCGATGATCATGGGCGAGCTGTCCAAGGCCGTCGTGCCTGAAAGGACAACGTGGAGCATAATCAAGGCCAAGCCGCCGCCAGACTTGGACCAGGAGACGCGCATCAGCTTCAGGGTTGAACATTCGCCGCCTGCTCTACTGAACTATCTGCTGTCTCTTTGTGCTCTCATCGCGGCACTGATAGTGGATGTGTCCATCAGCGCGACGCCATATTTTTCATGGAACCGTTCTACCACTCCTACTACCCCAGCTTCGAAACGCAGCTCCGCTATCGCTGCACCCTCCTGCCTTGGACTGTGCTTCTCTCGGTCCTCCCAGCCCGGTGAGTGATGCCCATCGGTGTTGAAAGTCTACAGCTTCGGATCCCGAGATTCCAACCTACTGCAAGCGCCTTCGCACTTCAATGATCGAGTGGTTCTCCCTCGGCTTTCGCGTCTTCGGGGGGGCCGGGCGTAGATCCAGTCTCTACCTCTAAAACGCCTTTCTGCTTCGTGCCTCTGCCCACTTCTTCTGACCGACGTGGCTAAGCCCGCCCTTGTACCCCAGGGGAACAAAAGACGATCATGTGTTTGGTTTCTTATCCATTGTTTCGCCGATCGGCGCGGGCCCTCGCCCCCCCCCCTCCCCCCCCAATGGAGTAGATCTTGGCTGTTTTCGGCGCTTGTTTCAAGCAGGTGGAGTCTCTACCCCATAGGACGCACGGTTGCAGACAGCCGCACTAAGCCGGAGCCAGACCCCCCCCTCACCCCCCTTCCGCCCAATGTCGAAACGCCGAACAAGAAAGCGCTCACCATTGCACCATCGTCGCAGAGCGGATTTCGTTTGGAAAACAAACGCTGGGGCGGGCCCGGAGTGTCCTGGAGAATTTTGTTCCGGGTTTCGAAGTGAATGTCGTGTGGATTTGTTTTTTGGCCAGGATTGAAGATTGCAAAACATCCACGTGTGAAATTCACTTCGTTTTTCGCTCGCCGTTTCCGGGTTTTGCATTGGCAGAAATCCACGCGAAAATCCGCTGCAGCGCGTCTGCGAGGTCGGTGCAGTGAAAACGGTACCGAAGCCACGCTCCCGGGACCTCTTCGATGGTACGTTCTGACCAGAACTTGGGATGCGAATACGGCTGCCGCGACGAGGGCCTCCCAGGAGGCCCAGAAAAAGTAAAAACGAGGCAAGCGTAGCGGTATCGGTACGTGTCCTCCTCTGAGTACATTGGCGCCAATGTGCTCCCAGCGCGATGGAGAGCGCCTCAGCGGCGGCAGCCGTGATGCGGAGACCCCCTGGCCGCCATTGGCTTCCAGGGGGCACGACGGCAGTGTGGGTTCAAGGGTCGAATCTTTCCCCTTTTTTGTTTTAAAAAATTGTTTTCTTGGTGGCGGGGCGTCGTTCGCTTGCTGTTGGTGTCGGCGCGGTAACCTGCTCTGCTCAGCCGCCCCCGGCCGTCGAGGAGAGCCCGATGAGGCAAACACTCTTGATTTTGTAAAGGTTTATGCAGGATTTTGATGTTCTGGCATGTTTGGTTTCCGACCGCTCAAGGCAGCCCAAGAAGCCTCTCTGGGCCGTCTTGTTGCTCTTTTGGGAGCGCTTCAGGCCTGTCTTTGGGGCCCTCTTTGGGAGCCCATTGGGCGATCTTCGGGTCCTCTTGGGCCGACCTGGGGCCCTCTTGAGGGCCTCTTGGACTGTAAGCCTCTTGGAACCCTCCTTGGGGCGTCTTGGGCGGTCGGGAACTCGAACGGGCGAGAACCTCGATATCCTTCACACGCCGAAGGCAGATCAATGGCTTCGGCCCCATTTCGGGCTCTTCAGGAAGGCCTCTTGGAGCTCCCTCGTGCTGTCTTGGGGGCCGCTTGGGCCGTCTTGAGGCCCCGTTGGGCCATCTTGGGCCGTCTTGAGGCTCTTTTGGGAGTCTCTTGAGCTGTCTTGGGCCATCTTGCGCTGTTTCGCTGTCGTCTTGGCTGTCTTGGAAGCCGTCTTGGAGGCCATCTTGGCAGTCTGGAGGCCGAACAGACCGCCGGGCAGCAATTTCAGAGGGGCCGATTTTCGAGGGGCGCGTGCGGCGAGGGGGGGGGGTCTGTTAAAACTTTACAACCTTCCAAACAAAACTCCGAGCTGGCACGGTGGCGGAAATTAGGGCCCCACGACCCGCGACCCCCCCCTTCGTCTAGGCAGGCTGGCCGCGGAAGCAAACCAGGCCTGAGCACCTGTCCTGCCCGATCCTCCTCTCCTTTCCCTCTTCCCTCTTCCGTCCTCCTCCTCCTCCTGCTCCTCGCCCACTCTTCCTCCTCGCCCGGCGCCCCCTCTTCCTCCTCGTCGTCGTCGTCCTCCTCCTCCTCCTTCTCATCTCCGTAGCCATTTTGGCTCAAGGTTGGCATGGTTGTATGACCATCGTGCCTCCCCTTTTTTTGGTTAGCATCTCTCTTTCCCATGTAGACGGCGGCGGCCCCCAATACCACCATCTGCGAACTCCATGGGCGGCTGCTCTGGGAGCTTTGGGCGGCGGCGGGCCGCCACTTCGAAGGGCTCGAGGAAGCTGGCCGTGCGCTGCGACGCGGTGGCCAGCTGTCGGATGGTTCCGCTAAGAAGCTTGCCCGGCTCGGGCAGGCTTACAATCTCGTGCGGCACGTCACCGAGGTTTCGGCGGACAATTTCTTGGACAAGATCTTGCAGGAGTTAGGCCGGCGCTTGCGTGGCTACCAACGCCGATGTCCATGAGGATCCTGCTATTCATGGGCCACCTCCTCTTCCTGTTCCTGTGAAAATATCTCTGGGATGGCTCATGGTTTCACTGCCTTCAACAAGCACGCTCCAGTCTTCGTCCCTGCCATGGGCCAGTCGCAGAGCAATGGTGGCGTTCTTGCACCTGTTTCTGCACGTGACCAGTGCGGGGTCCTTCTTGAAGCTCTTGGTCATGACGGTTGTAAACAAGATCTTCCAAGTGGACCTCTTTCTGAAGAGGATGGCCATGATGTGGATCGTGCTGTCTGGGTCGCCCGGCTCGGCGGCTCCAGTGCTGAGCCGCATTGCAACGCTCCCGGTGATCGTCGGCATCTCCTCGATCGTCCTAGCGATTCGCCTTGTGATGTCCAGCTGCGTCCACTGGCCGTCGAATGCAGCGACTGCCACAGGGCGCGGCTGTTCTGCACTACTGGCAGTGAGTTGTACCGCGCGTGCGTGCGTCGCGCCAGGTTTGCCACATCGTGTTGCTTGCTTCCTCTCCTCTCTTCGCCCTTTCGTCCTGCGGGCGTCCTCTGATGATCCCAGGCGGAGTCCAAAACCAAATCTTCTTCCTCCTCGTCGCTCCCTCCTCCTCGCTCCCTCCTCCTCCTCCTCCTCCTCCTCCTCGCCCCGTCCTCCTCCCTCCACCCCTCCTCCCTCCTCCCTCCCTGCCTCTCCCCTTTTTCCCTTCCCCCCCTCCACCTCCTCCCTCCCTCCTCCGCCTCCTTCCCTCCTCCCCCCTCCCTCCTCCTCCTCCTGTCCCCTCCTCCTCCTTCTCCTCCTCCTCCTCCTCCTCCTCCTTTCCCCTCCTCCTCCTCTTCACCCCCCCCTTTCCCCCCTTCCCCCCTCGTCCCGAAAGCGCCCGCGCCCGGCCCGCGGCGGCCTCTGCTGCCGCGGCCGCCGCGGCCGCCCCGCCCCCCGCCGCCGAGCCCGGAGGAGGGGCGGCCGGTGCCCAGGAGCTGCCCGTTGCCCTTCTGCCCCGCGCCGCAGGGGACGGCGACGGCGACGACGGGCGGCGAGCGACGAGCGACGAGCGACGAGCGACGAGCGACGAACGACGAGGACCACGACGACTAGGGACAAATGGCGACGACCGACGAACAACGACCACGAGCTTTGGCGACGGCTGCCACGAAACGTTTTCGCGGCACTCCTTTTTGACAGCTCTGTGTGGCGTGTTGGGTCCGCTGGCTGCCTTCCCAGGGGCTGGCCACACGAGATGTTGCCACTGTTGAGAGCCAGGGTCGACGGGGCGCCTCGGGGGCGGGGAGCCATGACGCCCGCCCGCTCCCACTGTGACAAGAACGCAGCGGCCCTCGTCGCCTCCCGAGGAAGGAGGAGGAGGAGGAGGAGGAGGAGGAGGAGGAGGAGGAGAAGGAGGAGGGAGGGTAAGGAGGAGGGAGGGTCCTCGTCGCTTTCCAGCCGCCTGCTGCGTCGACCAGAGAAGCTTGTCGTTCTAGCGGCAGCTTCTCGCAGGCCCCATGGTGCACAGACGAGAGCAGCTCCACATCGAAGCTGTGACCATGACCACCACCACCACTCTGCTAGCCTGGGTCACCCTCGGGGACGCGAAGCTAATCGCACTTCGCGCGTCGCGGTCTCGGCCTGAGTGGCTGCCCTTCTCCAAAGGGGCGGCGCGGGGGCACGATGGCGCAGAGATAAACGCACGTCCCACATCGCGGGGCGCGCTGCGCGAAGTTCGGTGGCCTGGCTTGCAAACTGGCTCGCAAGCGCTCTTGTCTTGTCCTGCCCTCCCAGTCTTCCACCCCCCCCTCCGCCAAGGACGCCAGAGGAAGAGAAACTGGCCGACTGCCTGCAGGTCCCTCTGGGCTGTCCTTCGCGTGAAGCAGGGGGCCTCCCCGAAACCCTGCCCCCCTTCCCGTACAGAAGAAGAAGAAGGAAGCAAGGAAAAAGGAGGTGCGCCTTATCGTTGTTTCCCTTCTACCCTCCTTGCTTGCATCCTCCAGAGTCAGGAGGAGGCCCTGCCTGACGGTCCCCCCCCGTTTTGGAGGGTACTTGGCGCATCTACACTGGTTCTGACCCGCAGTTTTCCTTCCGCTCCCCAGGGGCGAGGGCAACTGGGGGGGGTGCAGCGCTTCGTCGTAGCATTGATGCTTGCAGCTACGAGTTACGAGGGCGAGGACGAGGAAGAGGATGAGGAGGAGGACGTGTTTCGGTATAGGGCCCCAGGCTTCTGTGCAACTGCTGGCGTTTTGGCTCAAGTAATGTTAACAGCCGTCAGGCGGTCTTACCCACCTGTGTACTTCAACGTCGGCCGCTTACAGCAAGTTCTGACTCGCGAAGGTGAAGCGATGTTAGACTCTCACCTCCCCCTCCTCGCTCCATGTCACCCGCGAGCGTGCGCCACGCAGCATGTATGCCACTATTTGGGTGTCGAGGGTGGGGCCGCTGGTGGATTGCCAAGTTGCTAGAGACGTGGGGCGAAGAGCTTCGGTCGGTGTATTTTTTTTGTTTTGGCGACACTGCGGCAGCAGTCTCCGGGTGTATCAAAGGGCATGCCCGCCCCCCCACGTTGCTTGCGTGGTTGGGCCAATACACGATCTGATGTGTACTTTCGACATCCGGTGCTGGTTTGAGTACGTTCACACGTCTTCAGATCCCTTTGACGCTGCCTCTCGCGAAGGCGGGGAGGCAACACTTCTTGAGCTTGGGGCTGAGGTGGTTGCTACCACCCCCACGCTTACGGTGGACTTCAGCCGGTGCCGCTGATAGCCAGTTCTGGGGTCTCGCCGTTTTCTGCTGTAGAAGCTGTGCCTGCCTGTGCTGTTGCGGCTGGCCTCGTCGTCGTTGTCGCCGTTGTCGTGTCGTTATCGTCGTCGTCGTCGTCGCCGTCGTCCTCCTCCTCCTTCTCCTCCCCCTCCCTTCCCATCCTCTTCCGCCTTTTCCCGTTTTTTCCGCTTCTTCCCCCCCGCTTCATTTGTCCGCTTGGGCCCCCTTTGGCATCGACGACATCCTTCCCCAGGCCCAGCGCCAGCCAGAAGCCCAAACTGGAGGCGGTGATGACGAGGCGTACGAGAACGAGGAAGATGAGGAGGGCGGGGGGTCGTGGAGCAAATGGCGGAGGACAGGTGGACAGCGCTGCTGTGCGCGGGCGGCGGTCGCGCTTGGCTCCAATGGTGTGGCGGCGGCCGGGGCGCCTCCCGCATGACGCCGAGGCTACGCCGCGTCGGGCCGACCTACTCGCCCCCGCGGCGCAGGGCGTGGCGCGAACCGGGGCCGTGACCGAAAGGTGCCAGCCAAACGCTCTGGCCGCCCCGGCTGGCGCCCGCAGCGCCGCGCAGACTTCCGCGTCCTGTGCGGCCGGGCCGTTGTTTGCCCCGCAGGACCTCCAGGTCCCGCAGGCCGTGGGGGTGACGGCGGTCCGCTGCACTGCCCGCGCGTCGCCTCGCCGCCCCCCCCTCGTGGTGCAATCGTTGTCAGCTGCTGCTGGCGGTTCAGAGACCTACCTCATGGGGCGTGTTCTGGCGCGCGGTTGAGTCGTTCGGGCAGGCGTGTGAGCGGCGCAACTGGGACATGATGGTGGCGATGAGCAGAGACAGAAGCTGCGCCGCCCGACATCCAGACGGGGACCCTCCCCGCCAGGCTTTAAAAACCCTGGAGGAAGCCCGCGCCTCAGGGTTGGATAGGGTCAGTCTTGCAGAGACGGTTGTGCAAGATCGCTGCTTATGCAAAACTGTGCCGTCCACCCTCTGGACATGCGCGTCCCGATTGCGGATGATCGCGTGGGCCTGCAAGATCTTCGGCGCGCCCCCGCTGGGGTGCGACGTGCAGCGCATCCGCCGGGTGGCGGCCGCGCGCGCGTGCGCGTCCACGCAGCGCGGGTGGCTTAGCGCGTGGGCCATGGCACGCCAGGTGGCTTGCGTTCCGTGGCAAGGGGGTCAGGATATCATCTTCCGCGGTATCCACCTGGGCACTGCCAAGTGCAGGACGCCCCGGTTGCCCCGCCATAGGGTCGACCGTGGGCTCCTGCGTCGTTTGCTCCGCCACGCGCTGTCGCTACAGTGAACATGGTGGTGTGTTATCGCGGCATTAGTGTGCAATTTTCAGTTGCGGATGCCGTCCGAGCTGTTTGCGCAGTGCAAGCGCGCCCTCGTGCAGACACATGGCGGCCGTTTTGTTTTCGGGCCGATCCGTCGCACACGAAGAGTCGATTTGTGCACCGTGTTCTCGTTTTGTCCGAGTAGAGTACATCGGGGCATGCGCCCCCATGCGTGGCTGACGGGGTGGGGCGAACTCTTCCTCAGTGGAAGCCCTCGGCATGGTGGGTGCGCGCCTGCATCTTGGGCGGCCGAGCTCCGTCGTCACATGCGCGCTGTCAGGGTCGCTGACCCCGAGGAACGGTTTGGCCATGATGTACGGCGAGGCGCCGCCGCCGACGTTTTTGCTGCGTCGGGCGTTGAAGCCATGCTGTCGCGAGGGGGCTGGCGCTCGGTGGCGTCTGCCAGGCCATGCGCGTCTGGCGATGAAGTCGCCGCGGGCCTGCTGGCGCAGGGCGTCGTCGACGACTCTGGCCCCGAAAATGAGGCGGGCGCCGCTGTGCCTGATCTCTCGGCCCCTCACTTTTTTTCCTTCGTTGGCGTTGGGGCTGGCGGCGGCCTGCGAGAGCGCGCGCGTGGCCAATGTAACGGGAGCAGGAGGATTCGGAGGTGGAGCTAACAGAATCCCATCATCATCGCGATCGTCCTGTTAACTTTGCAGCGCGGCGAAACGCGGGCATGGCAACGAGACCGGGTGCAACTGCACCTACGTCGCGGCAGTGAAGGGTGCTGCGCCTTTGTGCCGGCTTCGGGCCTGCTGCTTTTATTGCTGCAACCGAGGTGATTATAAGTTCGTCAAAGCTGGCCTGTCGTCGAACCATGACGCGATGACGGCGTGGCTTGAAGAGCAAAACGCGCGGGTGGTATAGGCTTCCCTAATGCGCGCGCGACGTCGTCGATGAGGGCGCGCGCGGGAAATTTCACGCAATCGCGACAGCCGCCGCGGGGCAGGCAGCGCGCAGGGCGAGCGTGCGGGCCGTCAAGTTGGAGAAATATCGAAGACGCCCACGGCGAATCGCCGCCGCCCCCGCCTCTTTGGACGCGCCTGCGCGGCCGAAGCTTGGGTTTGAGCTTGGCCCGGCTATCGGGCCGCGCGTTCCCCGAGTGGGTTTCGAAAGCCGTCGGGGAGCGCGGAGTCGGGCGAGCTATCGGGCCGGGTGGTCTCCGAGCTTTCGGGCTTCCTGGAGGGCGTCTTGGAGGGGTCCTGAGCCGTCTTGGAGGCTTCTGGCGGGCCTTTTGGGCAGTCGAAGGCCATCTTCAGCCATCTCGGGCCGTCTTGGGCGCATCTTGGTGCCATCTTCGCTGTCTTGGAGGCCTTCTTGGAGGTATCGTGGAGGCCATTTTGGCCGTCTTGGAGGCCATCTTGGGCGTGCTCGGGGCCATCTTGGGCCGTCTTGGGACCTTCTTGGTGCCCTTGGTGGCCTCTTGGCTTGTCATGGCGCCATCTTGGGGCCCTCTTGGGCTCTCTTGGGACGGCGTCGGGGGCCTTGGGCCGTCTTGGGCCGTCGGAGAGCTGATATCAAGAAGATGCCACCATTCTTCAAACACATCCGGCAAATCAATGATTCCCTACCTAGGCTCTGCCTAGAAGGGTTCTTGCTCTCTGGGGTTAAAGGGGCCGGGCAGTGGAAAGCGCCCCGGGCGGTTCCCCCAGTATCCGCCCCGCGGTTCCCCCAGTCGCGTCCCTTTAGCTTAGCGTTGCTTACCTCATCTTATTAGCTTAGCTTAACTTAGCTGGGTTTAGCTTAGCTAAGCCTAGCCTAGCTTAGCTTAGCTTTAGCTTAGTTTAGCTAAGCCTAGCCTAGCTTAGCTTAGCTCATCTTAGCTCAGCTTAGCTTAGCGCAGCGCAGCATTAGCATCGCATATCATATCATGGCATACCATCGCATAACATAGCATAGCGTCGCGTAGCATAGCATAGCGCAGCATATCATAGCGCAGCATAACATAGCATGGCTTATCATATCATATCACAGCATGGTGCAACATACCACCGCACATCTCAGCATCGCATAGCTTAGCTTAGCATAACACTGCGCATCAACACAAACCATATCATATCATCGCACAACATAGCATGGCATCGTGCATCATAGCATAGCATGGCATATCATAGCGCAGCAGATCACATTATATCATATCACAACATAGCGCATCATATCATATCATATCATATTATACCATAGCGCATCATACCACAGCAACATCGCAGCATATCGTATCACAACATAGCATATCATAGCAAATCATATCAGGTCATAGCACATCATAGCATAGCATAGCACATGCAATGCACGTCAACAATCAAACCAGTGCGAAAGTGAATATGTATATGTAGCTGAAGGTGTAGGTGTAGATGTGGATGTCGGTGTAGATGTATATGTAGATGTAGGTGTAGCTGTAGGTGTATATGTAGATGTAGATGTGAGTATCGCTGTTGATGTTGATGTAGATGTAGATGCAGGTGTCGATGTTAATGTGGCTGTCGGTGTAGATGTTGCTTTCCTAGATGCTCCAACTCCTGGGCCGGGCCGCACTGGGATATGTTTTGCCCTTTCGGGCCTTCCTGGAGGGCGCCTTGGAGGCCCCTTGGGGGTCTCCTCGGCCAGCCTGAGGCCGTCTTCGAGCCATCTTGGGCTGTCTTGGGGCTTCTTGGGCGGACTTGGAGGCGCCGTGAATTCACTCGGGCCGTCTTTGAGGCCATCTTAGACCATCTGTGGCGGACTTGGCGGCCATCCTGGGCCATCTTGAGGCCATCTTGGAGGCCATCTTTATGAAACGCATGTCCTTGGATAACCCCATCAACGTTGGTTTTTGTGAAACGTACTCGCGGAATAGGTGCAAGATGCGATCGGGGGCACGAGCGCAAGTGCATGCAAACGGTCGGCGCGGAGTCTATATACCTGCGAAGATACCCGCGCGCTTGCAGAACCCTAGTGCGATAGCAGCGCAGCTACCCCCGAACACATTCACTTTCGTCGGCCAGGCGCAACGTTTCTGCATAAGTACATTCCGTTTCATCGGTCAGGCGCAACGTTGGTGCAATAAACGTGGTGCAAACTATGCGTTGCAGCCGCGTGGTGCAGTCTGAAAGGGCGGTGCAAGCTATGCGGTGTGTAATCTATGTGGAAGAGGAGTAGGAAAAGGAGGGGTAAGGAAGACAAAGAGGGGGAATTATGTCAGACTGGCGCGTGCCTTGCTACGTGCGTGCGATCGGTGTTGTCCAGGACTTTCTTAGTTCATTTCAGCTGCCCGACCCCGCTTGGAATGTTTGAGTTTCGTTTTCCATAGCCCGTTTTGCTCCAGTTCATATCCGGTTAATGTAGACATCTTCGCCCCTCTTCCCCCATCGAGGAATGTCGCGAGTCGCGAATAGATGGAACACGCTGGATCAGGCCTTGCTTCTTGGGATGATTCTTCCGACGATGAGTTGTTGGGCCCAGTTGTTGGATTAGATTCGTGGGGGGCGGGGCCAGGCGATGATATCGATTTGTCGGCATGGGCTGACGATGGCCCCAATGACGACGGTGACGCGTTAGATGGGGATGCGCAGAGCGTTCTGGCCGAAGCGCATCATCCTGAGCCTGAGCCCGCACAAGTGGACATCCGCGGCCACGGTTTGGATATGAGGCTGGCGTTCCGCCAACTTTGGCAACGCGTGCGTAACCATATCATGGAGGTAATCAGGCCGCCTGCGGCGGCCCCGCCAGATACTGTGCAATTGGAGGATTTGGGCGTCTGTGAGGGCGCCGACGAGGACGATATTATTGGCGTCGCTGAGCCACTTGGGCCACCTGTGCCAATGCCAGACGAAATTCCGCGCCGCAGACTGGCTGCGTCGCTCGAACAGGTGGCCGTCGTCGTTCAGGCTGTTCTACTAAATTCGATCGTCGCGCCGCCCCCTCCCCAATTCCTGGGGCCGCTCCTGGCTGCAGCCTCACGGCCCTCTCGGGCCCAAGTGCGCTCTCGAACCCATCCCCGCGGCAGTCCTTTCGCCTCGGGCCGAATCCGTGTCATCTGGCACCCCCTTCTGCCCCCCCAGCGCCCGTCCTTTCCAAATGTCTGGGCCCCCAGGTCCATGCTGACAAGTTTTGCCGAGATCGTCGGCGCGAGCGTGCGCTGCAGCAGTGCATGGAAACGGGCAACAATCGCTTGGCGGGCTTCTGTGCGGAGGCCGAGTCATTCGGCCTAGACCTACGGTGTGCCCAGGTTCTTTTACATTGCAGTGCTGCTGCCGGCGTCCTGATGCACAGGAGGGGGTACGTTCGAATGAGGGCGGAACTTGTTCAGAGGGTCGTCGCCTCTGGGGGTAAAGCCATCTGCTACTATTCGGAGATCAGGTACGATGAGACTCCAATGAGAACCATGTGTGTCGACGTGGAGGCGTCGATTGAGGTCATCTCTGACCAGTTGTCTTTGGAAGTGGCCGATCACGACCCTGCCGCAGTCGCATATGTTTGCATAGCGCCCCACGTTGCCAAGATAGTCCAGACATTGAGGTCAGAGAATGCGTTGCTTCAACTCTCGAACGGAACGTTCCTGCCCGTCCGCTGCCCCATCCCATGTTGGCTTCATAGTATTTCAGGTGGCAAAGGCGAGAACTATTTCACAGCATTGGCTGCGAGCGAGGTGGCGCCTGAGCTTCCACAGGACGTGTTGGCAGCGTTTGCTCGTCGACAACGGAGTGTCTGCACAGGCGCCGACGGGGCAGTCGACAGCGCAGAGCGAGCAGTGTCTGCAGCGGACAAGGGGCTTGTGGCACTCAAGACGAAGTGCGAGGTCCATAGGGTTTACCATTGGCATGAAAACGTGTTCGATCAGGTCAAATCCGTGGTGAACCGCATGCGGCATGCGTCATATTGCACAAGCCTTGAACGGCCAAGATGCTACGCGGTCGCCCAGGAAAGTTTTACGACGAATAATTGAAGAACGTTTGCTTTATGTGCCCAGTTCTTGTCCGCCACCCTTGCAAGTGCGTCGCAACATCGGCCTCGTGGACATTCTTACCGAAGACCTCTCCCGCCAACATGCTTCGACGTGCATGGTTGATGACATTTTTCGAGTGACAGAAATACACTTAAACAGTACTGTAACGGGTGCTGTGGAAGTGAGGCGCAGCGCAACAAACAAGCAATTGCTGACATGCTTGCTTGTGCTCTGGCGTCGTGTGCTCCCAAGCCTTGGCCTAGGAAGCGGTGGGTTGGAGCTGACGCATCGGCGTCCTGGCTTGGGCTTATGGAGCGTGTGCACGGTTTACTCACCACTGCGTTCTTGGAGCGGTCTGGTACAGCATTGCCCGACGGTGTCGGTGGCGCGGTTGGCCCTCCCCCGTTTCGCGGCGACGACGCCGATGGCGATGAGTTCCCAGGCGATCGCACCGGCAACGGCAAAAATCATGGCACGCACGACCCAGGGAAGGCAGCAGGCGCAGATTCGAACGACAAGAGGACAGAGCAATCGAAACGCAAGTTTTTCGGCGTCAAGTGGCTGCAGCAGATTTTTGGTCATGCCCTCGGCACGTTCCTCATGGTATCGAATGTGCTGGTCCCCCTCGCACACATCGTGGACAACTGCTTGAAAGCTGGCTCCGAAAGTCGGGGCCAACACGTGGAACTAGAGGGTCTTCTCGGCGTACCTGGTGGCGGCATTGCGGGGGGCCGCCACGCGCTGCTGGCAGCGGAGTGCAAGTTCGAGAACCAATGCTTTGACGAGCTCGTGGGCATAATGGTAAATCCTGCTCAATGGCACCTCATGCCAGCTACTTGCAGGAGCGTTGCTTATCGGGCGCGTGCTTTTACAATGCGTTCTATGCTGGGTTGCCAAAGCCATGGGCTTATGGTTGCTCACGGACAGTATCCTTGGAAGCTCTTCTTATTGCTGCGACCTGAACGGCGTGATAGTGTAAGTGCCGAGATCACGTCGGATTGCAAGCGCATGATGGACCCTTGGAGTGTTGCGATTGCGGATTCATATTGGGAGTCAGAACATGGGTTGGCTGATCCCGCTTGCTTGGCCGAAATCGCCGCCACTGCGGAGTTGCTGCAGCGGGGGGCCATCCGCGTCGAGGCGAAGCGCGCTGCGATTCGCCGAGTGCTGCACCAACACTCAGTTCAAACCCACGCTGTGCTGTTCGCTCACATGTCGGCCCGCAGAACCTGCAGGGAGTTTCGGCGCATGCGTGCTGAGCGCCGCCGGCGACGCAGGGGGGGTCCGGGTGCAGCAAACGATCCCGCTCCTTCATCCACGGAGCCCCTGGTGGAGCCGCCCGAGAAGAAAGCCAGCTCTTACGGAGGAGCCTGGGGGTTATTTTTTCCGAGAGGAGACGTTGGGCACCGACCGGCTTGGAGACGTGACGCGGTGGTCGGAGAAGTACCGTGCGCTCAGTGCTGGGGAGTGCGGGCGTCTCGTTGCACATGGCAGAGAAGGGGCTCGACGTCGACGGGCTGGGGGCGCGACTACTTTCGGCGATGCCACTCGGGGGGAACGACGGAAGCAAGAAAAGCGACAGCGAGACGTCGCAGTACAGAGACTGGTACAAGCAACGCGCCAACGTTGTAGCATCCCTGACGTTGTCGGCTCAGAGATCGTTGCCTTCTGCCGTGTTCCGCCCCGCCATGAAGACGACCTCCATGAGCAGCGCCCTCGGCGACCCATGACCTACCTGCTTGATCTGAAGTATAAGGTGAGGCTGGTGTCTGACGCTCTGAGGATTGCAGATCGCCAGGGCGAAGAATACCGATTCGAACGCATCAGGGATGGTGCTGCTACGGTCGCACATTTATCTGAGGTCGCGTCCGAGATCTGCGCGCGTTCCATTGACTTTGCGGCGGTCACGCGCCCCGAGGCGATCCTTGGAGTCTTACGCTGGAGTTCAGGAGACCTGTCGCTGAGGGGGCAGCGCGCTCTGCCGCCGCAAATGCGCGGGGCCCCTGCGCGGTTAGCCAGGGCGCTGCTGGACGCGCGGGCCAGACTGCACCAGATCATCGATTTCACCGACATCCCGATCTTCGACGAGGTTGGCCAAGGGGCCCCGGCGGACTGCGCCGAGGCTGGCATGTGCCTGCGCGGCGCGCGTGGCAAGGTCATGGAGTCTTTCCAAGCCAAGCTCGAAAAGCTTATGAAGCAACAATGCCCTGCTAAGCCCACTTGGCGGGGCAAGCTCGTCAGCGCCGAATTGGTTATCTTGCCCATCGGGCAGTCCAAGCCAGAAGAGGTGGACAGGGAGCTAGCATGGGCCGACAGCTTAGTACCTGGGGCACCAATTCAAGAAGTGAGGTTCTTCCACATTGGCTATCATTTGCTGAGCCCTTGGAGAGCAGTTAACCATGAGATGAGCGGCCCCGAGATCGTTGATGCGTCCTTGCCGTTGCCTGGTCACGTGAGTCTGCAAGGGGCCCGCATGTTTTTCACGAGGTGGGAGCTCGTTGGTTCCTTGGACTTTGAGTTGTGATGGAGCTGTTCGCTTTATTCTACAATATTTACGGTGTCTCCAGTGGGAGAGTTCTTGCCTGATGGCCTTGTTTCTCAACTTGTCGAGGCGTCTCTTCGGCTGGTGTGGTGCCCCTGGTGCCCGAAGCCTCGCCGCCGTGCATGTGGGAAACGAGATGGGTTGCTGCAGAGTTGGGGTGATGACGATGGAGGCGATCCTGATGACGAGGGTGGCGCCGAGGACCCGCTGGCCATGCAGGACGAGGGTGGTGATGAAGGCCCATGCGACGAGGCTGGTCAAGATGACTTATTTGAAGATGCTGACGTGCACTGTCCTGAATTTGTCAACGGCCAGCCGCCTGACTGCGAGGGTCAAGACATCCGCGTGGACCTGGTGGAGTTTGCCGAGTACGAGCCTGGTGGGGGTACGGGTGCCTGCTCCGTCGGCGACATTATCGACGGAATTCTCGTTCGAGAGCCCCTCGCTCTCGCTGAGCCTGAACATGACCATGATCCCGATGCTGTTCTTCCTGCTGGAGCGGTGCTCCGGCCAGGGGCATCATCGAGTTCGCGTGCGCCCGTTGCGGCGCCAGAAGGTCCACCTCCTCCGCCGCCGCCTCCTCACGGCGAGCTGCCCGCGCCGAGATCATTCGTTGTTCACGTCGGGTCTGGCGCGCTTACTTGGTGCAGATCGAGCGGCGACTTTGTTGCTAATTGCCGTGCCGAAGGGCGCGGCAGGGCAGGCCAATGCAGGAGGAGCAAGACGTCTTATGCGACCCTCGAGCGTCCTGCCCAAGGACGGCCCTGCGGTTTCTTAGCCGCGTGGTTGCTGGCTGGTGCCAATGGTGACTATATGGATAACCGCGCGCACAAGCAGGACTTCGAGTGCACTTGGAGAAAGAGAGGGGCGACGCCAGAGAAGTGCGGAAGGGCCTCCCAAATGGGGCCCTCCTTCTTTCGCAGGAGAGGCGTGAGCGAGGGGGGGGGGGGGGGGCGATGAGCCACGTGGGTTGCCATAGGGTTGACCGGGGCAGGTTTTAACAACGCGCATAATGTTTCATCGTGCACAGCTTCGCTGGCTTTGCCTCCTGAATCAGTTCAGCTTCGCTGCTTCCTTTTAGTCTCAGCTTCGCTGATGGCGCGCCTGGTAGGGGGGGGGCGGGGGAGGGGGGGGGGGGCGGGGGGCAGGAAGGGCGGCAACTGGGGCAGCGGGGGGCGGGCGGGGGCAGCGGGGGCGGGATGGGGTCAAGGAGGAAGGTGGACGGAGCGGGGGGGGTCGTTTTAATGCGTTTCAGCGCAACGACAACGGGGGCCAAACTCAACAACAAGTTGTGGATTTTTACCAAGTGGCATTCTTGTCGACGGCCCTCTGGGGCCAGGCTCTGGGCTCCATGAGGGCGCGCCTGAAGGCTATCCTGGGGAAAGGGCCTGCTGGCCTTTCAGTTAGGTTGCTAAGGGTGCGTGCGTGCGCCTGGGTCCTGCTAGACGGGGGGCGGATTGTTTCGGCGTTCCCGGTCTTTCTTGGGGGGGGGGGGGGGGTGGGGGGGGAGGCAAAGATAAACCCGCGGTGGGCATGAGATAAACCTGCGGACGCCTAAGATAAACCCGCCGTGGGCCTCAGCTAAACCGAGGGGGGGCTAAGGTAATCCGCGGGGGCCCGCGGCAAACCTGCAGGTGCCTAAGATGGGGGGGGGGGGGGGCGGGCGGGGGGGGGGGGGGGGGGGGGGGCGTGGTGGTGGTGGTGGTGGTGGCGGTGGTGGTGGTGGGCGGTGGTGGTCGCGGTGGTGGTGGTGGGGATAAACCCGCGGGGTCCTAAGACAAACCCGCGGGGGCCTAAGATAAGCGAGGGGGGGGGGGGGGGGGCTAAGATAAACCCGCGGGGGCCTAACGTAAACCGGCGGGGGCCTAAGGTGACCTCCCAGGGGTCTAGGAAACCTGCGGGGGGGCTAAGATAAACCCGCGGACGCCTAAGATAAACCCGTGGGGGGCCTAAGATAAGCCCGCGGGGGGTTAATGCAAGCCCGCGGGGGTCTAAGATAAACCCGCAAGGAGCTGAGATAAACCCGCGGGGGCCTAAGATAAACCCGCGGGGTGGTGTGTGTGTGTGTGTGTGTGTGTATGTGTGTGCGTGCGTGCGTGCGTGCGTGCGTGCGTGCGTGCGTGCGTGCGTGCGGGCGGGCGTGGCGTGGTGTGGTGTGGTGTGGTGTGGTGGTGTGTGTGGTGTGGTGTGGTGTGGTGTGGTGTGGTGTGGTGTGGTGTGGTGTGGTGTGGTGTGTGTGTGGTGTGGTGTGGTGTGGTGTGGTGTGGTGTGGTGTGGTGTGGTGTGGTGTGGTGTGGTGTGGTGTGGTGTGGTGTGGTGTGGTGTGGTGTGTGTGTGTGTGTGTGTGTGTGTGTGTGTGTGTGTGTGCGTGTGTGGTGGCGGTGGTGGTGGGCGGGTGGGGTGGGGGGGTGGGGTGGGGGGTGGGGGCTAAGATGAATCCGCGGGGGCCTCATGCCATGGGCGCATGCGCGCATGTAGCACGCGCGCGCAGCAGCACCCATACCATGGAGACCTACACGCAGACAGCACATGCACAGAGACAGCACATGCACACAGCAGCACACGGCACACATGGACACATCCACCGCTCATGCCATGGACACATACAGCGCAGAACGCACATGAACAACATGGGCCCTGGCCTAATCCTCAGCCGCGGGTCCACGAGCAATCACGATGGTATTCCAGACGCCTCAACCTCCAACTCCTCCAATGCCTTCCTTGCGGCAGCCATTCAGACTCACTCGCGATTCTGGATTCTGGGTTCGGGCTCCGCAGTTCAGAAGGCGCTCGAGATGGCCCGTCGCGACGAGGTGGTTCCTTCCGAGGCGGTGCGCCCGATCCCGAGGAGGCGTTGGCGGCGCTTGATCTTGCAGCTGAGACTGGCGAAGAACGGAAACAAGTTTCTCCGCCGCCGCGTCAAGTCTTTCCGCGCGTCCACAGAGAATCTGAGGCACATCTCAGATGCCATGTTGACTGAAGATGAGAATGGGGCAGGGGCGGGCCATATTGAAGCAAGGGCGACCAAGCATAACCATCTGGGCGACGATGCGGGCTGAGATCTGCCTCGCAGCACGTGCCCAGGGTGAGGAGTGGGGAGGAGGAGCGGAATAGAGGAACAGAGGAAGGATGAGAAGAGGAGAAGGGAGCCAGGACGAGGAGGGAGGAGGAGGGAGGAGGAGGAGGCCGAGGAGGAGGGGGGGAGGAGGATGAGGAGGAGGAAGAGGGGCCAGGCGAGACGAGCTCTTGAGCTTAGCCCTGCCGCGCGACAATGCAGCTTTCTGGTTCCTTACCCCTCTCGGGGGTCTTGCCGCCGCCCCTTCTCATTCATAGCCCCAGTCGGGGAGTCCGCTCGACCCCTCCCTGACGGCAACAACCCGGCGGTTCGCGCGCAGCGCAGCGCAGGGCCCCCCAGGGGGAGCCCTCGAAACGTTTGTACTGCGTTATGGCCACGGCTCGGGCGCTGCATGTTCGAAGTTGGGTTCTTATTCCAGTTTGGCACCAGCGCGTGTTTAATTTCCAGGAGCTACAAGGATGGAGGGCAGCTTCTTAGCTTGCACCCCCTTTCCGCCCGCATGTCAGGCCCATTTTTTCATTATTCCTCCAGGGTGCGATCCCGCAGTGCAGAGAACTAGTTCTAGCATTCAAAGTGCTTCACTTTTGCATGGCATCATAGTTGATGCTCAGTTTTGAGGACTCATGATGCGTGCGTCTTGGTGCATCATGATCAGGGGCAGGATTGCGCGCATCATGTTCGCCGCGCGTTTGCTTGCCATGCCAATTAATTCCTCCCCCTGCCCCCCCGCCCCCAGGTTGCGACCGTAGACTTGGACGCCAACAGGGCGCCAGCCAGCATGCAGTCTGCGAGTTGGCTTGGCCGCCGCCGTCGCTGCGGCCTCTCTGGTTTACCATGTTCAGGAGCAGAACCAACTGTGCAGCATGTTCACCGCGCGGCTTTGCTTGCCTTAGCCCACCACCACCAAGACCCTTGAGCCCTACTCTAGCCCTACCATTCCAGCCTGCTACCAAGCAGGTATGCAGCAGGTAGCCTGCATGACACCCGCCTGCTCCGCAGCTATCGCAGAGTTTACCAACAGGTGGGCGCCCGCCCAAGCAAGTACTTTGCAAGTACTTTGAATTCGTCCAACATGTACTTATCATGTACTTAGCAGGTACTTCGCAGGTACTTCGCAGGTACCCCGCAGGCGCCGCTGGTACTTCGCAGGTGCTTCGCAGGTACTTCGCATTCGCCGCAGGTGCCCAGCAGGTACTTCGCAGGTACTTCGCAGGTACCCGGCAGCAGGTACCGCGCATGTACTTAGCAGGTGCATCGCAGGTACTTTGCAGGTACCGCAGGTACTTAGCAGGTGCTTTGCAAGTACTTCGCAGGTACCCCGCAGGCGCCGCAGGTACTTCGCAGGTACTCCGCAGGTACTTCGCAGGTGCTTCGCATTCGCCGCAGGTACCCGACAGGTACTTCGCAGGTACCTCGCTGGCGCCGCCAGTACCCAGCAGGTGTCCAGCAAGTACATATCAGGTACTTCGCAAGTATCCAGCAGGTACTTAACAAGTATTTGTTTTGCGTCCCATGCGCGCTCGCAGTCCCCCCCCCCCCCCCCCCCCCGCACCCCCCAACTCTACCTCGGCGCCAGTGGGGGGGTGGGGTGGCCCGTCCCCAGCCCAGGCCGCCTGCGGCTGCAGGTGATGCAGCATGGTGGGGCACCATTACCTGTGGCGCTGGGGGGAGGGGGCTGTGCCTGGCTGCCACCGTCTTATTTGAGGAGGCCAAGCCAATTCGGCTGGCCGCTGGCGACCTTGCCCTCGTCGGCGCACGGTGCATTGGTGAGGCAGCACGTCAGATCGGGCGCGGCCCCTGGTCGGCGGGCCGCGCAGCTGGGGGCGCTGGGGCGGGGGCGCGAGCAATTTTCCTACAGTATTGTTTTCCTGGGGGCCGATCGTGTCTCCGCTATGAGGGAGGTCGATTCGGTCCCCGCTATGAAGGGCGGTCGATTGAGTCCCCGCAGCGAGGGCGGGTCGATTCGGTCCCCGCTATGGCGGGGGGGGGGGGGGGGTCGATGAGGTCCCCGCTATGAGGGGGGGTTGGGTCGCCGCTATGAAAAAAAATGGGTCGATGAGGTCCCCGCTATGAGGGGGGCGGGGTCGACTAGGTCTCGCTCGGAGGGGGGGTACGGTCCCCGCTGCGAAGGGGGGTCGATTAGGTCCACGCTATGAGGGGGGGGGGGGGGGGTCGATTAGGTCCCCGCTGTGAAGGGGGGCCGATTGGGTCCCCGCTATGAAGGGGGTCGATTCGGTCCCCGCTATGAGAGGGGGTCGATTAAGTTAAGTCTCCGCTATGGGGGGAGGTAGGTTAAGTCCCCGCTATGAGGGGGGTCGATTAAGTCACCGCTACGAGGGGGGGGGGGGGGGGTCGATTGCGTCCCCGATATGAGGGAGAGGGGGGTGTCGATGAGGTTGCGCTATGAGCGGGATCGATTATCTACACGCTATGACGTGGAGGTCGATTAGAAAGGGTCGATCAGGTCCCCGCTATGAGGCGTGTGGGGGGGGGGGGGGGGGGTCGATTCAGTTCCCGCTATGAGGGGAGGTCGATTAAGTCCCCACGATGAGGGGGGTGCGATCAAGTTCCCGCCGCAGGGGGGATGGGTCGATTTGGCACCCGCAATGAGGCGGTCGATTAGGTCAACTCGATCGAAGGCTCCAGTGGCACCGCCCGCATGTGTCTCCCCATCCCATGACGGCGCGCCCCTCGCGCGTCTCGTGGCCCACCGTGCTTTATGGATGGTGCGCCCTAGGCCGCGCCCTGCTTAGCGCCCTGAAGTGGGCGGCCCTGCGCCCTGGGCCCAGGGCCTTGATCCCGAGGCCGTAACCCTAATCATGTAATTCTCTCCCTCTGGCTTCAGCCCGAAGCTTTGAACCGTGACATTAATTTCATAGCCTTGTCCATATTTGGGGCTTACGGCAGGGCCCACTTACAATCACTAGTGCGGCTTTGCGAAGTTGTTCAATGCGCCTCATGCCCCCCATCGCGGGGGCCGGACGATTCGATTTCCACGAACTAAACAGGTGCGGTTCTGGCTTAGGGCCTTAGGCGTCCTGGGTGTTTCTGGGCCTTGGGCGTCTTGGGACGTTTTGGGACCTTAGGCGTCTTGGCTTTTGTTGGGCTTAGGCGTCTTGGGGTGTTTTGGGGCCTCAGGGGTCTTGGCTGTATTGGGTCCGTAGGCGTCTCGGGGTTTCTTGGTGCTTTACGTGATTGTATTCTTGTCGATCGTGATGGGGGCACATGCATGGGCGCGCACGTTCAGTCGAATGCACGCATGCATAGCATCATTGCACATTGTATACCGTTGCCGTATGTGTTAAGCCATCCACCTTTGCTACTACTGCCTTCTGTCTCATAGTTGGACTTTCCAGGTCTGTCTTTTTTGCCCGTGGATGGCCGGGGAACCGAGGATCACTGTGGGCAGAGGTGGCTTACATCTTCTTGTGACTTTGCCAGACCGGGATGAAAACAATACAGCCACACGTGCGACATGAACGTCCCATTTTCAGTGCACTTGGTAGGCGCGAGGCCTGTTTCAGTTTCAGACGAAAGCGGTCTGGTGGTTCTGAGCGGTGAAGGCCTTGCGGCTCCTGTCCATGCACCTGCAAGGATGGCCCCTGACACCCCGGAGGATTCTGCCCCACAACTTGACGAACATCTAGTCGAGAGCCAATGGAAAGTCGAGGCTCGTGAGGTATCCGTGCTTCAGGCAGCCCGTGGGATTGGTCAGGCAGGCCCCGTCGAAGTTCCTGCGCCCGTGCCCGAGGCAGCCCGTGAGGGCGATCAGGGAGGCCCCATTGGAGTTCCTGTGCCCGCACTCCTTAATGGGCCGCAGCCTCAGACCCCTTGGCCCCCCAAGTTGAGTCGTCAGCCGCTTGGGTTTCCCTTGGGAGGTTACAGTGTTGCGATCGACATAGCGGACAGCCCTCCCAGGAAGGCCACTGCAGCAGGTGAAGTCGCGGAGGATTCGGGTTCCAATGGTTTTAGGATTGAGCCTCCAGCGCCCCCTCCGAGGCGCCTGGAGGACGGCTTCGATTCCGCTTCTGCCGTGAAGCGGGGCGCGGGCGAAGAAGCGGAAGCACGTGCAGCGAAACGCAGGTCGCTCACGCCGCTCCAGCCCCAGCCTCGCGTTAAGGCGCGCGCCCCGCCTCCCGCTAAGTCATCCAATTTTGGTGATGAGGCTCACCCCGCAGCGCGGCCGCTCTTCTTGGATGATTCGGCTTCAGTCCCTTTCGCCATGTGCGGCCGGCAGCTTGAGAACCCTTCCCAGGTCCTTGCCGAGCTTTCGCAGTCCGCTACACAAGCTCATCAATGAACATAGGCCTTTAAGCTTCCGTGCCAGCAGGGGGAGAGCATGAGCAGGAACAATATAGGAGCTGAGGTGTGAGTCACTCAGCGTTATGTTTGTATGCTGGCTGTCTGTGTGCCAAGGAGGACGCGCCGTGGAGCTCGAGGCCAGATCTTCAGTTTAGTAAGGTCTGAACCGTGAGCTCGAGGTCATACTTTCAATTTGATCAGGCTTTGGGCGCGAAGGCGCCGACTGCCGCGAGGTCTTTGAGCGTGGTGCTTAAGCGCGAAGGCGCCTAAGGCCAGGCCTCGCAGTCCGATTGGTTGCGCATCGACGGTTGATTGGCGTCGCGCAGCGGCGTGAGCGACAACCAGAATACGCCTACCTCCATCAGCGACTCCCCCTCCACCTCCGTCAGCTCTTGGGGCCTCGATTGGCGTTCTCGGGGCCTCCTTCTTGGGGCAGTTGGGCCGTCGGCGTCTTGGGTGTGTAGGAGCCTTAGGCGTCTTGGGGTGTCTTGGGGGCTTCGGTTTCTTGGGTGTCGTGTCGAGGGGCCAGAGGGGTCTTGGGGCCCGACCTCGTGCTGGTGTTCTGGGTGCCTTAGGCGTCTTAAGATTCTGGTGCCTTTAGGCGTCCAAGGGTGTCTTGGGGCCCGATGCCAGGCCCAGTGTCTGGAGTCCACTAGGCGTCTTGGTGTGTCTTGGGGCCTTGGGCGGTTTGAGGTGGCTTAGGGGCCTAGGCCTCTTGGGCCAGTATTGAGGCCGTAGGGGTCTTTGGGCCCAGGGGCCACGCGAGTATGGTAACGCTGGGACCCTAGCTACCCAGAGCTAGGACAACCCAAAGGGGTGCTGGGAGTAAGGCAATTCTCAGACCAAAGTAGCTTCTAGGACTAAGGCAACTCTTGGACCAAAGGGGCCTTGGAGCCAATGGAATCTTGGGGCCAACGCATTCCTCCAGGAATTACCGTACCCCTGGCACTCCTGAGGCAGCTCTAGCGTGGTCGGACTTGAGGCGTCGCTTGAGCATCACTGAAGAGAGCCGGTTTGATGTTTCCCGCTTGGTCACGTTGCTGCGAATTCCCCGGCGCATTCGGGCGCCCCCCTGAAACGCCCTTGGTTGCAGATGGGAAGTCCGCCCAGTGCACGGCCCAGCGTTTCTCTCTCACTGGGGCCGTGCTATACTCACGCCTCGAACCGCTTCCCACTCCAAATGCCTATGCCCTTGCTCTGCTTCGCCTCTCATGTCATCCGTCGCAGAGTTTGGCTGAGCTGGCTACGGTTTTCGAAGTCAGGTGCCCGCCTACACTAAAAGGCTGTCCAGACACTTGCAGAGCTGCAGAACGCAGCGCGCCATGGCTGGGAAGAAGAAGCCAGACCACCCGCCAGTTTCTTCGAAGAGACCTACGAAGCAACCGCGCTTGTCTGCTGATGCCCTCGCACGGCACAACGGCGGCGCCACTGGGTCTGCAGGCTCCGCTGTCCCTGCGGCCTCAGTGGCCACATCCAAGGTGAGCATCGTGGCCAAGTGCTTGGATTGTGACGCTGTCCCGTCGGCTACGTCGAAGTTTCCAGCTGGAGTGACTGATGCTTGCTTGATCCACCGGGAGCTCTACTGCGGCGGCTTCACGACCTACGGCAGCTGGGAAGAGTTCATCTCGTAGAAGGAGAAGGACACCACCATCCAGCATGCGTGGGACAGCGCTGAGGAGTCGAAGAGGAGCGGCGAGAAGCAGCGGCTGCCCACGGAGGTCTTGCAGACCAGGTGCTGCTCGTGCGAAGTGACGGAGAGCAATGCGGGCCCCAGTCGATCCCAGCTGAAGCATATGTTGTCCATCTCTCCCGAGCGCATTGGCGTCGAGATGCAAGATCTCGTGGGCGTCAACAACACCTCGTACAAGGGGCTGTTGATCCCGAGCCCCGCGAGGCCGTTCATGGAGTTCAACTTCGCCAAAAGGATTGGCGTCGACAAGAGTGCCAGAGCTATGTCGGGTGATGACCAGATGTACGAGCAACATGCCGATGTCGTGTCTGAGTACGTTCAAGGCCGAGTTGATGAAAGAGAAAGAAGTCAAGGACGCAGCGGTCAAGATGAGGACGGCGCCGTGGGACCTCGCCGACTTAGTCAAGAAGTCTTGCGAAGTGCGTGGGGTCCCTGTTGACCCGATGAACTGCAGCCCCATGGCTGCTATGTTGATGGGTGAGTTGGGCACCTTGGACGCTGGCGGAGCTCCGAAGGCTGTTGCCATGGCCACTCGCGGGGCAGGACCTCAGGACGTGGCCAACTTGAACGACGCCGCAGAAGCCGACGAGGATGAAGAGTCAGAGCTCGGGCCAGAGGAGGCGGCAGAGGCGGGGGGGGGCAGGTGGGGCAGCCAGGGCGCCCAACCTCAATCGCCGCGCTGCGCTGGATAGCATGTCGGCCATTGCGACCCCTGTTGCGAAGAAGGCCGCCTGGACTGCTAGGTCTGACGTGGCCTGCGAAGACGCGGCGAGCGCCATCTCTCCGAGTGCGGTGGGTAAGGGCGGCAGTGCAAGCAAGCGGGTGCGCATGGAGGATGGCTTGCCCGTTATCGATGCCGGTGCAGACGACCTCGTGCATAGGAAGATCAGCGCTTACAGCATCGAGAAGATCATGCTCAACGAGAACATGGGCCGCGAGAGGCGTTGGTGCAGCGACTCCCGCGATCTCTTCCAGCGCAGGGGGGGGAACAGGGCCGATGCGTTGCAAAAGCACTTGGACCTCGCGAAGCACGCCGAGAACTTGGTTGGCGGCTCCATCTCAGAGATGTCCGGCATGCTGGTGACCACTGTGAAGGAGCTCCAAGACGGTGGTGCGTTCATCCCAAACGTTCTGAGGTTCCAGCTGCAGAACAAGCATTCCGACATCTACTTGGCCGACGCCGTGAAGTCTTACGACGCATCTAAGTTCTTTACTTCCATCGTGCCTTGGGTCGGGCCAGAGAAGGTTTTTGATGGGAACAATCCTCAGCTTTGCCTGCTGGACTGCTCGACCGATGAGAAGATCGAGCATTTCGAGTCGATGATTGAGAAGCTCTTCGTTGCCGTCGTGAAGCTTGGCGAGTCTTGCAAGCAAGGCGTGGTGGATATCTCGGACAAGTGCTTCTCATATTGCGCCCTCGTCGTGGATCGGGACGACTGCGATGACTTCGACAAGACGGTGACGGACGTGGAGTTGACTTCGAAGGCCCTCAAAGCGCTGGTGCTCGCTACGTTCGTGCCTGGGCATGCGGACCTGAATCGCGTGATTGCCCTGGCCGCCAGCAAGGACAGGACATATAAGAAGCGCGCGCCATGCAAAGTTCACCAATCTCTGAAGTTCATGCAGTACTACGATGCGTTGCTGAAGGAGTTCAGGTCGAAACAAAAGTTCACCCGAGAGTCTTGGCCAGTCTTCCTGCGAACGAGATGGAGCTCTGCAAGGATGCAGCTGCCGCAGGGAGGGGCGGACTTCTCGGACACATGCTGACCCAGATGGCCAATGTAATCACTAAGTGCAGGACGGGAACGTTCGAGCACCTTGTCGAGCTGCTGACAGAGTCACTCGAGGAGTTCATTCGGTCCCTGAAGATCGCGAACCCGAACACCGCCGACGGCGACGCCTACAAGAAGCTCGCGTTGGCAGAGCAGTGCCTGAAGCAGGCGCAAGTCGTTCTACCGAAAAAAAACATCGAGATTTGGGAGTCGCACATCAGGGCTGGCGAGACATGCATGACCTTGATCGGCAAGGCCGGCTACGCGAATGCCTTTGTCGAGGTCCTCGGGGAGAATGCCCAGCTGGAGTCGGGGAATGTGTCGACGGGCGCTGCGCGGATGGTCGACCGCGCGCTGAAGGACGCCATCCAGGCGGGCTCGGGGATCGAGGGCCCGCCATGGACAAGCTCGAGAAGTTCATTGGGGCTGACAACAGCGAGAGTCCAAATGCTGCGGATGATGGGAGGAGGTTTGCCGGTGCGGGGGGGGGCCGATGGTCAGGCGGTGAAGGGGGGCTCCAAGGGGCGCGAGTGTGAGCAGCATTAGGTATCTCGTTGAGGTTGCCTTCGGCTACGCCAGGGAGACACCCGATGCAACACCAGAGAGCCTCGATCCGATCCTGCAGCTTGCCACGGCGGTCAAGGACATGCCCGTGACAGAGTCTCGCCAGACATTGTCGGCTTCCCTCGACAGGTTCGCCATGACGGCATGGAGTGCCCCTTTCCAGTTTGGCCACAGGTTCATCATTGCCATGACGGCATGGAGTGCTGCCCTTTCCAGTTTGGCCAAGTTCGAGGCGGGCGGGCCCGACCTTGCTTCGAGGATTTCGGCGGTGAACCCGGTCGTCGAGATCAAAGCGCCGCTGAGTGACCGAGCTCTTCTACTTCATCGTGTCGGCGATGGCCCCGCTCCGTGCATGGCCATGGGCGCGTTCATCGAGATGCTGGGCAAGACGGTGGGCGATCTCAAAGCCGAGTATCTGAAAGGCGTGACGACTGTTATGCAGGCAGCTAACGAGAAGCCCCGTGGCAGTGCCGACGGTGGACATGGAGATGAGCGTAATTTCTGGACCGACAAAATCCCAGAGGGCAAGGCCAACGACTTCGACGTGGCGCGGTCGATCTTCGTGGACGCCATCGCGGGGATTGACGGCGACTTATTCTCCGTGAAGCGGAGTGCCCTCCAGAAGTCCCAGATGGAAGTGCAAGTGGCCTACAATCTCTTTTCAGCGCGTGTCCCAGATGAGTTCTTCAAGGAACCCAGCGAGACTGTGGGATTGGCGAGTGTCACGAGGGCGACGGCTAAGGCACTGCACGGCTGGGGCGCCTACTCCAAGGACCAGAACGACGTCGAGCTGAAGAGGGAGTTCCGCAAGATCTTAAACACATTGACGGACCACGAGCTCGGTAACATCGTCGGCGGTATGCAGCCTTCTTTGCGGAAGTGGGCATGCGAGAAGGCGGGGGTGCAGGAGTAGTCAGGTGTACTGTGTACTTGAAAGACAGCGGCCGCCAGCAGGCGAAGCCACTGTTGAAAAAAGAGAGCAAGGGGAGGGGTGGGACGGGGGGAAACGAAAGGGGAGTGGAGGGAAAGGCAATGGAGCTATGTTGGAGGGCTCTTCGACCATCTTGGGGGCCTCTTGGGGGTCAATCTAGGGCCACCTTGAGATCATATTAGGCCTTCTTGGGTACATTTTGGGCCGTCTTGGAGACATCTAGCTGCCATCCTGGGCCTTCTTGGGCCTTCCTGGCGTCTTGGAGGCGATCTTGGGCGTATTGGAGGCCTATTAGGTCGTCATTGGGCCCCGTATTGAAGCCTCGTGTGCAATCTTTGGGGCCAATTCCGCACCCGAGTGCCAGTGGTTTGTGCAGCAGTGCATATTATTGCATTGCGCCGTGCCTTGCCAGTGTCATCTTACAGCTAACCAGTATCCGAACGACTACTTGTAGCGTCATCCTACAGCTGGCCAATATCCGAACGACTACTTTTCAGCTATCTCCATTCGTATCCCATTATGATCGGAGAATCGGCGACTACTTTTAGGGTACCCATTGTTCCTTGCCCTTGCGGCGCTGATGCTGAACAGGTATTCTGCAAGTATCTAGTTTCCTATCTCCGTTTCTATCTAGCAGGTAATTCTAGGAGTTTTGCATCTAATGGGTTCTCCAGAGACATGCGTCTCATGAGGCCATCTGGGGCCGTCTTGGAGGGTTTGTTGCGGTCGTTGAGGTCCTTTTTTTCGCGTGGCCGGCGGGGCGGGCCGCCGCCCCGGGGGCCTTCTTTTGGGAAAGGGACCAGAACCAGAGGCGAGAGGATTCAGCGCGCCAGGCACCTCTGCGATGAATCAACAGGGGGCGGCGGATCTTCGGCCGTGCAGGAGGACCTCGTGGAGGCTCTGGGACTGTCTTGGAACCGTCGTGGGACAAACTTGGGCCATCTTCGGCTCCCATGGGGATATCTTGGCCGTCTTGGAGGCCATCTCGGCCGTCTTGGAGCTCATCTTGGTGGTCTTGAGGCATCTTGGAGGCCATCTCGGGCGTCCTGGGGGCCTTGGGCCGTCTTGGGGCCCTCTTGGGGCTGGCTTGGGGGCCTCTTGGGCCGTTCTGGAGCCATCTCGGAGGCCGCTGGGGCGATTCAAGGGACTCCTTGGATTGGCCTGGGCGGTCGGAGCACTGGGGTGGAGGGGGAACCAGCGTCTTTCAACAACCGGAGGGGGATCAATAATTTTGCCCCCCCCCGGGCCTTCCAGGAAAACCTCCTGGATTCCTCTGGGGCTATGGGAAGCCTCTCGGGCCCATCCTGGGCCATCTCGGCCGTCTTAGCGGGCGTCTTGGCTGTCTTGGAGGCCATCTTGTCCGTCTCGGAGGCATCTTGGATGTTATCTTGCCCGTCTTGGAGGCCATCTTGGGCGTCTTGGAGGCCATTTGGGCCGTCTTGGGGCCCTCTTTGGACCGTCTTGGAGGCCTCCTGGGCCGCGGCGTGGCCATCTTGGAGGCCTCTTTGGCGCTGTGGGGCCGACCTTTCCGCCTTGTAGAGCCGTCGTGGGCCGCCGGGCGGCTGGGAAATAGCGAAAGTGCGCCAGTGGACCACCCAGTGATTTAAAAAGGGGGTGGGGGTGAGATTTTCGCCCCCCCCCCCCCCCCCCCCCCCCCCCCCGTTCCCCCCTTTTCCCCGTGTGGGGGGGGGGGGGTCCGAACCCGCCCCCTTCCCCTTTGGGGGGGGGGGGGGGATTTGAGATTATCATTATACAGACCTTGCTAGGCATGTTGTAGTGCACGCAGGAGATCGCGCTCTGTGGCCGACATCTAATGCCATGTGTGCACTGTCGTTCGCGCGCTGGCTCAAGCCACCTGAGCAGTGACACATATCCATGTTCATTGCCATTAGTTCATATAGCTTTCGCTTAACGAATGCAACAACTCCCGGTTTCAGGACTTGCATCGGAATCTGGAGTTTGGTAGCGGAGCCAGTCGACCCCCTACCGTCTGACTCAAACTGCGCCGCAGGACGCGCGACGTCTGCTGAGACTGCGGCGCCTTCTTGATTGTCATGATTTGGTTTCGTTTGAGAACGGCGCTGCGCTGTATTTCAATAATGATATCGTCGGACAGAGAAGTTGTATACTGTGCAGTCTATGTTACGAAGTTCGGTTTCAAAGATGTCGGCTCACCCCAGACAGCCCCCCCCCCCCCTCTGTCTCTCAAGCAGTGTTCCAAGGACATGCCGCCTGGCTGGCAACCACGCGCCTATTCTTTTCGTGAGTGTCTAGAATCACTGGAGATATGGAGTCGCCTAACGCGTTTAGGACAGGACCACCTCGGGGCAGCAGTAGTGAGCAGATTGGAAAGGGCCCGCACTCAGAGCAGCGCAGGATCTACGCGTCAAGCGATTGGATCAAGCAGGCGATGTTGTGAATTATCGAGGCATGGATGCGGTCAGTCTTCCACGAGTACCAGCCGTCATTGATCTGGGAGTTGAGAATGCTCCTGCGCAGCATAGCGGCATCGAGCCCCTCTGACTGGCCAGCTTTTTTGAAACGTGCGGATTGGATGATCCAGATCAGGCCCGGGCTCCATTGGATCGATTCTTCACGTTGCGCCAGGGGCCGAAACGAGATTTTATATCATGCCTGTTCGATTGTGAACAACTGCGAAGAAGCTGAGTGATGCGGAGGGTTGCACATGGGTGAGTCAGCCAAAGCGTGGCTTTCCTGGTCAAGAACGACGTCTTTTGATAGAGTGTTTTCGGACCTGCGTTTGAAGTTAATGGAGATCTCAACAGATGACGCGACATGGTTCAGCTGCATTTGGAAGTGAGTAAGAATGAGTTGGCATCGAATGAGCAGCGCGCAGGCTAGAATATCTTCTACGAGAATCCCCATTCTTGGCCAGGAGTTTTCGAGTACGATTACGATGTTTACCGTGGCGACTATCCGGGCTACTGCGACGAATGGTACGACGAAGACCAGTAGCAAGAGGACGATGATTGGTATGGCAACGGCGGAGATCGAGGCGGACCAGGAGAAGCAGTGCCAACATCGGGAGAATCATCATCGCCCATGCCAACGCCGTCGATACCAGAAGAGGACTATTGGCATAGTGGGCGCGGCAAAGGATCAGGTAACAGAGGAAAAGGTAAGGGCGACAAAGGCGGCAAAGGCGGTCAGAAACGACGAGGGACCAATGCACCACATGCGGCCCGCATGCCCGTTCAAAGACGGCCAGAACGGCGACAGCACTTGCCGGGCGGACGAGCAGCATGATGAGGAGTATTATGATCAAGGACGAGGCTATCGCAACGGAAGGCGAGCATGTAAAAGACGTGGTAATGGAGAAGAATGTGATCGAGATCGGCAGCGAGGTTTTCGAGACTTTCAGCGACGCGATGCCCCGCGTTTCGGCAGAAGCGACTTTCGGCAGCGACCTCATTAAAGCAGAGGACGTGGCAAGACATGCTACAGTTCGAAAGGAGAAGGATATGGTCGGCGACGGCAAGGGTTCCATCGCGAATCAGATCGCGGAGATGAAGCACATGGTAGCTACGCGACTTTGCGGGCCATTCATGAACGCGGAGGACCAGGCGACCAAGCACCAGCGACAGGGGATGCATACGCATGCGGTATTCAGCAGATCAAGCAGCAGGATATTAATGCCAGGACCCTTCTCTCGGCGGGGGCTCGCCAGTTTGCGCCCGCCACGGCATCCGCTGAGACGGCGCCGGGGAAATTATCAGCATATGGTGATATCATTGGCAGTATATAAGGGCCCCCAACTGGGCGGAGGCAACCGCGGCACCCGCCTGGGTTAGGCCCAGTCGCTACTATGACAGGAACGGCCAGCTCGAGCTTCTTAGCGTCTTCGGGCTCGGCCTCAGCTAGTGCGACTACTCCACCTACCTCGGTATCAACAGGTTGCAGGTGTTTCTCTGTGGCAGTCGGGGCACGTGGCACATGCGGTCGCTCGTTTTGCATCTGTCATGGTTTCAAGGGGCACTTCAATGTGATGGGTTTGTTTTGCTTGGATGTTTCAGCAGCTCGTCAGCAACGGCATCATCAGCAGCAGGAGGGACAGTCTCCTGGGGCGCCCTCTCTGCGTCAGACGACGCCGAGTTCTGATGTTGCGACGACAAACTGCATGAGGATTCCACGACCAGACGATTCGCAGAGTCACGAAGAACCCTAGGAGGTCTAGCAGTGATTAGCGGAGTTTGCGATATCGGCCTCATCGTGGACCCTGGGGCAGCTCGAGGTCTCATCGGAAGTGAGACTCTTCGTGGGATCTTTGAGATGCTCCTGCGACCCCGAGGATTGATGAAGCATGTGATGTGGCTTCGTTCGAATAATGAGTTTACTAGCATTTCTTCTCAGCCCCAGCACAGCGTCGGCATTTGTGCGTTTCCGAGTGGCTTGGTTGGAATGAAGAATGCTGATTTCTCTTGCGACGTCACCGCGGGTCAGTCAGCAAACTGCCATGGATTCATTCCACTACAGACGCTACTACGACATGGCAGAGTGGTTTCATGCAGACATTTTCATAATAATGATGGGCTTTTGGGATTGAGACTCAGCAGTGGCGAGATATGTTCACAGATGACTCTGACCGACTCATCCCGCTACCTACTTCCGGTTGACAATTTCGACAATGAGGAGAACGACGCGTGGAACAATACAACCTCTCAGCACCAGCAGGATATCGACGAGGGGGCAGGACATCAAGGACAGCATCAGCATGGCATTGCCCTCGTATCCAATATGTAGGGCGATGATCGAGCACCGCGCGAGGATTTCAGAGCTCATTTTCACTGAGTAAATAAACTGTTCGCTCCAGACACCCTCTCTTCATTTTCATCTACTACGCGTAGATTTTACCGAGATTGGCAAGCTCTTTCCTCAAAGGAATCCTTCTCGCTGTGGAATGGCGAACCACTCTTTCCCACGCGTCTACTTCCCGAGGACTCATCAGTTGCGAGGGCTGAGTTCAACGCGATGCCAGAATTGTTTTTCGCGACTTATACCTGGCCACCGGTCGTCGCGCCCGAGAACTGCGACGCTTTCGAGGCAGCAATGAAAAAAAGACTCCACCGCAGGTATCCAGTTCTGTGGAGTTGGTGTTCAGGCTCATCCCATCTATCTCTTTGTGTGGCTTCTTCGCCCTTGTTGTGTGCAGTGTTATTTCCAGTGGATTTGCGCCGGGGAGGGGGCCTCCGACGTCGACCTCGACAACTCAAGTTGAAGCAAGCGGACAGGGCCTTCAAGCCTGGGGTTACGACAATGGGGCCACGATGCAAGTATTGGAGTCACATGGGTACCAGCCGCGACGTCGAGGGCACCAGGGCACTACGAGACTCAGAATTACCCACGCTGAAGTTCATGGCATCGCACGCCGTCAAGATCAAGCAAGACTTTCGATGCAATCTAGTGGGTGATCCCAGATCCTCGAGTATTTGTGCCAAGTCTCCATTGTCAGCTCTACTGGGTCATCTAGCTCAGTCAGAGCATCGTTGCAATACTTGCACGCGTGCGTTTTCAAAAGAGAAGGGTGGCAGAAGGAACGAGAAGGGCGCCGCGTTGATTTCCGCTTTCTGCCTCGGTTATCCTGCGAGGCGTTGCGGGGGCAAGAAAGTCGCATGCGCCTGCCAGGCTGCGACGAGGAGGCCCATCGGAAATTGGCGGCAGCGGCGGCAATGTTTTCGCAGAAGTTCCGCGTGGGACTCTGCGAGGACATCAGAGGAGCCTTGGACTTCGCTCAACAAGTGGTGATCTCATAGAGGAGCTCGATAGCGTAGACGACAGCAGCATTGAGGTTGCTCTCTCCATCTTCGGTCCGTCGGAACAACAGTGGATCAGGCGCCCGTTCTTTTTGATGATGGGTCACGCACTGAGCTCTGGTATTCCTGGAACTCCTACATGTCGAAGATCGACGGCGCCCGGCGCGAAGGCACCTCGACAATGTGAAGCTCGAGTCCCACGTTATATCCTCTGATGGGGCTTTCGCGACGAATGCGATGATATCTCAGGGCAACATGGCAGATGTGCATAAGTTTGAGGAGGCTGCACTTGTTAATCCTGAGAGATATAAAGATCGCATCATATTTTTCGGTAACAAGGACGGCGACTGCCAGATGAAGATTGGCAAGGATTGGAAGAACCTACCTGAGGAAGATGCAGACACGCCGACGATCTTCATCATTATTTTGCTCGGCATTATCACTGATGATACTCTTATTCAAGGCCGCGCTGGCGAATCGGACCAGAGGCGACGACTGCGAGGCAAACAGACAGTTCCAGCAGGACTCTATCCACTTGCAGTTGTCCCAAAGCCCGGGTTACTCGACGCTTCTACGGAGGGCGCCATGGATAATATTGAGGTTCATGGGCGTGCTTTATCGCGGACAAAGCCCATCATGGAGTTGCGAGAACTGCCCCATAAGCTAGTTCATTTCAACGAGAAGGATCGCGCTGGATTGCTACGCCTACTCCATGAACGGTTTTGGCACAACTCTCTACTGGGCATGAGTGAGTTGCTTCAGGCAGTGCTCCTATCGCAAGCCGTTGTGCTGCAAGGCATGGAGTTGTGCAAGGCTTGCGAGATCTGTCAACAGTGGGGCAGACGACATCTACGACCACAGCTCAAGTCGTTCCTGGCCAACGTATTCAACGAGATGGTCCAGCATGGCTTGTTTCTCTTATGGGGCGAAGCGTTCATGATTCTCATCGACGAGGCGACTAAGTGGGAGACTGGCCACCACCTCATCATCGAGACAGGTCCAGTATTGGTGAAGGCGCCTAACTATCTTTGGGTGCGTATTTGGGGATCAATGCAAAGCCTTCTCACTGATCCGGAATGAGGCCTCATGGGACACGAGGCCGCCAAGTTATGCGATCGTCTCGAGATTGACAGGTCGGCCATCGGCAAAGGAGGCGCCACCACCACAGGACTAGTCGAACGGCATCTGGCTCTTCTCAAGTTGCCCATGCTCGAGCTCAAGCAGTCAAGTCACGCAGAAGGACTCAACCTAAGCAATTCCGACATCTGCTGCGTGTACTGCGCTGTCCACCATGTTACCCTCGACTACGGCGGCAGTGCTCCAGAACTGGCTTTGGCTGGTCAGCTACCGAGGACTATTGCGATCGACAGCGACCCCATCACATCCATGACGGGGGCCCGTGAGAAGCGACCTGGCTGCATGGAGCCCATGGCACGATCGCGGCTGTTGGCGCGTCAGGCTATCGTTCAGTTAGTTTTCCAAGACCGACTTGCCCAAGCCTTCAGGATCATGCAACGCCGGCGCGGACCAGAGCTACTTCTTCCCAGTATTATATGCGACATTGCGAGAGCCAGCGCGGACACATGAATGTAGATGGCGAGGCCCGGTCGAGATCATCAGTCATGAGCGACTCGCAGGGTCAGCAGTAGTCAAGCACCAGGGCCATCCGCTGATCATTTGTCAGCGACATCTTAGATGGCACATTCTAACGGGACATTTCATCGTTGAGTTCAAAAACAGAAGCGAGACGAGCAGCTTCTACATTAACTACGACCTGTGTAACCCTACGATGGTCAAGGCAGCGGCGACCTTTTTGGTGCCATCTCAGTTATATGCTGACGGAGTCTTTGTCCCCTCAGAGACGCTGTGCGACCTCGTGGACTTAGTTGATGGAGCTGCGCCCACGAAGCTATATTGGTTTGGGTTTGTACGGCAGCAAGAGCAGTATCTGCATGTTCCGAGCGAGGAGGCATGCGCCTCTTGCAAGCCCCTGTTTCTGAGCATCAACATTTCCAATGCTACCTACAAGCCTGTGCATGGCATCTTATACGGCTCACAGGTACGACGGCTTCCTCAGATTGAATGTGCTCAGTGGGCTCTACTTCTACGCTGGCGACAAGATGGCCGAGCGGACTGCAGCATTCGCGCGCGACGTGCAGAGGTTGCCCTTCGTTTCGCAGCAGAACCGGCTGGATTACACAGCGCGGTGATGCTTTGCAGCTGCGACCCATTGTGAGGATTTGGACAGGCATGTTGATCCACCAGAGCTGGGTTGTAGCGACATCAGCATGATAGATTGGCCTGGTGACCTCTTCGACATAGTTATTCAGGATCAGCAGCCGCCGCGTGATCCGCCAGCGCCGCCAGCTCAGGCACCGCCGCTTCCACCATTTCCATTAAATGCTGTGCCTCCTCAAGAGCCTGGGCATCCAGCGGGCCAGCTACCTCGTGGTCGACCCTCGACGGCGCCAGCTGCAGCAGGCGCGCCGCAGCTCAGTGCTCCAGGTGATCGGATTGTCGATAGAGACGACGGCATGGAGCAGATACCTGTTCATGGACCTGATCACGACTGACCTCCAGCACCCGGACCGGCACCTCGACGTACTCCGCGAGAAGAACCGAGAGAACCACCATCGTTACAGCCACAGCACAGAGACACCAGAGGATCAGAGGATCAATTCCTGATTCCATCCGCTCCTGACGAGAAGCTACCCTATGTCCCACTCGACTCGGACATGCCTAGGAGCAGCACGACGGATAAGCAAAAAGCAGTGGATCCTCCAGGCGCGGCTTCATCACCACCACAGAAGAGAGGGCGATCATCATCGCCATCTCCATGGGCAACTATTTGGCAACTGGAGTCACACCTCCACTACGACCACCGACTACATCAACAGGACGATATCAACCAGGGACTCCGTCTTCCACCACAACGGCCACCGGTACCACCCATTCGAGAAGATGTAGTATCTGACCTACGATCGGCTACGCCAGGCACATCATCGATTCAACCAGCAGCTACACCAGGCACTTCTACGACACCATTACCGGCAGAAGAACAACCCTCGCTTCCAGGACGCAGAGTCCAGAACGGTATACCAGGCACTGATTGACCACCTTGAGATTCCCAAGATCGTCAGTCTATGCGAACGGTCACCCGACGGAACTCACAAGCAGAATATGGAAGCAATCAGCGACGAGATGTCAGCGACCTTTCAGAGGACATCGATTTTGTACCACCGACATTGTATTCATACTCGCACTGCATTTCGTTGCTTTCATCATGACTTACGTAAATCCATTGTTTTTCGAGTTGGCGATTCGACTGCCGACTTCACTGATGACGATGAGGCGTTTTGCGAAGCTAGTTATAGAAGGCGATCATAAGGAGTTGAAGGCTCTTCTCACTCACGACATCTTCGAGCGAGTATTTCGAGATCAACCGCCGGACAAGGCGAACATCGTCGACTGTACCTGGGTAGTGAAGTGGAAAGTCAAGCATGTGGAGGCCAAATCACGACTATGCGCTCGTGGCTGTTTTGGCCGACGGGAGGACTTCATCGAGAAGCGCAGCTCAACGGCAACGAGACTATCACAACGACTGGTTTGAAGTCTTGGATGTCGCGACGGCATACTACGCGTGAGCGACGGGGGCGATGGCGACGTTGACGCCGAGAGCCTAGAGATTCCAACATTTTTCCTACAAGGACGTGGATGTGGCATGTTGGCTATGAGTACCGAGATGATCGCGCAGTTTTTATATATATATATAGAATTCCATCAGAAAGCGTCTGGAGCCATTTTCGACGCACGCCAGAGGGGTCAATGAGTTGGAAGATTTCCGACGAGGATCGACACCGCTACGCCATTCAGTGTTTACGGGCCATGCATGGCTTCACTGATGCCCCACTGGTGTTTCAGCTAGTGCGGCTTGAGTTTTATATTTGGCAAACTCAAGAGACATACCTTGCCGTGGACTCATGCTGGTCTACAGCTTGAACGGCTTGTACCGACATGTGTTCGTATTCATCAGGACCGTTCCACATCGTGTCTTCCACCATGCGTGATACCAAAAGAGCGATTGGCAGTGCAATATTCACCCTGTACAGGAGCAGAACATAACACGCTTCGGTCTCTAACGTGTGGAGCTCTCTGGGCATGTCAGACACGACTGGAGGAGTTGTTCAAGGTTGTTTCTCTACAGACAAAGTTGCAGAGTCCGACTATTAGGACCCCATGGCGATCAATGCGGCGATCAAGAGGCTCAGGAAGCATCCAGAGAAGTTCGGCGTCTACTTCCGGAAGCTCGAGGCACCATTAAGAACTTCGTGTATCACAGACGCTTCCTCGGCCAAGAACAGCCATGTTGTTGCGGAAAGAGTTGCCGTAGGAATTCAGGAAGATCGTCTGCGCTTTCCTTTATGCGATCGACAGGACTACTTGCAGGAGCACCTGATCGACCGACTCAGTGGCCAGTTACATGCGCTGGTAGTTACTTCGACTAAGCCAAAGAGTTCTCATCGCACCTCACATGCAGACATTGGCAGCAGCCCGAGGCGTACCTATGGCTCAGAATATTGGCGTGAGACTTACAGAGCCGGAGATCACCATTCTGTGTGGACCAGATGCCGGTGCAGCTTCAAGAACGACTGGATCGATGGCAGTTGAGTTTACCATGTTGGCTATATGGACTTGTGGGAATTTTGCTGTGGACTTCGAGGTGCCCCACAGGGCAAGTCACAACGTCTGCGTATTTTTTCTTTTCGAGAAGAAAGACGGACGCTGCGACTACGACGGCTTTATCACGTGCAAACCGAATGGATGGTTTTAGATATGTTGTCGAAGTATCTCGGCGCGGATTCAAGGTCACTTCTGGAACTGACCGCTCTCGGATGTTGGACGACTGGAGGTGCACTATGAGTTAGTCCAGGTTTTGGACCTGACAGTGCCAGACCACAGATTACGACGACTACATCATAGAGATTTCAGAGAGGACGACGACTTCACCGATGCATGATTTCACATATCGTTTACCAACGGCGGCTACCGCTATCAGAGTTATTTCAGTGGATATGCATATATGTATGGTGGTCGTGGTGGATTTGATAAGCCAGGTCTGGCTTGTCTAGGACTGCTCTCTCTCTCTCTCTCTCTCTCTCTCTCTCTCTCTCTCCCTCTTTCTCTCGTTTCACTCCTTCTCCGAGGACGTTGCCAAGATCCAGTGCAATCATTAGGGTCTATTATTTTTCACCAAACACGTCCTGCAGAGAATGTGACCAGAGTCGATTCTGATATATATGTATATATGTATATATCCAGTTAGGCATGCCGTCTTACACACATGAGATCGTGTACTGTAGCGGACATCGAATGCCAGGTGTGTGCTGTCGTTCGCGCGTTGGCTCAAGTCACCCGAGCAATGATGTATATATATATGTATATATACATATTTACATGTATATATATATACATATGTGTATTTAATCATATTTCACACACATATATATATAGAATATATATATACAACTGTAAATCTATATTTCCATCTTTAGTGCCATGAGTTCATATAGCTTCTGCTTAACGAATGCAACTTCTCCCAGTTGCAGGATTTTCATCAGAATCTGGAGCGGTCTGGGCACCCGCTCGTTTCCTTGGCGCTGGAGGGGGGGGGGCTTCCGGCGCCCCTGTCGGCGCCGGACAGACAGCCGGGGAGGGGGCTTCTCCCGCTATTCTTTTCTGCGCTGGAGCGGGCGGGTAGGGGCGCTGGAGCGGGCGGAATGGTGAGTAGTGAGTAGCGAAGAGAGAGCGGCGAGAAGTGAATAGTGAGTAGGGAGTAGTGAGTACTCAGTAGTAGTGTGTAGTCGTGAGAAGTAAGTAGTGAGTAGTGAGTAGTGACTAGCGAGTAGTGTGTAAGGAGTAGTCAGTAGTGAGTAATGAGTAGTGAGTACTGAGTAGGGAATAAGGAGTACGGAGCAGTGAGTAGTGGGTAAAGGGTAATGAGTAGTCGGTGGTGGGTAGTAAGTAGTGAGTGGTGGGTAGTAGTGAGTAGTGAGTAGTGGGTACGGCGTAGTGAGTAGTGAGTAGTCAGTAGTCAGTAGCGAGTAGTGAGTAGCGAGTAGTGAGTAGTGAAATTTGACTCGTGAGTCGTGAATAGTGAATAGTCAGTAGTATTGAGTCGTGAGTAGTGGGTTGTGGGTAACGAGTAGTGCGTAATGAGTAGTGTGTAGCGAGAAATGAGGAGTGAGTGCTGAGTAGTTGGTGCTGAGTAGTGAGTCGTGGGATTATGACTAGTCGGTGCAGAGTAGTGAGTCGTGCGTATGGGGGTAGCGGGCTGTGCGTAGTGAGCAGTGAGTAGCTGGTAGCGAGTAGTGAGTAATGAGTATTGAGTAGCGAGTGGTGAGTAGTGAATAGTTGGTAGTGGGTAGTGCGTATTGAGTAGTGCGTAGTGAGTAGAGAGTAGTGAGTAGTGAGCAGTCAGTATTGATTAGTGAGTAGCCAGTAGGGAGTAGCGGGTAGCGCGTATCGACTTAGTTTGTTGTGAGTGTGTAATGAGCAGCGAGTAGGGAGTGGTGGGTAGCGGGTGGTGAGTATTGAGTATTGAGTAGTGAGTAGCGAGTCGTGAATCGTGCGTGGTGAGTAGTACCTGGTGAGTGGTGAATAGTGACTAGTGGATGGCGAATTTTGACTTGTGAATAATGAGCTGTGAGTAGTGAGTGCAGGGTCGTGAGTAGGGAGTATTGAGTAATGAGTAGCGAGTTGGACGTAGCGAGTATATATAAACGACTACTGAGTGAATGAGTAACGAGTAGTGATAAGTGAGCAGTGAGGAGTGCGTAGTGTGTAGTGAGTAGGGAGTAGGGATTAGTGAGTAGTGGGTAGTGCGTAGTCTGTACAGACTAGTGAATAGTGGGTAGTGAGTAGTGAGTACTGCGCAGCGAGTACCGAGTAGGGAGTAGCGAGTAGTGAACAGTGTGGATCGTGTTTAGTGAGAAATGAGTAGTGAGTAGAGGGTAGTGAGTATTGGGCAGCAGTGAGTAGTACGTAGTGAATAGTGAACAGTGAGTATAGAGCAGGGAGTAGTGAGTAGTGAGTAGGAAGTAGCGGGTAGGAAACAATGAGCAGTGACTAACTAGTGCGTAGTGGCTAGTGAGTAGTGAGTATCGAATACTGTTCGGGGCTAGGTTTCGGGGGAGCGGCGTGGCGCAAAGGGGGGAGGGGGGGGGCGAGTTTCGAGCTCAAGGGGGGGGGAGCGAACCCCCCCCCTTCGAAAAAAAAATGGGGGAAGTCCCGACGATCGGCCAGGGGGGGGGCGGGGTCCCCGATGACGGACCGGGAAACGGGGGGGGGCCCGGCGACAGATCGGGGAAGGGGGGGGTCCCCCCCCTTTGGGGTTATCCAGCGGCGCGCCCTCGAAAATAGCAAAAGTCAAAATTCTTCAAGCACCCATGGCAAATCAATGATTTTGGCCTCTTCGGGCCCTCGTGGAGGTCCTGTTGGAGGCCTCTTGGGTCGTCTTGGAGGTTTTTTTCGAGGCCTTTAGGACCGTTTTGGTCCGTCTTAGAGGTTTCTCGTGCGAGCCTCGAAGCATCTTGGGCTCTCCTGGACCGTCTTGGAGGCCATCCTGGACCATCTTGGGCGAACTTGGAGGCCATCTTGGACTATCTAGTCTTTCGGGTGGCCGGCGGGGGCCGAAACCCAAGGTGGAGTTCATTTGGACAAAATCCAAAGCCAAAATCGAAAGGATCTAGCACGCCGGGCACCCGTGTGGCAAGCCAACAGGGGGCGGCGGATCAAATGGCCTTCGGCCCATCCCGCCACCGTGCCTAGGTTGTGGGTATGAAGCAACTTGGATGTTGGTTAGGATCTCGTGGGGTGCTTTTCGGGTGCCTCTTGGAGGCAATTTTGAAGCCTATCCCAGGGCGTTTTCGGGCCTCTTGGGGCCTTTTGGGATCCTTTTGGGGACCTCTTCTGGGCGTCTTGGAACCTCTTGGGGTCTTCTTGGACCGTCATGGGCGCCTCTTGGGCCGTCTTGGGGCCGTCGTCGGGTCCTCTTGGGCCGTTTTTGGGCTCTCTTGGAGGCCTCTTGGCCTGTTTTGGGGCGGTCTTGGGAGCCTCTGAGGCCGTCCGGGGACGCCGGGAAACCGACAAGGCGAGAAAGCCAAAAACCTTCAAAGACCCATGGCACATCAATGTTTCCTCTTCGGGGAGGTTTCTTTCAAGTTTCTTGGGGCGTCTTAGAAGCCTTTTGGGCCGTCTGGGGGCCATCCCGAGTGTTTTCGAGCGATCGTTCGGCGACTCGGTGCCTTCTTGCACCGTCTTTGAGGCCTCTTGGGGCCGTCTGGGGCCCTCTTGGGCCCCAACGAATAGTGCGCCGCCATTTCCCAAAGCCCAGGGGGGCCCAGGGGGCACTCGGGACGCCCCTTGAAGTTTCGGAAGTTGGGGTCCCTGTCCATTAAAAACTCTTCAGGACTGAGGGCGGAGGTCCCGGGAATCGGCAAATGACCTAAACGCGCGCCCGCTGCGTGCCCAGAGGCGCGGTGGAGGATCATTGAGGCAACAATGCTCATACGATCCTCGCTCACATAGCTGAAAAGGTGGGATCTAACAAAAGCAAAACCCACCAGTGGCCCGTGAGCTGATCGAATGACAGTCCAATCACTGATGAGTTCCAGCGGGGATTGGGCAAGATTTTGCAAGTGAAACGACAGACTGCTAAAGGCAATGGTGCAAGTTAACGCGGGGAATCGCAAGGCTTTCAACAGTGTGAATTCAAAGTTGGCTGTGCCAGAACCCAGCGATGAAGGTGATCTGCTACGAATGATTAACGCGAGAATGACGGCAACGGTTTACAATTGCGACACATGCGATGATGAATGCGTTTTGGACGAGGATGCAATGCACAAGCTGGACGACGACCTATGGTGCATCTTAGCAGGAAAATGGGAAAGTGTTGAGGCGCAGGGGAATCGCATGGCCTTTGCCGAAGTGGAGGCTTCTCCGCATACGTGATACATATATATATATATGTATGTATGTATGTATGTATGTATGTATATATATATATATATATATATGCACGCGAATTGAGACGGACATTGTCTAATGTGCGTTGCGTGAAGAGGTCGTAACATGACATTTTCGTTTTGCGCTTTCCTTGATATGGGATCCGCCGCCCCCAAGCAAACGTGCGTTTCTGGCATTGCTTGCTGAAGAGGCACGTAGCGAACGACGCAAAAGCTACCGAATTGAATCTTGTCGCGCTTGAATCGAAGCGGCCATAACACAACATTTTTGTTTTCAGCTTTGTTGAATGTCAGATCGTTGAAACTCACGAAAACAGTGGGTTTGGTATAGCCAAAGAAGAAGGGGCGATAACGACCAACACCTTAGAAGCAGGCAGACCAAGTACATTGTCTAATGTGTGTTGTCGTACCATGTTTTTTTTTGTTTTGCGCTCTCCTTGATATGGGATCCGCCCCCCACAAGCAAACTTGCGTTTCTGGCATTGCTTGCTGAAGAGGCACGTAGCGAACGACGCAAAATCTACCGAATTGAATATTGTCGCGCTTGGATCGAAGCAGTAATAGCACACTTTTTTGTTTGTTTGTGTTTTTAGCTTTATTGGATGTCGGACATTTGAAACTCACGAAAACATTAGGCTCTGGCATAATCAAAGTAACAAGTGAGATAGCGAACGACACTCTAGATACAAGCCAAATACATTTCTTCGAGATTCCCGCGAAGCCTACATCGATAACACCTCGAATGGTTACCTCAGCGTGGCCGCGGCACGTGTCGAAGACAATAGGATATTATCATATGGTGTACCATTTTCTATCACACAGACACTTCCAACACACAACAAATAAAAGCGCACTACATAAACTACATAATCTTCTGCTTCTTTGCCAATCGCCGCCGCACAGCTTTGGATTTGGCAGTACGATAACACAAACTTGGTTGCTTTTTCATGTTCAAAAGGAAGATGAAATTCACTACCTTGCACGTCCAAACCTCATACTCCACTTGTGCAGTTTGTCCTTGGTCATTTTGTATAACCCTCCACAACTGAAGCCATCATCTTTGCACATCTTTTCCATTTCTCTGACGTTTGGTCCAGCCAAATCGTACAGCATATCATCTGGCACAGAAAAGTCAAAAGTCCATATTATACGCGATAAAAAGCCATGGCAAAATATGCACGGCCCTAGAAGCACCAATCCCTGCAATATTCGAAAGGGTTTTGAATGACCCTGCGAAAGACTCAAATAGTTTCCCGGGTGCGTCGAAATAGACCATGACATCCCGCACCCAGTCCGTGTGGGAACCAAAATTAACATGGCACAGCCTAGAGGAACGTTTTACTTCGCTGGTTGATCCTTCCGCCAAGCGAACGCCTTTAGAGTCAGTTTCGGGAGATACAATTGTGTAGCGCAGTTTGTCGATTGTCTGATTGCTCCACTTGTCATCAAAAACCTGCATGACCCTTTGATCCCGCAATAAGCTTGACAGGGATGACGATCGCCCGCTGGCTATCATACAAAGCAGAATTGTTAACCCACCTGGGAATTTGCCGCTGGGCAACTTAAGTTCACCCACGCAGTTGCGCAAATATGCAGGAATAGGGTCCCACTGAACACGGGGATTGTGTATCTGAAATAAACTCAGCATTGAAGAAATGCACCAAGTGCTGTTGGCCATTGCTTTTGTGACTGCGCATTGTTTCAGCTTCCCCGTTTTGCTGTAAAGCTCCGACAAGACAAACACATGGCCACGTACTCTCGCAGCTGATGGCGTATCTCCGCTGTGCTCGAAATAGGCGTGCTATTTTTGTGAACTGCTGCTACTACTACTACTACTAGTACTGCTGCTACTACTACTACTACGCCTATTAAACGACAACAATAACAACTATTACTAGTACTACTACTCCTACTACTGCGGCTGCTGCTGCTACTACTACTAATACGTCTACCAAACGACAACAACAACTACTACTATTGCTGCTGCTACTACTACTACTGCTATTACTACTACTACTACTACTACTACTACTACTACTACTACTACTACTACTACTACTACTACTACTACTACTACTACTACTACTACTACTACTACTACTACTACTACTACTACTACTGCTGCTGCTACTACTACTACTACTACTGCTGCTACTACTGCTACTACTACCACTACTACTACTACTACTACTACTACTACTACTACTACTACGACTACGACTACTACGACTACTACGACTACTACGACTACTACGACTGTTACGACTACTACTGCTATGCCTCAAAAAAGAATACGACATTCCACAAACGACTTACGTCATTCCTGTACTTCCTCACTCCTCCCTTCCTCTGCCTCTGTTACTTTCTGGAGTAGAGCGGATAGTTTGTCGAAGACATAGCATGACTATGAGATATATCCTGCTTCGCGTTTCTGCTTGCCCGTTCTATCCAACGCGCTGCCCAGAAATTTGCTGCCCAGCGACAATTTCCGCCATCATTGGTTGGGGGCAGCTGTCGGACAACCTTTAGCAAGTATTTCTCTGAACTCTCACTCATCATGTCATCAAGATATTCCCGCCCTGTTTTGGCTAAGTCCAATTTGCATCCTTTGTAATACCTGTACAACTCTTCACACGAACTGAACTTCTCGACATCAGCACAAATCCCCGCCTTCACCATTACTCGAAGGTGAGGCAACATACGATATGGAACGCCCACAAGTTGAACCGATTCACTACAGATAATACAATTGCCGCTCGCGTTCTCCTGCTGCTCGTCCTGCTCGTCCCTTTGCTGAGTCGTCCTTTGCTCCTCCTCCTTCTTCTCCTCTTCCCTCACTTCTTCGTTCTCGTAATCCTTCCCCTGTTCCATCCTTTCGTTTTCTGCTGTTCCTCCCCCTCATCATTGTCCTCCTCCTCTTCCTCCTCCTTTTCCTCCTCCTTGTAATCCGCATTGTTCTGCTTGCGATGCCCTTATTCCTTCTTCTGTTGTTTGTGTTTTCGATATGTCGTTTTTCTCCCTTCTTTCCCCTTTTCGTCATCATCCTCCTATCCATGCTGTAGTGCTTCGTTCGTGCGTGCTCCGTGTGTAGGGAAATTCGTCATGATATGCGCGGTTGTTCGTTACAACCCACGAAGCATCAACCATGCATTTGTACATCCAGCAATGAACATTCATGTATATGAAGCATAATCTGGGAAAGAGATATGTTTAGAATGTGCTCCACAAAAACCCAATAATTTGATACGGTATGCGGCCCTAACGGTTCAAACAATCTCCGCGCGCTTGCACATTTGCGGGTTTGAAAGCAATTAAAGAATTGAGTATTCGAAGATTTGAAGGATAGAACCAGTTTGGAGATTTGAACATGCGAAGGATTGACGATTTGAAGATTTGAAGATTTGAAGAAGATTTGAAGGTTTACCGATATTCAATGTACAACCGACCAGCGAGGATAATTTGGCAAGGCTAATAAGCAAATTTCGTACAGTATTCTTGCTACTGAAGCCAAGCATTTGGTTGAAACTACCAGCCCGCTGCAATAAAAAATGGTTTCCCAGCCGCGTTTGAGACCCCTCTCAAACTTAGAAAAGGGGGGGTCTCGAATTCGAGTTAAATCTATGGTTTTGCATTACACATCGCACCGAGAAGCCCCTTTCGGAGCCTTCCGACGGAACGCATCAACAAGAAATTTACACCCTCACTTCGACTAACTTATACTACGGTAAAGCATGAAACAGTCCATTGGACATACTGCATCACAACAACTGCAATATAGTTATTGAACTAAAAGAATTCGACGAATCCTTACATATCATGAAAGAATAGCATCGCATAAACGCGGCCGGCGCTTAGACCGAGCATTACCTTGACAGTGAACGTTCTATCATCCTACATGGCGCGAGCAGATACCCTCGCATAAATGTGACAGGCGCTAGAAACGATCGAGCACCATCTTGACGCAGAAAGGTTTGTCTTTTGTAACCTGTCTAACTAGTGCGCATCCACAACTGAAATTACTTCGAATCGGCAGACTTATCTACCACGAGTCATGCACATGTGCATCCGCGCGCAAATGAAAATGCACGTCCTGGCTCGCCTGTGCCACTATACTGGCGCAATGGGCGATATCAGAACTTCAACGCAGCTCCTGCGCGAGCCGCGATTTGTTGCAGACCATTGACCCTGGCATCACTGGCAAAGAGCAGCCAGCGCATCCCACGGGTCTTGGCCGCGAGTCCAATACTCATACTGAACTGAGCGCACCGCCAACGCAAATGCTCGGGATCCTGGCTTGAGCCCCTGGTTAACTCTCAGACGGGACTTGAGACACTTCCAGCATGAATCAATCGATTGAGTGCCAGCTTTCCTCCGAACAGTTTTGCCGCGAATCTTATGCTTGGCGGTTTTCACGTATTTTGTTTTCAACCAAACAAATTTCTTTTTCTTGCTGTTGCAAACCCTGCGCTTCTTATGAACGACCTGATCGCGGGCCGCGCCTGGTATATTGACTTCGCGGTAGCCCCGCGCAGAATCAGAATGGATCGCGACGTGGCGGTCCTTGAAGTAGGTGCGAGATATGTCCCGCCATCGTTCCTTGGTGGTTGGGCCAGGCCCAGGTGACCGCGCCAGAGTAGGGCCATTAGTAGACTTGATAAGGAGGAGTGTTTTTGGATGACCACGTCTTACCATCCCAATCCAGTTTCCCCACGCATGAACCTGGTCGCCTGGGCGCCGAGGAGGCCGAAGGATCATCTTTCCGAAGCTTGCCTCGCCCACCTGGACGTCAGGCCGCCCCGGCGGCGGCGGCGGCTTCGGAGATCCAAAAGTCATGCTCCTCTCGATCTTTTTGCAAGTGCGCTTCCCGAGCCATCTGCAATAAGTATCGAGTTCTAGCAATATTTTCTCAGAGTGCCCAGTGAGCTGAGCAGTCGCCGCGATAGAGTTCGTGGCCGATAGACCGAGCAAGTTCGTCAGCTGCCCCCGCGGGGTAGCAGAGCGCCGTCCACTGTGGAGTACGGGCGCTGGCTCCATGGCATCGCTCTGGACCGGCAGTCTTTTTTTTGTGCACTTGTGTACGGGTTGTCGCCTGTCTGTTCGGCTCTGTTCGGGCCCGTGCACGCTGGCCCTACATTTGCTGCACTTCAAGCCTGTTAGGTCTTTTGCAAACCCTAGCTCTCGCATGGGTCCCAGAACTTCGTCGTCCGACATCTTCGCAAGGTCGATGAGGTTCTTCGATGCGCGGGGCCGCCCCTTCATCTTCTTCAGCTCAGCGGACTTAGACGCCGTGTGCGATGCACTCGCGGGCGCCGGCTGCCTCTGGCCCCGCGAGCGAGCAGCTGGTTTCTCATGGCTTTCAATGCTCGCTTAAATCCATTGCCATCGCGGGCCTTGCCGCGTTGCGGAACAAAAGTACTCATCTGTAAAGCGCGGCGCCCTGCCTGATCTTTGAGCCAAAACGGCCGCGGCGCAAGGTGCGGGCGAGAAGGCGGCAGCGACGACATGGCAGAGCAAGGCGCGCTTCAGCGGAGCATGGCGAACGCATGCTGAAATCCCAAGATACTCGTCCAAGAGGTCTCTGAGATTTCTGGGCTGCCTCCAGGGATCTCTCCAACCAACGCAGACGCGACTCCTGCGCTAGACCGCGCCAAGCAACCCAGAAGAGGTGACCGAACAGCCTTTCACGAGAAAGATGACGCTGCGCCATTTCCTCATCAGCGTCGCGTTCTGCATCTGGCACAACCGCCTAGCAAAATCACAGAGCTCAGCTGACGGTTCTCTTTTTCACTCGGCCAGCGCACCCCCGCGGCCAAGACCGATATGAACGCTGCAGTTCCGTTCTCTGCGGTCGCGGTGAACACAGAAACGCGCGCGCACTTGAAATGCCCTTGAAGGTCGCTCAAAACCCTGCATTGGTGACGCGACCCGCTGCGCCCCGCGCGCGGCTCCTGCGCGAGCCGCGCAACGTCGCATATTGAAACCGCGCAGTACAATCTCACTGGCTGGGTCCCCTCACCACGCGCCAGTGCGTGCTCGCATCGGCCGGGGCATCGCCCACTAAACTACAAAAGTGCAAACTCCCAGACCGTTTCCTGCAAACGCCATCATCGAATATCCATCCCGCCGTAGGGGTTGCAACAAAGAGACCGACTGCATGCCCCGTGGCAGCGCCAGCAGGGCGGCATGTCACCAGATAGCTGCCTGGAGGCACGGCAAAATATGGATGGAATGGCACGTGCTCTAAACGATAGCTCAGATGGGCGATCATTCGCTGAACCTGGCTGATGGAAAATGGGCCGTCTCTGCAGCGCTGCAGTGGAACGCCCAGATTCCGCAAAGCGCGGATCAGGCACGCGTCGCGCCACGGGCGCTCCTGGCGACACCAGTGGCAAACTCGAGCAGCAGGAAGCCAATGCCATGGGGCTCATCAACATCAGCGTCATCGCAAGCCGTCAAATCAATCTCGGACTGGTGGGCGTCGCGCGCCGCCGCCCACAACACCTTCTGCACCTCCAGCAGGTCGCTCGGATCGCCGCAGAAGCTAGGGCTTAGAAGGTCGATGTCTTCTCCGTTGTGGTCAGCTGCCGCCGAGCAGAGAAACTTCTGCAACTCGGCCGTGTCCTCGGCGGCGTCGGTGCACGGGGCGCGCGTCGGCCTGGGCGAATCGCATCCGGCGGCCGACGACCTGGCACTCTCTTTAACAGGTCGTTCACTTGCCTCGGCCTTCACAGCGTGCCCCCTCCCCGCTACTCGGTAGTCGTCTCGGCTACCACAGGCTGCGCCGCCTGACTGGTCAAAGCGAAACCTTGCTCTCTTAGTCGCAGTAGCCTCTACCTTGGGGATGCGGTAACCCAGGTCGGCGTACTGGCCATCGGCGCCAGGCCGAATGACGACTTCTCCCGGCGGGGTAGGGGCCGTGGGGCCCGGCGTCATTCGGCTGAACGCCTCCGCCCTTGAACAAGGCGTACTCTGCCTTGATCTGGCTTCGCCCAGTCTCCACCCTTCCGCAGGCACGCGTCATCAAAACGATGGATAACCATGTCCTCGTTCTCGCCTGGCAGACGGAGGTAGAAGCCATGCTGCCCAGCCACGAAGACAACGCATCTCTTCAAGAAAGCCATCAGGAACTGCGGCTTCACAGGTCCAAAAGAGCGGCCGGTCATATTGCGCAGCTCATCGAAGGTGATAATCGTGCGGTCGCCCGCGGGCGGCTCCATGTCTTCATCGAACATGTTACTCAGGATCGCTCTGAACGAGTTCTTCATGAACATGGCAGGGCTGTGCCGAGTCCTGGCGACTAGCCCCGTCTCGCCAGCATTCAGAAACACCAGGGCCTCCTCGATGTCCATAGACATCAAACCAGGATCGTCGCAGATGTCGCCAATCTCGACCTCGCCCGCTCGGTTGCGGGACATCTCCAGGTGCTTTCCGACGCGGAACCCAGCTTGCTTAGCTTCGCGGTCGTGATTGCGAGTGTTGAAACGCCCTTGCGCCATGGAGAGCGTTTTGGCCAATGGCGTCTTTCCAAGACCTGGGTAACCTACCGAGAACAAGCCGTGGCTGGTCAACAGCGGCATGACAGCTGGCAGGATGGGGTTTTGGAGAACATCAACGTAATCAGAGATGAGCCAGGGGGGCCAGCGTTCGACATGAGCTGCATGCGTGGACTTCGACTTGTTATCGGCTGCCTGCTTTATGGTAGTCTTTGGCCAACCTTTGAGTGGAGCATTTTCCAAGCACGTATTCTTCAAAATCCATTCGAGCTGGTCGTTCCCACTGGTTTCGGGGCACTCCGCCTCAATGAGCCGCAAGCATTCTGTGATCTCCTCGGCCGTGGGCTGCCAAACCTTGTTCGCCTCGTCCCCAGTTTTGGCGCGCTTCGCACTCTGATCCTCGATCGCTGCCCAGAAGACAGCCTTCCCTGGTATGCGATCCAAAAGGCTCTGGACAGTCTTCTTGACCGACCACAGGCCTGGGCGAAATGCAGGGACGTGGCCGCTCCCCGACAACCATGTCTGCGCCATGGCAATCGGGCGCGGCATCTCACCGTTGAACTCGTACACCTTTAAGATGTTTTTTTTTTTTTTTTTTACACCATTGGGGCGGTCGCCGATGATGGCCCCAACCTTCACGCACGCTGGAAGAGGAGACCGCGGCGCAACAGACTGAGGCCAAGCATCAAGCTGCCGGCTCTTCACGATCTCCACAAGGTCGACATCACCCAATGACGCTGCCAGGGCGAGGTTATGGTCAAACAGGAGGCGCGTGTTCTTGACGCTTGCGACATCACGCGTAGCGGCCTGCAGGAACTGCTCCACGGAAATATGGTCAGATATGCTGTGTTCCTCGCCCGCGGCGCTGTTCCTCACGCGAGGCTCCTCCAATCACTGCAACCGCCACTGGGTTCCGAGTCCATAGCACTTGAAAACATCATCGAACATTTCCTCTGTTGCGGCGTCCATGGTCTGAGACAAGTCTGCAAGTTTGAGCCTGAAGCGTTCTGCGGGAAATAAAACTGTCAGCAGCATTGCGCGTGGCATCGAAGTTGTAGGTTCCAGTCTGACACGCATGCTAAGATTCCTGGGGAGAAGCAATTCAGATGAACACCTCGGGGTCTTGTAAATTATACAATCCAAATGCTTAAGCACGCGCTGCTGAGCTCGACGAACGTCTGCAGAATTCTTGAAATTTACAATGACGGAGAGAAGCCAGGGAAATATTGAGGCTTTCAGCTTCAAGGATTTGCAGACTCATAGATTTGCAGAACCGCGATTCAAGGCTTCGGCGATTCGAAGATTTGAGGATTCGGAGATTTGAGGATTCGAATGTGTGAAGATTTGGAGATTTGGAGGTTTGAAGATTTGAAGATGTGAAGATTTGAAGGTTTGAAGGTTTGGAGGTTTGGAAGTTTGAAGATTTGAACATTTGAAGATTCGGAGATTTGAAGACTTTAAGATTTGGAGATGTGAAGATTTGAAGATTTGAAGATTTCGTTCATTTGAAGAATATTCAAACCTCAATCTTCAAATTTTCAGATTTTCAAATCCTCAAATCTTCAAATCTTCAAACCTTCAGAAGATTCGAAGATTTGAAGATTTGAAGAGTCTTCAAATCTTCAAATCTTTAAGCCTTCAAATCTTCACGTCTTCAAACCTTCAAATCTTCAAATCTCCAAATCTCCAAATCTTTAACTCTCCAAATCTTCAACTCTTCAAATCTCCGAATCTTCAAATCTTCAAAGCTCCAAATCTCCAACTCTTTAACTCTCCAAATCTTCAAATCTTCAAATCTCCGAATCTTCAAATCTTCAAATCTTCAAATCTTCAAATCTTAACCTTCAAATCTTCAAATCTTCAAGTCTTCAAATCTTCAAGTCTTCAAAATTTCACACCTTCAAGCCCTTAAGCCGTCGCACTTGGAACATGGGAAGAGGGGGGCCCATAGAGGGGGGCCGCGCACATATATATATATATGTGTATATATATATATATGTATATACTTATACATATATATATATGTATATATGTATATGTATGTATATATATTTATATATATATATATATGTATATATATATACATATACACACATGCTGTTTTTAAGTAGCGGGGATGAGACCATCGACTAATATTAGCTCATCCATGAGTCCATACATACCTCATAATATCAGTGGCGCGTCGGTCCTGCCCAAGGGGTGGGGTGCACTGGCGCAGAAGCTTGAGAAACATGTAAGATCGGGTGAACTGGCCTTCGTTCAAGATAACGGCTCTTTAGATCATGGTGGCACTCCAGTGGCGGCATTCCCCGACGGGGTCGTCACGTGCTCTTTATGCCGCGAGCGGTCTTTCGAGACGGGCCCAGGGCTCATGCGCCACTTGACCGCGACTCACACGGGTGAGGCGCTGGGTCATGGGGCGGTGGCCGTGCTTCGTGCTCCTGACAGGGCGGTGCGTTCGGATCCCGCATGCGGGGGCATGCGACGCATAGGCATGACGACGTGCAACAGATGCAGGCACTCGACGCCGCTACGGCCGCTGCAGGTTGGCGACGTCGGTCCAGGCCCGCGAGGCGCGGCCTTCGCCCCAGCGCAACCACCGTCCCAATAACTAACTTCGCCAGGCAACCCTCGAAAAGCCCCTGAGGACGTGCTACTGGGAGCGGGCTTCACTGGCCGCGCCAGGGCCCCCAGGGGCACAACGCAGGCGCGCGTCCCAGTCGCCTTGCGCGCCCGCCACGCGCGCATCCGGGCAGCCGCTCTTGAAGGCGCCGCTGCGGGGCTGCCGGGCTGCGCGGCTTTGGAAGAGGCCCGGTCGCGACTGCTGCTGCTTGACCCCCGCGCTGGCGCGCGCGTGCCCGCGGAGCTGGCCGCCCGCGCTGGCCTTTTAGGGGCGCGGGTGCTACGAGGAGCTGCTCTGCCGCGCTAAGAAGCCCAGGCCATCCTTCGACGACGGCCTGTGAGTCGGCGCGGACCTGGGGTCGAGGCCCGCGCTGCCGCTGACCGGCGACGCCGGGGCAGACGCTTGTGCGCCGAGGGGGCGCGCCGAGGAGCTGCCCTCGCGCTCGCCCGGAAAACCGCCGAAATCACGCCAGCGGGCGAGGCCAGATGGGCGGCCGAGCTTGCGCCGCAAGCCCTCCGGCCAGCAGACGCTCGCTGGGTGCCGCAGCCAGCGGTTGCACCCGCCGACGGCGATGCAGCGCCGCCAGGGCCAGGGGCCCTCGTGCCGCCCGGCTCTTCGAACGACGCTGCGTCCCAAGACCCGCTGCGGGGCGACCGTTCCGGCATGCCGCACAGGCGCCGGCCGACTGGGGCCAGGGCAGAGCATGCCCAGGAGTGCATGGGCATAAAACAGCGCCCGCTGGCCAGCGGGCTGGCCCGCGCCATGCCAAGATTTCCAAGGGGCCGCGCGTGGCGGCAAACTTAGGGCAGAGGCGCGGTGGTTGACGCGCGTTCGCTGGGCTTTTCTCGAGAAGAAAGGATCCGCCAAGCCCAGGCCAGTTCGAGTCGGCGAGTTCCGCGAGCAACAATGGCCAAGAAGGCGCAGGAGAAGGCGGCGCCGACACTTCGAGCTGCCTTCGCGGCCTCTCGACTGTGGGGCGTCGAAATGCCCTGCGGCTGCGAAGCTCTTGAGCGCTGGCGGTCATTGGTGGAGGCGGAGGCCGTGGCGGGGCGCGCCCCCCCAGCGGTGGGTTTCGACCTGGACTTGGCGAACATGTTCGGCGCCATCCTGCGGGGGCGCATTCGGGAGGCGCTGCGTCGCCACTTCCCCGAAGCCCCCCAGTGGACGCAGTGGGTTCGCGCAGACGACGAGCTCATGGACCTCCCTTGGGGCGGCGTGGCACGCGCTGGCAGTGGGTCTGGCCAGGGGGGCGTCTTCGGGCCCGCCGCCTCCGTTCTCGCGCTCGGCGACGCCGTGGGCGCGGCCCGTGACGTGCTACGAGGACGGGCGGGCGGTCGCATAGGCGCCGTGGACGAATGGTTCGTCGACGACGGGCAGGCCTATGTCCGCGTCGAGGTCGCGGAGAGGTGGCTGCGGCGCATCAACCAAGCGACCGCTAGCATCAAGCGCGGCAGGGGTACTGGGTCCAATTGCAAAAGCGTCGCGCGACTGCTGTGTCGCCCAGACCGACGAGGCCAGTTGAGGGGTTGGGGGCAGGGCTGCGTCGCCCAATCGCGCAAGGCACCCGAAAACCAGCACGGCGTCAAAGTCTTGGGGGCCATGGTAGGAAGCAGAGAAGAAACCGCCCAGAATTTGCGGCGCACGCGCAATAGGTCGTCGCCCGGAAGGTCGGGATGGGGGGCCTGGAGCAGTCCCAGTGCGAATTCGTGCTCCGCCGCGGTTGCTTCGACGTCTCCAAGGTCGTCTACATCCTTCGGTTCAGCGGAGGCCCGGTTAACGGCGAATCCCTGGCTGCGTTGGTTCCGGCACGGCGCAGAAGACGCCCTTCGCGGTGAGCTCTTGGACGAGGGATGGATTCGGGCCACTTTCTCTGTGGGCGCGGGCGGGCTCGGGCTTCGGGAGGCGTCCGAATGCGCGCTGCCCGCGTTCGTTGCCAGTTGGGTCGCCTCGCGGCCGCTCGGCTCGTCGCAGCCATGCGCGTTCGCGTGGATGAGGAGGGGTCGGGGTCTGCTGCCAGGTGCATGCGGGAGTGAGACATGCGCGCGGCGGCGCAGAGGTGGCAAGGCGCCCTCCTTGTCGGCGTCCACGACGCCGTGCGCGTCCACCTCGAGGAGGCATCCGCGCTGGCAGAACGCCGCCGGCGGAAATGGCGCTCTGACGAGGACGGGGGGGAAAGGGCCGGGGGCCGGCGGGCGCGCCGCCAGCCATAGGCGTGGCGCGGCGGCCGTGGCCGAGGCGGGCGCGGAGGGCCCCGGGCACCCTGCCGCCCATCGGGGCCGCGGCGCGCTGAGCCTCCAGCGCGACCTCACCGGAGTGACGGACCGCGCAGTGGCTGCTGTCTTCGGCTCTCGAGCGCGAGCGAGCGGAAACGCAGGCCCAGTGCGCCGCCTCCAGGAATTCTGCCACCCAAACCATTGCCGCGACTTGCTGTGGGCCATATCCTCGCACAAGGGGCGGATTATGACCAGCGGCGGATTCGCCTCCGCTGTCCGCGTCCGCCTCGGCGCGGGGGGGCCCGAAGAGGAGGTGGTGTGCGCGAATTGTGGTGAGTGCATCGTTGGCCCGTCCGGCAGCCGCGGGTTGCCTTGCGCCGGAGGCCCCTGCGGCGCGAGACATAATGCAGTCCGTGACGACGTGCGTGCAACGCATGCATTCGCCAGCGCTGTTGATGGCAGCGCAGAGCTTGAGCCAGCAGACCTTGAGCTCGCGCCCACTGCTCCGCCCTGCGGACGTTTTGACTGACGTTCCAGATCCGCCCGGGCGCCTGGCGGCATTGGACACGGGAATCATCGGGCCTATGGCGGCGGGGGCAGGCGACGACTGCGCGGAGGCGATGGCGCGCAGGAAGCAGCGCCGAGCCGACGGCCTCCGAAGCGAGCGCGAGGACATCGGAGTATAATGCCGGGTCCTGGCAGTGAGCGCCATCGGCCGCTTCCACGATGAGTGCTAGCGAGTGCTGCATTCGATGGCCCGCGCGTGCTCGCGGCGGCAAGGCGCCGGGGCGCGCGTGGAGCCGCGCCGCGCGCGGGCCAAGATTGCCGTCGGCGTTTGGCGTCGCGCCACCCGCGCGGTGCGAGCGCGCGCGCCGCTGGGCATGGGCGCGGGCGACGCGGCCGACCAGGGGCCCTCGGGCCAGGCCATGGCCGAGCGGCGCGGGCGCCCAGGCGCCGTCCCAGGGGACCAGGGGGGTCTGGCGCCATCTGGCGCGGCTGCGGGCGCGGCCTCGGCGGCGCCGGCGGCCCTTCCAGCGGCGGCGGCTCCGGCGGCAGCAGCGGCGTCAGGGGCGGGCCCCCTGGCGGCAGCAGCTGCGGCGGCGCTGGCGGCGGCGCCCCGGCGCGCGACGACCCGACGAACGACCCCCCCTGCCCCGCCCGCCTTTCCGCCCCCGCCCCCCGCCCCCCTCTCCCCCCCCCTCCTCCAGCTAATGCTGGAGTCGGAGCAGCTCGCTGTGTTGCGCGACCTACTTATGTGAATTTGCTGGCGGGGCCATGTGGGATGCTCGCGCGCGGCGCAGTCGAATATTTTCCCTGGCCTTCTCTTTGCGATTTACCTTGCGCCGATGATAAAAAAGTGCCCCCTTCCAGGTTGGAGTTGGTTATCCACGGCCGAGAAGAGTTTGGTCGGGGGCGCGGGGCGCGGAGGCCGAACTTTTTTCATCGCTGTGAAAAGTTAACCATCGAGGTTAATTTTTTCTTATGTTGAGATAGCAACATCAAACGAAGCGAAGACGTTGTCGAGGATGTCTCAAGCGAAACCAACAATTTTTAGAGGCAGCCTCAAGCGAAACGATCAGTTTTTCAAGGATGTCTCAAGCGGAACCGACAATTCTTCGAGGATGTCTCATGCGAAGCGAGAGACTGGTCGATGATGTCTCAAGCGAAACAAGCTTGTCTCGAGAGACTCTCTCCTCCCACATGCTGGCCTCCGGCAGGCAGCATTTATAATTACCTCTCCGTGGTGTTCGGTTACTCAATATGAATGCTGCTATCCCTCTTCTCCTGATGACGGCTTGGAAGTGTTGACCCCCCCGCGTATTATTTTTTACACGCAGGATTTCCCGGAATTTTTGTTTTCGCTTCTGCATCTTTTTCCAAAATGCTGCTCTCGCTGAGGCGCCGGCCTCATTTTCGGGCCCCGCTCGTTCCGAATCGTGCTCCCGCTACAGCGCTGGCCTCATTTCCGTGCTTCCGCTCGTTCCGAATCGTGCTCCCGCTGCAGCGCTGGTCTCATTTCCGCGCTTCCGCTCGTTCCGACTCGTGCTCCCGCTGCAGTGCTGACGTCATTTCCCGTGCCATGCCACGGCATGCAATGCTAGGTTGATGTTGCGTTTTGCGGTGCTCTTCTACGCCATGCCATGCCGTGCTCTACAATGCATCGCGTACCCTTTCGGGATCATTGCCCTGCTCGACATCCGACTGCGCGAGTAGAGAGGGGATCTGCGCCATGGTGAGGGATGGGAGGGAGGGATTGGATGTCAGATATGACGCGAGCGCACCTAGCTTGTCCTTCCCCCTCCACCTCTTCCCTCGCCCCTCTTGTCGCGACTGAATTGTCAATTTGTTGTTCAGGGCGCAGTTCGCTGCGCGCGTGCGTTAGAATCTTACAGGTCGGCTCGTGCGGTGCCCCCGTCTGCCCGGCTGTCTTTCGATTTGCGATGTGGCGGCGTCGCCCGGGGTGCATCTTTCCGCGTTCCCTCTAGCCTGCGGCCGGTGCCTGGTGTGGGAGGTGATTCGTCTTCGTTCGCGCGCGCGATTTCTCCGGGGCCACGGTTCGCTTCGTGATTTTGCCCATGGCAGGTCGGCTTGCGGGCTGCGCCCGGTTTGCCCGGCGGGCGCCCGCCGCCCTGGCGGCGCGAAGGCGGCCAGGAACGACGATTGCAGGTTTGTGTTCCCCTCGGCCTGGGTCAGGGGCTGCGGCCCGCAGGCCCGAGGTAGTGCGCGCCCGGGTCGCTGACCGGCGGATCATATCAGAAGCTGCAGTTGCCACGCGAGGAAGGGGCTCGGACAGGGGGATTGGGCGCCGACGCGAAGAGCGGCGATGCGACTCGCATCGGTGGGGTCGGCAAACAGGGGGGTCGCTTCGAACCGAGGGCCTGCCAGGTATGTTTTTTTCCCCCGAATTGCATGTCGAGGAAGGCAACTTGCGCCCCCTGGGCGAAGAAGGCAACCTAGGTTGGAATGATGGTTGGGGCCGCAGTGAAGAAGACGTGGGCGCAGTCGACAGAGGTGCAGTTTAAGGGGGTCACATGCAACGCGCGCGGCTAAATGAGCCGCGCGGCTAAGGGCTGCAGGGTCAGAGAGGATGCGGAAGTTCTGCAGCAAAAGAAGAGGAACCCCAGGCTGGCAAAATAGCCACTGCGTGGGCGCCTGCGGCAACTGCGATGGCGCCGGCGAGAAATCAGGGTGGCGGGGGGGGGGGGGGGGCTGGCGGCGTGGGCTGCGCGCCTATGCGCGGGCCCCGGTGTCGCACTTGCGGGCGACGGGGCCCTTTGCAGCCAACTGCGTCAAGGGGGCCCGCGAGCTTGCGCGAGCCAGCCATGCGCGGGGTGCGCAGGATCTCGGGCAAGCCCGGCCGGACATGGACCCAGGATGCTACGCGATTGCCCGGGGGCGCCCTGATCCGCCTGGAGCGCGATGGCATGGGCCAGCCAGAAAACGCGATAAATTCGCGCGTGGAACGAATGGATGAAGCAGCGTTTTGCTTTGCAAAGGATGGCTCGTCAGAGATGCGAGTATGTCGGGGTTTTTGGGTGCGAAGACATCGAATGCGCGGGTAGCTTCGGACTGGCAGCGGCACCTCGTCAGACAGAGGAAGTGGGCGCCTTTCCCGAGCGCAGTTCGTGATCCAGCGCAGGCACTCGTGGTTGCCGTCGACTCGGGAGTTCCCGTCGCAGCGTGGTCCTTGGGCGTCGGCGCGCGCCCCCCAGTGCAACGGGCGCGCGCTTCGGACAATGGGCGCCGATGTAGCGGGGCCACCGGGGCCGTGGTAAAGAACCGCGGGTAGCGCGCAATTGCGGGGCAACGAGGCAGGCGGCGCGGCAACGGCGCCCATGCAAGTCGCCGACGTTAGAAACAGCGTGGGGTCAGCGTGTGGAACGGTGGAAGCCAGCGTCAAGATTGTCCTGGGTCGTGGCGCGCGCGGCAGGTCGCGCAGCTGCCTCGGACGCGCGCTCTCGGGCAGGAGGGCGATGATCCGCGGGCGCGGCGGAACCGTCCAATTCGCCATTGGGGTTCCCGCCGTCAAGGAGAGCCCAGTGCAGCGAGTGGACGGGGCGATGAATGGGTGGTTTCCCGAGGCAGGTATTATTGCAGGGTGGCCTTCTCAGTTTGGCCCCGCGGGCCTTCGCGGCCGACTGAGATCGTCGGCGGCGAAGGTGACGGGGGCGAGGGCCGCCGCGCGGGTGGATGTGAAAATGGCGGCGGCATGGGCGAGGTTGAGGATGTCTTCAGAAGCGAAGAGAGCGAACAGCTGAGGGGGTCATCTGCGACCCTCTCCCAGGCGCGGCGAGGGCCGCGACGTCGGCCACGTGCCGCGCCGCAACTGGCACCCCCCCTTCGCGCGAGGCACGGCCAGGGGAAGGGCGCGCAAATTAGGGGGCGTGACTCGCCGAGGTTAGATGCCGGTCGTCTCAGCTGGCTACGTGCGTTTAATCAGGGCATACTTGCGGGGGGGCAGAAGATGGACATGGAGCAGCAGAGCGCGGTTTCCCAGTGCTGAGAACGTGCTACGGGCGGGCAAAGTTGACATGGCGCAGAGCGTGAGTCGAGAAAGGAGTCGGCAGCTTCCCAGCCAAAGTGGTTGACTATATATGGTATAGTTCACCATGCGCAGGGATCTGTTGCGAGGCCCCTGGCGTCGATTGCAATGGGGGTGGGAATTTTCCAAGCCGGGAGCGCAGCAGCTATCGCAGACGTCGGGGGGGGGGGGGGCGGCGAGAGCAATGCGAGGTCAAGTCAGAACCTTGCAGGGCGCAGTGGGCGCCGCCATCGCAACCGAGCTCGCTCGAGATCATCGTCTGGCGCCCTGGATGGCACGCGCATCGTTGCCGCTTGACGATTTTTTCCATTGGCGTGGGTGGCGGGGCCGTGCGTCAGCGGCGTGGGGGGCGCGAGGCCGCTGATGCGTCGCGATAATTTGGAGCGCGCGTCGGGGCGCGCGCTTGAGCCTGATCTGGGGCCAGGAATGTTCCCGGGCATGCTGGATATTCGCGTTCTGGTCGCCGGAGACAGGGCGCGTCCAGATCATCTGGGCATCGCCGCGAAGGCAGTGATGAGAGGTTGTGCTTCGAGGAGGTGAGGTCCATGATGGCTGCCGTGGCGGCCTGGCCTCGACGTGATGGGCATGGAGGTGCAGTCCAGAGTGACTGTGCTAATGCTGGGTTGCCCGTCTGATAGGAGGGAGGTCAAGTTCGGCCGCGCTCGGTCAGGGGCATTGCTGTCAACCGTCAGACGTATGTCATGTGGGATTCTTGAAGAATGGCGAAAGGGTGACGAACGAAATTACGTCGCATTCCATGACGACGACAGGGGCTAGATTGCGGAATAATGCGACGAGCGAGTGGAAGGCCAATGGAGGCGAGCAGGTGGCTTTTCCGATGCTTGTTTGGACGGTGTTCGAAGTGGCGAAGATCAGGCTGGATGATCTGGCGCGCGAGACAACTAGAGGCCATCTGATCAGTTGCCAAGGGGGGGCAATAACCTGCTGAGACAACAGCGGGGTGAAGGTCAGGGCGAATAAATGATTGGTAGTTGCAAGGGTTGTGAGACATGAGAATCAGTCAGGCAAGCGAGACGTGATTGCGTGCCAGAGGGGCCACCTAGAATTTCGCGATCATCGCCCCCAGGTCAGACTGCACGGAACGATGCAGCAGTTGCGCAGGCTCCCACGAGCGAGGCGTATTCCGAAATCGTGGTAACCCGAATGGCCGACAGTGGGGGATTGACCTCAGGGCTTCCATGGGCCTAACCATCTGCGGTGAACGTGGCGTGCACGTGCATTTCGCGTGCTTGGAATGAGGCAGACTGGAAAGAAGCTGGTGAAGAGTAGAGCTGCCGCGTGTCTTGTCGCGAGCCCACTGCGCGCAGCGTTCGGCCGCCATCTCGCAGACAGGACCAAGGACATGCAGGAGCACGGTAGCAAGCATGTGCAGTCCGCCATTGAGCTATGTGATACAATGACGTTGCGGCTTGCAGGTCCCTTTCGAAACATTTGGTATGCGACTTCGGCTGGCACGCCGCGCCTGTTCAAATCGTTCTAAGCGCATCGGAAGCATAGTCTACCAAGGGGGCATGTGCAGTTCTGGCTTGGCCTGTATGCAGCATGGAGAAAGATGGTCTGTAAACGACAGACCAGCTCATGACTTTCGCAGTCGCGGCAGGAAGCGCACCGGTTACGCCATTCCACCGCGGTATGGAGCCAACAGAAGGATGGTGGACGAATGCGTCGGAGGCATGCGCAGCGCGGTTTGAAGAATGCGAAATTGGGGCAACTGGTTCAGTGGAAAGAACGGATGAAGTGACAGCTATCGCGGGTGCACCGAGTCGATGCAGTGGCAAGTAAACATGAGCGAGGAAACGCAGCAGGACGGACAGGCTAATGTCACCGGCCTTCGAAGTCCTATTGTGGAACTCGCGCGTGCGACTAGTGACCAAACGTAGTGGCGCGGGGGAGATTGTATATGACAGGCTCATGGACGGTCTAAATGGGCTCGAGTACAAACGGACAGGTGAGAGAAGATAGGGGAACTTGGGGCCCTCTTGGGGCCCTCTTGGGGACTCCTGGGGGCCTCCTGGGAGCTTCCTCGGGGGCCTCTTGGGGGCCTGTTGAGGCCTCTGAAGCCGTCTTAGGGAGGCGATTTGCCCGTGTCTGACGCCTTCGGAGACCTTCTCGGGAGACTTCCTGGGCCGTTTTGGTGCCCTTTTCCCAGAGGTTCCACGGTTCCAACAGATAGAACCTTATGTCGTGGTTCTATCACGATAGACCCCTTTCGCACGGTTCTAACCACCACTGTCATGGTTCTATCCATGTTATGTAAATACACTATTTTTCAACATCATATCATCATACATAGCAATCAAGGCTGGACATGTGGATCGTATGTGTTCGTTGAGTTGCTGATGGCGTGCGCTGCTTGCTAGCGAACCATCCTGTACATAGATTGCACTTTTCGTGTTATGTTCCCGTCCTGGGCGCCAGAGTCTGGCATCGTGAGGAGTACATCGTGAACGCGTTTGCGATCGCCGCACACAAGAGTTGCACTGACCCCCTGGTCTTGAAAGCACCTCTCTTTCATCACCCTGTGCCCCTTATATCCTCACCAACAGCATCATCACCACCATCACCACCACCACCATCACCACCATCATCACCGCCACCATCACCACCAGGATGGAGGCAGGGAGTGCGAAGGTGAAGAGGGTTGAGATGCCAAGGAGTGGGCGGGAACGGACAAGGACGAGGACGAGAAGGAGGGGGAGGAGCAGAAGCACGAAGAGGAGGAGGAGGAGGAGGAGGAGGAGGAGGAGGAGGAGGAGGAGGAGGAGGAGGAGGAGAGGGAGGAGGAGAGGGAGAAGGAGGAGGAGGAGAACGATGCGACGATGAGGAGGACGAGGATAAGGAGGAGGAGAAGGAGGAGGCAGGAGGATCGGTCGCAATGGCGACGACGGTGGCAATGACAGGAAGGGGGTGGGACACGGCGGTGGCGGGGGCGACATCGATCGCATTCGGCCCGAGCATATTTTCCCCAAGATGGGGAAGAAAGGGCGGCAGCCCGCGTGCGACGGGGAGGGAATGGAGAAGGACTTCAAGAAGATCTTCAAGAGGTGGATCACGGCGGCGGACGCCGTGGACTACTCCACCGACCTCGAGGACCCGCTGGATGCCGACAAGATCGGCAAGAACGCGGGCCTCGTCGCAGCGCTCCGCGAGGCGACTGGGTGAACCGCAATGGAGGAGCGATGATAGGAATGAAAAGGAGGGTGGGAGCTAGCCTGGAAAGTTAGACGGGCCCCACTCGGGGCCCAAAACTTCTGACGATGCCCAACATTTCGTAGGCCCCACGTGGGCCCTGTCCCATCCATCATATGCAGTTCCGATGGCCACCACCCTCACCCCGTTCACATTCCATTGCAGCCCCACGGTGGATGGAACGATTCTGGGGGGAGGGCAGGAGGATGAGGATGAAGATGATGCGGAGTGCGAGCGGGGATGAGGATGAGGATGAGGACGAGGATGAGGATGAGGCTGGCGAGGAGGAGGAGGAGGAGGAGGAGGATGAGGAGGCACATGCGAAGAGTGGAGGTGCCGATGAGCAGGATGGGGAGGAGAAAGATGGTGAGGACGATGCGAAGGAGGATGGAGAGGATGTAGTCCACCTTAGCAGGTGATCGCGCCAGCGGAGCAGCTCACCGTCGCGGCGCTCCAGGTGCCGCTTAAGGCGTTCGCCAACAAGCGGGACTGGGCCCTCGGAGACGAAGCTGCTGGCTGGGCTCGTGAGCACGCTTACAAAACACAATAGGCTTTGCCATGCCACCGCCAGAGGATGACGATGAGGATGGGTGACGATGACGACGAGGGAGGGTGCGACCACGCTAGACGACGGCGCGGCGAGACGCGAAGAGCAAGACGAAGACGGACGTCGGACGGGAAAGAGGTAGAGAGGACGGAAAGGAGGTATGCAGGGGGAGGAGGGGAAGATAGGGACATGATACGAAGGGAGGATGACAGAGCGGAGGGGAAGCTGGAAGATGGCGGAATGGAAGGGATTGGTAGGAGGGACGGAGAGGAAGGGAGAGGAGGGGAATGAGATGAAATGAATTAGGTGGCATAGGGGGAAGGGAAGAAAGCACGGGAGGAGATGGCGAACGATATGGACGATAGAGAGTGGGAGGGCAATAGTGCAGCCATTATGCTACAACTTCTCCCATTGTTGGGGAACGTCGGATTCGAGCGATGCTACGACGCGTAGCACAGGGTGTATCTAAGTGCAGGACCCCGCGATAGCAAATGCAGATGACGATGGCCCACTTGCAACCCAATGGTGGTATGATGAGCTCTGAGGTTAAGAGCAGGAGGAGGAAAGATGAGGAGTGCGAATGATGATGAGGAATGCGAATGATGGATGGCATGGCCGATGAGCAGGGTATGGAGGGTATGCGAATGAGGAGGAGGAGGCGCAGGAGGAGGATGAGGAGGAGGAGGATGTGGTGGATGGGGAAGGGGGAGGCGAAGCATGGGCAAAAACATATGCTCCCAGGACTGACGGGCGACCAGCGCCAGAGTGGCTGAAGCCATTCTACGACGAGCCCGAGGACAGCTGGGGAGTCGTAGATATCACCCTCATTCTGTGTGTCTTGGATCCGTCTCCCCGCCATCCTCCCCCCATCACCCGCCAGTCTGACGGCATCAGGTTTCCGCACCATTCAGCCCAAGGAGGAGGAGGAGGAGGAGGAAGAGGAAAGGCTGAGGCAGTTGATTTTGAGGCCGTGGGGCCAGGAACGGCGTGATAGGATAAAAGCTGGTGGGTGATGTTGGTGGCTGGATGGCATCGGACGACGGACGATCACGAGCTGAGCTTTGAATGTTCCAGCTCAGGACAAGGGCGGCCGCGTGCAGTGCAACGAGTGGGTGTACGAGTTCGACCGCCTGGAGATGGCTGCGGGAGAATCGAAGTAGTGGGTTCGTCGGGACTTGGGCCAGACCGAGAGGATGATGAGGAGGATGAGGAGGGGGAAAGGATGGAACGGATGAAAGGATGAGGAGGGCGAGGATGAGGATGACGAGGGCGAAGATGAGGGGCGGAGGAGTGATACCTGAGAAGTAATGCGATGAGGCCACTGATTATCGTAGGGTATCAGGTTTGACGTCTGAATTCAGTCTGAATTCAGTCTGAATTCCGTCTGAATTCAGTCTGAATTCCGTCTGAATTCCGTCTGAATTCCGTCTGAATTCAGTCTGAATTCAGTCTGAATTCAGTCTGAATTCAGTCTGAATTCAGTCTGAATTCAAGTTGGGTGTCTGGGTCAGTTTGGCGTGGGCCAGTCTGGTGCCGGTTGAAATCATCGCGCGCGCGGCACCTGCCACATATATCGAGTGCCGAGTTGTCTCGAGAGAGGGTGAGGCAGATCCGGATACTTGGGGGTAGGAGGAGGATGGGCGTGATTACAGGCGGGAGCAGAGACGTACTAACGACCCGCCCCACCCCTCCAGCGAGGCTGTGTGCCGCAAGAAGCTGAAGAGCAAGAGCACGAAGCCCACGATCGAGTGGGCGAATCCGATCGACACCACGGGCTGCGATGACGACGACCCTGCGAAGGCGGTGTTCGAGGACGGCACGACCCACACGGTGGCTGGATTGACTGTGAAAGAGTACGCTGAGATGAAGCACAAGGAGATCAAGAACCACATTTTCTACGAGGGTAAGAAAGATAAGACTACCAGAATATGGGCATCACCATACAATCGGAAAGGACAACAATTTCTGGCGTTGTGGCAGAGATTAGACGGGAAACGGTTGCAGATGGTGATCCAGATGATGATGAAGCCCCATTACAAGTACGAGGATGGTGTCAAATTGTTCCAGTCAATGGGTATGGCATATGCTTCGAACGAGAAAGACAAGCAGGCGCTGGACGACCAGAAGGCGCAGTGGATGCAGGAGCGTGACAAGGCTGAGAAAGTCAATGAGAAGAGCACGAAAATGACTGTAAAGAAGAGGCCGTCCGCGTCATGTGAAGCAGCTGTTATTAAGAAGACTGCATCGCATGATGATGATCATGATGATGATGATGCTGGCGGTTCAGATCATGACGGATCGGAAGATGACGGCGAAATGAGGCCCCAATCCCCAGCAGAAGATGACGAGGACAGTCAATGTGAACATGACGCCGAGGAAGATGATGAGGCGCCGCTGGTAGCAAAGAAGAGGCCGTCGGCAAAGGACGATGACAGCTCCCCGCCAGTGATGAAGAGGCCGTCTACAATGAAGCCACCGAGCTCACCGACGGCATCAGGGATGGCATCAGGTTCGGGGGCGCTGCCAGCAGCTTCGCCGCCACCACCTTCGCCGACGGCAACAGCTTCCCCGACCCCGATGTCAACGGCTACGCCAGCACCATCGCCTCCAGCACCACCGCCGCAGCCAGCGCCCGACACGATCATCGGCATTGGTTTCTTCTAGCTGCGGCAGACCGTTGACGAGGAGCGGGGGTTGGGCATAACAATGGCGCGATGGTTAAGGCTGAGGAGGGATTTGAGGAGGAGGAGGTCCAGGTAGGTACTGACCTTCAGATATAAAGATAGGGACGATGCCCATAAGGCAGATGAGACCCATAGGGGTAATATACAGGCTGGGGGAGACTACTGAGAGGGGAGTGGAGGTGGGATTAGGATCAGGATGTCGAGTACATGGGTAGTCGTCGCTCCACCCCCGCATCCCCCATCTCCTCTCGCTCCCCGTCGTCTTCATCTTCCTCGATGGTCGTACTCATCCTCTGTAGTGCTCCTTGTCCTCCTCATCAACTTAAGCCTCGTCTGTTTCGTCCTACTCCTCGACCCTCAGTCCGCACCTTCAGCACGCGCCCTCCATGTGTTTGGATTCCCAGGACCCGCTCGGGCACAACGTGGCCGTCGTCTTGGACGGGACCATGGACGTGCATCTCGTCATGAGGTCTCCAGGGCGTGGACTGCCCCCGACGATCGACCGAGGCAAAACAACGAAAAAGTTCGACCTGCGTCAGAGAGCATTGCACACATACTTGTGGCAACGAATCGGCCCCTGAAATGCAATCGGGTTTAAGTTGTGGTTCCCTCAATACGAGCCGAGAACTGGTTGTGGTTTTGCATATGAGTACGTCCAGCTCGGCTGACCCCCTAACCCTCTCAACCACGTCCTCATCATATTTCCCACCTCGCTTAACCTCGCCACGAGCATCGTCATCGTCCTCGTTCTTTCGCGGGTCTCACGCGTCTGGTCTGGCCGATTAGGACTCGATCCCCAAATCGCACCGAAATTCCACCCTCGCATACCCTAAGTGGAGTGGTGGGGCAAAACGGGTTCAGAACAGGAGGCCGGTGAGTGGGAATGGAGGCGGAGGAGGATCAGGGGGGATCTGATCAGGAGGAGGATGAGGATGAGTGGAGGTAGTGCGATGATAGGGCATGTGTGGCGGAGGGGGTCCGATCACGTTCACGATGCGATAGCCGCTTCTGGTCAAGTATATGAAGCAGCAGCACCGATACCACGATATCAGATTGTGGATCCACCGCGTACCAGTCACAACCATGAACGATGCCGTCGTGGACGTGTCATCCAGCGAGGGCGCCCCAGCGGGGCAGACCCTGCATGAGGACCCCCATAGGGAGCGTACCCTCTACATCAGGAGGAGGATGAGCAGAGAGGAGGAGGGTGTGGAGGTAATGGAGAATAGGAGGAGCAGGAGGATCAGGAAGAGGATGCGGCAGCATGATGAAGAGGAGTATGGACCGAAACCGTGAGGAGTGGCGAAGAACGCCCATGCAAGGCCCTCGATAATTCGGGTACCCCCCCATATTGATTGCGCATTGCTTGGACATTCCCGAGGATGCATCGGATAACGAGCCGCTGCAGCGCACCTTCACGGCGAACACGGCGAAGGGAGTTGACTCTGACGAGGATGCGCTGTGCCAGGTGCGCCAGTTTATCGATTCGGAGAAGCTGGCGCAGGAGCTCTGCGAGGAGGAGGGGCAGGATCGGAAGGAAAAGGACGCCTCGGGGGCCTCGGGCAGCACGGACGGCGGTCTGCCTGCGACTGCTCCCGCGGCAGACGCGGTGAGTCGTGCAGCGGGCCTTGGTGAGTCCTGGCAGGCTGGTGGTTCGCCGCTTCCAGATCGCGATCCTCGCGGTGCCGAGCTCCCTGGCGTGGCAGAGCTCGCGGAGCTGGCGCCGAAGGACGGCGCGCCGACGGACAGTGCGCCGAAGGACAGCGACAGCGACAGCGAGGACCTAAAGGCAGAGGAGGAACGTGTTCTGCGAGAGGCTGAGGAAGCGAGGAGAGCAGTCATCGCGCAGGAGGCGGCTGCGCGTGAGGCAGAGGAGAACGCTGAGCGCCAGGAGGCTGAGCGCAAGGCGAAGGAGGACGAGGCAGCCAGGAAGGAACAGGAGGGGGCCGAGTGGCTGAGGCGCGAGCAGAAGCGCTGGATGGAAGATCGCGAGGCGCGCAATGAGGCTGCAAAGAAAGCGAGGGCTGCTGCGCAGGAGGCAGAGGAAGAAGAGGCCAAGAGGCAGGAGGCAGCTGAGGAAGAGGCGAAGAGAAGGCAGGAGAAGAAAGAGAAGAGGATCGCACAGAGGCAGCGCATCGAAGAGCTCAAGAAGGCGACCGCTGAGGCGCGCAGGCAAGACGAGCTGCTGAGTGAGAAGATGAAGCAGGCAGAGGAGAGAGAGAAGCTCGCGAAGGCTCGCATGGATGAGGTACAGCGTTCGATCGAGACGAGCCAGAAGCTGCTTCGGTCGGCAGAACCTGCGCTCGGTGACTATCCTGGTGGGAAGGACCTCTCGGGATGCACTTAACATCCCCCCACCAGCAGTTCCTCACATCGTGCTTCTCTCGTCCTCATGCTGCTGCTCTAATCATTTGTGTCCGACCCGCGCCCGCCACATCGAACGCATCCGCATTGAGAGGGGCTACCATGTCAAATGACGGATATGATCGTGACATGCGACCCCACGTCGCGATATCATCCGTGACAATGGTGGCAAACGGTGTGTTGTTGTTGGGGGTGGAGATGGTGTTTGTGGTGCTGCTGTGCTGCCCCCATCGCGATGATGCGCCACTGCCGTCGCCGTCCACCCCCTCTCCTTCTCATGCTCTCCCTCCTTCTCCGTCTCCTCCTCCTCCTCCTCATCGTCCTTCTCCTCCCCCTCCTCCTCCACATCCTCCCCCCCCCCGCATCCTCTGTTTCTTTTTGGAACCTATGCCAGGACAGCCAAGCTTCCGCATCAGCTGATGCCTCAGTCGAGCCTGCTGCGCCAGCTGTGGGTGTGGGGTCACCAGATGCGAGCGCGGGGTGCAAGCCAATCGTCGGGCAGCTCATTCGCAATCGCAGCTCCGAGAGGGAGCCACCGTCATCTGCTGCGACTGCGTCCTCTGATTCGAGTGGGCCAAGCGCAGATCCGACGCTCATGGGCAACAAGTCGAAGAAGGAGCTCCTGCTGGACATCGACAAGGAAGTGCAGCTCATCACGAACGACATATGCGCTGGCAGCAACATCGACGACGCGTCGGCCGAGTTCGCGAGCAACCGCCTTGCTAAGATCTACCATTCCGAATCTTTGGGGCGGATCCAAACCCTTCGGAAGTTGGACCCGTTCTGGGCCGACGAGCAGCGCAAGGCCACAGGGCAGACCGACGAGGAGATGGACGACGAGTTCAGGGAGTTCTGGCTGGCCATGGAGAAGAAGAACTGCTACTTCGACCTGGACGAGACCGCGCCAAATCCAGCGGCTGCGAAGTGGAGGAGGGCGAAGGCCGCCAACCACGGACTTGCAGATGAATACAAGAAGAAGAAAGGGTTCAGCGACAAGGCCGCGTACCGCCAGGACTGGTTGAAAAGGGAGTTCGATAAGTGGGCGCAGCGGGTGCAGTACAAGGCTGGCGAGATCAACGAGAAGGCTGAGTCAAAGGATGGCCAGTGCATCTCGCTGGCCAAGATCGCAGTCGAGGAAGGTGGAGGTAGGGCGGGCCTTCGAGCGGCCATCAACTGGGCTCACTACTGCATCCTCTTGGGCGGCGAGATGCTCGAGTATTGCGAAGGCACCAGGCAGATGAAATATTTGCACATCGTCCACAGGCTCACGGACACCTACAAGAAGGTCAATGCGAAGTGGACTACATGGACGCATATGGATGACCCAGCCCTGCCAGCGCCGACGGCGCCAGCTGGGGGGGCGCCTGCCGCGCTGCCTGCGTCCGAGGCCGCCAGCGGAGAGCCCGCCCAGGAGCCCGCGCCGTCAGCGGCCCAGCCCAAGTCCAGGGCGAGCAAGAAGAAGACTGGAGCTGCTGCTGGTGAGGAGGCGGCGCCAGCAGGCAAGAAGCGGAAGTGCAACCAGGGCGATGACACGGGCGACGCTGGCAAGTCCACTGGTGACGGCAACGACGGCGAGCCCACTGGTGGCCACGGCAAGAAGGTGCCCACCAAATCGCCTGCTTGGCTCGTGGAGTTCCGAAAGGTCAGACATGTGGAATTTGCCACCTCATTCCGTCATGGCACTAACCAGCATACTATCATACGTAGCCTCTCATGCTACCTAACAGTGCACCATCTCCCCTCCTAGTCTACCATCACGCTTACACACCCTTACCCTCATCTTAACAGACATTGCTATTGACGATCTTCATCCCACCACCCCCACCCCCTCTCCGTGATGAGAGGGGGATGAGGAGGGAACGCAGCTGCATTCGATGGATCCCGCTTTCTTTCCAAGGTGAAGAACGTTTACAACATAGTCACCTCGCAGGCGCGCACGGTCTCGGAGAGCATCAAGAACGACAAGAAGTGGGCGTGGGCCATGGCCAAGGTTTCCGACCCCAATGACCCCGATGGCGAGCCCATGTCGCTTAACAAGCACATGAATGACGCTCTGACCGAGGTCATTTGGAATCATAAAATGTATGGATGAGGATGATTCGGAAGCTGATGATAATGATGAGATTGAGGTTAACTCATGATGAGGATGAGGAGGAGGATGAGGGATGCGGAAGATGAGGATGATGATAGGAAGGCGGATGAGGATGATATGGAGGAGGATGAAGATGAGGATCGGGAGGATGGTGTGGGTGGAAATGAGGATGAGGATGATGATCAGGATGATAGAAGGGATGATTGAGGCGGCTGAGATGGAACAACTTGAGGGATGACGCGGTGACAGCCGTTGGCGGTGTATTCCTCAGCAGGTGAATGATCTTCTCAAGAAGGACCAGCAGGTTGCGAGCCTGTTCACCGTGGAGCAGATCGCAGAGTTCAAGAAGGGGTGCTCGTCCGATGCTGACTTCGAGACCGCCGTGGTGCGCGCGAACAACAGCATGACGATGCCGCTGGGGAAGCTGCAGCTGGAGACCAAGAAGCTGCTCAGGCAGCACGCGTCCCGCATGGAGTTCGAGGATTCGCCTGCTAAGTAGATGTACCCGAACCATTGTGTAGCAATTGTTAGCTTGGATCGAACAGAAGGCCTCCCTGGATGCATCCTGGTCGGGGTCGGGACCAACGAACTGCAATTCGTGTATGCTGTCTGTTCAAATCCGAGTTAGCACTTGCACGTGAATGGTTGTTTTGCTCAATCGGATGGCATGGCAGCAACACTGGCAGCAGAATACGACAGATACCCAGTTGGACCGCCCCGCGGACCGGTCACCGGCCCAAATCACACGAAAACATACCGTGTCTGAAAACCGTCTGAAAACCGTCTGAAAACCGTCTGAAAATTCAGAATAAGCGTAAAAACACATAAAACTCACTGTCTGAAAACCGTCTGAAAACCGTCTGAAAACCGTCTGAATTTGTCTGAATTTGGGGGCCGATGATTTCCTTGGTTCACCGCAGAATTCTGGTATCTGGTATGCTGCTGGCCGTTCTGTTCGGCAGAAAGTTGCCGTGTTCTTGGGATGGATCGTTGCCTGCTGTCCCGCGTGCACAAGTCTGCACAATTTAACAGTGCTGGGTCTATTGCTATGCTCGCTCACAGGCGCTGAAGGGTCTGTGAGGCGCGCAACGAGATGATATATATGATGAGGGGGTTGTGGGCAGAGGATGGGGCATACACGGACAGATGCGATGACGATTTGATGGTCATCATGATATGCTAATGTGGTTTAGATGGTAGCGCATGCAGCAGAGCAGCTGAGGCAGCGCACAACGAAGCCAGCGACGACGATGGTGGCGATGTCATGTATGTTAAACACGATGACGGTGGTCTATTGTACCCCATGACGACGACACAGGTGGGTGATCATGATATCAGGGACGATGACGGTCGCTCCATGCGTAGACCCGAGCACACGCGAGGGCGCTGAGAAGGCTCGCGCGACGCATGCTTTGCCAGGTGTGAGCACTTGGTATTTGACGCATGCGCCCGTAGGGTGCGAGCCTGGCAGATGTAAGCTGTGCCATCGTTCTGTTGACCGTAACGTCTCGACACGGGCAATTTCAATGTTCGTGCTGCGCTCCGTTTGTGAATGACTGTTCCAGTCTCATCCCCTCCGTCACGCATCGCTCACCACGCCCATATTGCGCAATGCAGACACGCCATGTGCCACGCCGCTCTATGACACATGTGTGTAAATGATAGGGTACACTATATCATGTGTGACCACCACAACTGATCACAGCGGCGCGAATGATGAACGAGTGGATGCGCATGACTGGAGGACTGTCTACTGCCCAAGTCGTGATGATTTCGCGACACTGCCTGTAAACGCCTCATGTCGCCCAGGTGCGCATTCGCATTCTTTGTTCCGATCTCTGTTTGTGCACTCCCGAGGTCCTAACCCAAACATCACACTGTCGGCTCGTGGTCTGCCCCCCCCCCCCTCCTTCACGGTAGCTCGTTTGTTGCCCAAACCCAAGATGTCGCGGCGTTATGGGAAATTCAACCGATACTGTACACCCGCGGCCCGACTCAATTCTGCAAAACTGTTCGATACATTGCTTGCGATACATGGCAGCTGCAAGCGTATTACTTCAAAGGACATGTGCATCATATCACATTACGCAGTTATGAGTGGGGTCCCTGGTTCAAGCTTTAAACAACTAGCGCTCCCCCCAGGGCTGCCAAGTGGCCGCTATTCGAAACATATCAAACGTCGGATGCCACGGGGTGGGCCATATTACAGAGCTGATATTCCGATATTCTCAAAGAGTGACCCAACCCAGAAGTCACGCAGCGTCGTGTTCAAATCAGTGATGCACACGATTGCCAATGAAGTAAATGCGACACCAGGCCTTCGTGATATGCTCAGGCGGGGGGACGTGACTAATCCCGATAGCGTGATGTCTCTACCAGCATACGCTTCAAATCCGATGACCATCCGCTCCCTTGCCGAGACAGGATCGTTCCCTCTACCACTTGGTATCTATGCAGATGGTGTGCGATACACGCCCGTGTCAGCAGGTAGAATCGAGCGCGTGGGCTGTCGCCTTACCCGACGCCCATGCACAGCTGCATACGCCATGGTACATATCGATATACGCACGCGCGCACGCGCACGCACGCACGAATGCAATCACAGCTGCCACATGTACTCGCACTGTTGCTGTGGGTGGTTTTATACAAGCGCATACTCAACGCGCATGCTGTACGAGTGCGCGCGTGCGTGTTTATTCCACCTGGGGATGCAGTGTAACATGAACAACGTTATTGAAGCTCATGTGCATGGTCAGAGTTGGTCGCTCGAATACCACATACGTGGTTGGAACAGTTTCACCGTGGCTTGTACTGACCACCAACTCCCCAAACGCTGGTGTTTCCGAGATGTGGTCATATGCCATGGACCCTTCTGGGTCGGCGGACTCACTGTTGGGTGTGAGCATCATTAACCTCATAACGAAAAAGAGACATCTCCTCGGCTTCCTTCGAACATCGGAGTACTGCGAATGCGGTTGCGGTGGCCATTGCAGTGTGCATGCGATGTTTCACGTCGCTGCGTGGATGCTTGAAGCCCTCGTCAACGGGACTGTTCCTCCGTGCCGACACGACGGGTCGCCCTGGGACCCTTTCGATGAGCTGAACATTCCTGGAGAATCTTTGGGGGGATTTCGTTGTATGATTTTACACCTGAAGGGAGACTGGGCAGAGTACCAAAAAAGTTTCGGCCTGTCGTCGTGGGCACACGCGTACAATCCATGCCCTATATGCGATTGCCCTAAAGATTGCATGCACATCACGGGGCCTGGTTTTATTACCAGTGATGGCATGCTGTACCCAGACAGGGACGAAGATGAATACGAGAGAGCATGTGAGCGGTGCGAGATCCGCATCAATGTTAATTCGGAGAAGCTTCGGTCTGCCATTCTAGGATGTCTAACATATGAGATAAGTGGGAGATCGGCGAAGGGCCGAGTGCTCATGAGTTCGATTCCAGGTTTTCCAAAACTTGGCCTTGAACGGCTTGATAGGTTGGACCCCAGCCCATCCATGATTAACCCCAACTTGTTCGAGCAGTACGATCTACCCTTTGAAGCTGTATTTTGGAGGACGCATTACGATATATCGGGGAAGAAAAAGACCGATTGGGTCATGCATCGTTCACAGATTTTCTCTCGGGCCCTCGGGACGAACCCAGTGAGAACGTTAGCGATCGATTCACTGCACACTGTATATCTTGGGAATATGATGATGGTCGTATCGTGCGCATTCATGCGCGTCTTGCATGCGAACCCCTGGAAAACAAACGCCCCGAACCGACTTCGACGCCTTGTGCACGATCTAGAGTCTTGGTACGACTACGCCGATGTTCCCGCGGACATGAGGCTTGGCACAATCACAGATAAGATTCTGCCGTCAGATCGTCCCGACCCACACCCTGGCGGCATGATGCGGGTAAAGGCAGCCGAATGTCACGTATTGCTAAATTTCTCAATATACATGCTCCAGAAACACTTGCACATGGTCCAAAAGGGTGTGCATCTTCTCCGTGCGGGGCTAGCGTTAGAGGAGTGGTGCAACACATGTCGGTCAGCTCGAACGCAGCTCACGATTCCTGAATATCAGAAGCTCCTGGATACGTGCGCGGTGCATATCTTTGAGGGGGACAAGGCCGGGATTCACCAGTTGCCAAAACACCACAGCTTCGGTCACCTTACCATCAGGAGCCCTGGGCGGTGAACAACGGGGCGGGGATTGTGGTACAGCTGACTGGGAGGATGTGGGGAGGAGGGGGACAAGATCAGCTCCTCCACTCCCCACTCCCTCCCCCCCTCCTCCGCCTCCTCGTCTTTCTCATCCTCTGTATCCCTCACCTCCGTCTTTGCATGCATGCCCTCCTCTTGCTTGTGCTTATGCCCCTGCCCCTCCTCTCCATCTGACACTCCTCACATTCCTATCGCGTGGCCACAGAGCGCGCCCGCATTTCTGAACCATTCGAGGAGTTTCGATCTTGGCAACCCAAAGGTGACAGCGACTTTCACTGACGAACATCTTAACCTGGCACTCAGGTTGTGCGCCCAAGCCGCACACAAACGCACAATGGAAACATCCGTGTTCTATTGTTTCGATATTTTGGGCCAATTCGGCGGCAACACTTACATTTTTGCTCCTAGTGCCGATCTACCATGCTTCTCGCGCCATGATGGTAGCCCAGGCGAGAGGGATTCCCCGATGGGTGATGGAGAGGTCGAAGGAGCTCGCGCCGTCGAGGCGCCAGAGGAGGCTAAACCAATCGAACATGATGGAGATCATTCGGATGGCCCAGACAGAGGTGGAGGGAATGATGAGTCGAGACCCACCTCGCGTACTCGACTTGTTCGAGATGTTCTGCGGGGAGGGGATGGCGAGCGACCTCGTGCAAAACGCAGGCGGCGCCAGCCGTAAATTCGACAGGATCCGAAAGGGAAGATACGCATCAACAGGTTCCGACTCGGTGCTGCCCCCAGGGTGAGTACGTGCCCTGGGGATAGCCACCTGTTGGACCCTGTCGAGTCGTTTCTGAATCCTTCAGGAAGGGTCACATATCTGAGGACGCCTGCACTTTGGAAGGGGTCATCTGGGCAGGTTACTCAGTACTTCAACTGCGCCAAGGTGCAACGGTCATGTTCGAAAACGAATGCAGCACCTGGATTAACATGACACGTGCGACGACGGGGCGGCGGGATCACAATATATTTGGGGATGCTCGCGTACGATCGGTGCTGGAAGCAAACATGTGTGCTATGGTGACGCGCGAGCCCTACATGCGCCAGAGATGGATGGGCGCATTGCGATCTGATCTATCGGCCGACGGCGATGAGGAAGCGGAGGACAAGGATGGTGATGTGGATTGTTAGAGATGTCGACGACGATCGATGGGACGATGAAACGGAGACGACATGTGACAACGATGGTTATGTACAGGTCGGTAGTTTGACGATCGATCTGGGGGTCAAAAATTGTGAGATGTTGACCAATGTGTGCGACCAAGGTCATGGCTGATGACGCTGGCCTGTGCTCGCAGCGTGTACAGTATCTTGGAAAACCCTGTGAATTCAAGCCTACCAAAAATGCCGTGTATTGAGGTCGCCTCGTCAGCAATCGGTGCGCATAGAGTTGTCGCATATCTAGGGGGGTTTGGCGCTCCGACATTGAAGCCGTTGTTTTTATCCACCACCCACAACCCCGAAGTGGTGAACGGTATGCTCAAGGTGGAGTGCAAAGTAGCAAAACGCAGGCTGCAGGACACGTTTCGACGCCCTCGACGTTTGTTCGAGGACACTCCTCGCCGCAAGGCGAGAGGCAGGCGCGTGAGCGCGAGATCTTCTACGACTGGCTGGAGGCCAGACGTGTGGGTTTGCGGGCGGAACCAACATGCCTCTGCAGTTTATCCTAAGGAGTTCTGTGAAGCTGTGTGTACTCTCGTTTTGATGTCGGTCGCATGCCGGCAGCGCGGGCAAGACGCGTTAACGGACTAGGAGCTCACTGACTTAGTAGCCAGACATGCCCCAGTAATTGAAGAGAACTCGATCAGCTCGAACACACCGTTTAGAAGACTGAGCATATGTCTCTAACATAGAATGTGATACGAACAGGTGACATGGCACCATCGACATGACACTGTGAGTCTGAATTTAGTCTGAATTTAGTCTGAATTTAGTCTGAGTTTAGTCTGAATTTAGTCTGAATTTAGTCTGAATTGAGTGTTTGTTGAGTTTGAGTCGAGTCTGATCACAGTTTAGCGTCACGGTAAATCGCGCGCGTCTGAAGATGATCGAGGCTGATTGAGCCCGAATATGGCCTGAGTCGAGTCTGAAATGAGTTGCGTCTGACATGATAGACAGTTACGACTAGCTCCAGAAGCATACATGACACCTGCCACGTGACGAGCATGCTGGATAGGCATCTGTCAGCTCCAATATCAGTTGCTGGCGTGCGGCGCTCGCACGCTCAGCATGTGCCAATGCTGCCTTTCAAGATTTGCATGGTGCCGTCGCGTAGCGAGGCGCTGTTTTTTGCTTCGACCATTGGCGCGCGTGCCCAGGCAGTGGTGGGAGGCACAATACGTGTACGAGAGTGTAAGCTTGGGGATTCGGTGAGCTATCCAGGATGAGGGTATAATGGAATATGATGCTGGTAATGACTATAGTCGAGGCAGTGACATATGTCATGATGACGGCGAACGTAACGATGCAGATGAGTAGGGCAAGGCGTACGGCCACGTGAGACTACATGAACGACTGATCACGAACATGCAGATAATATGAGGATGCTGCCACAGAGGAACACCATGAGGACACAGATGATGACGATGCGGATGCTACGGAGGATGACCACGATGAGGAGCATGAATACGATGAGCAGGAGGACGGACAAGATGGTGATTTGGGTGTGTGATGTTTGAGACGGTTCCCCCTCGTCTTCTAGATTCCCCTCCTCATCCATCGTGTCCGCCCCATCCGCCTCGTCCGCCTCCTCCTCCTCCTCCTCCTCCTCCTCCTCCTCCTCTTCCTCCACCCTCCTCCTCCCCCTCCTCATCCTCCACCACCGCGCCCCATCATCCTCCCCATCCTCATATTCCTCCTCTTCACCCCCCCTCCACCTCGACGAACCCACCTGCCGATGTCTATAATCCTGTGCTCGCCAAGTGCGCGCACTGTGCGCACGTCTGCATGATTTGTGAATGCGTGTCACTGCTGGCTCGTTGCTGCGTGCGATGGCCTCCCCTGACAAGTCGGCATTCCGTCATTCTCGTCACTGCCGCCGTCGACGGCAATTGCTCAGTCGCACGTAACCGAGGCCGAGCACGTGTAAGCGCATGAGGCGGATGCGATGGGCATGTAACGAGGATGACCCCATGATGATGTTGCTGAGGAGGCGCAGGCGGCGGATGAGGGATGATAACATGAGACATACGAGGGGGCGGGGACGTGTGAGGAGGCCTAGGGGACGACGCACAGATGACAGAGGATAAGAACAACTATGAGGAATCGACTGAACTATGCGAATAGAATGGCATGGGATGATGTGGGCGAGGGGGGAGGAGTGGAGGCGGCAGAGGAGGGGGGGATGAATAATGCGACGACGGGCGTCTATGAGGAGGAAGATGATGATGAAGACGAGGAACATGACGCAGTCTCGGAAATCCTCTATCTCCCCTTCGTCTCCTTATTCTCCTCACTTCACTCTCCTCGCCCCCCCCCCCCTCCGTGTCCTTATCCGCTTCCTCTCCTGTTCCCTCGTCGTCCTCTTCCCGTCCGTCGTTCCCTGGCGTGGAGGCGACTAGAGCGTCTGGACTGGGCGTGGCCACTTGGATGCGATCTGGAAGCGATTTAGAGGCGACTTGGAGGCGGCTGGTATGGCCTGGTACACGGGGGGTGGCGGTGAGCTCCGCTTGTCGCCGTCGCCGCAATCGTCGCCATCGTCGTCGATGTGTCGTCGTCAATATGTTATGTGTTCCTAGTGGACCCGCGCTATCGGACGCCGTCTCGGCATTGCCCATGTGGAGCAGCGTGGACCCTTTGCACGGTCGGGTCGTGCATGGTGTTGAGACAATCGCGTTTCGATGGAGCACGGGGTGTGGAACTTTCGTTGACTCCTTGCCCATGCGAATTATCGTGTAAGCACTGGTTGGAGGAATTCGCAATGCATAACAATGACATTGACCGTTCGTCGCGGTATTCACCATATCGTCAATTGTACGTTCTCGCTCTCACTCTCTCTCTCTCTATCTCTCTCTCTCCCCATGTCCTACCCTGGTTCATACTCATTCCAGCACAATTAACACCGCAACCATATTGCACAACGCCCGTCACACTCCTCATCCACCCTCCCCGTAGTGAGAACAAACGTATACGTGATAATGCCAGATGTGTGATAATCGCCCCTGTGATTGCTGACGCAACAACAACGACGGACCATCAACATGAAATTGCCATGATAAACCGTGACTGTGCCCCGAATACGACCAGGCCCGAGCATCCCCAAACCAGAAACGCGCATTCCTCATAAGGGGGTCGATGTGAAACATGAGCTAGGACCTATGAGTCACCAAGGGAAGGATACTATGAACAAATGTGTGTAAGATTGAGTAGCGGTACGACAACGATGAGAGGGTGAAACATGGATGCTGACACGGTGCATGGGGGTTGCCCCACGTTTTGTTCTGTCCGCAACCGATGTCCCAAACAAAACGGCGCATACTATTCCCCGTCTCGTTCTCGGCTGCCAAGGCCAATTAGATTTATCAATTGAGTGCTGCGCGAAACCATGAGCGGATGTCGGCGGCAGATGGCGCGGTGACAGTTGTTGCGACGGACACCGTCGCAGACGGCCATGCTCTGGCGGAGACCCGAACGGCGGAGGCAGCGGGGGCGAGGACTCAGAACGATCCCACAGAGAGCCACGAGGAAATGAGTGAGGAAGCCGCCCTCTCCGATGGGGCCAATGTCGACCCGACCCTGGATGGCGTGTTTAGCGATATGATGGCAGCAGAGGCGGAGGAAGATCGCGAGGACAGCGAGGAGGATAGGACTGCACTGCGCGCGAGGACCCTATTGTCAGGAGATGTGGTCCTCGCGCGCAGTGCAGTGAAGGGACCGTGGTTTATCTGACAATGCTGGAGGCGAAGGTGCGGTGCGGAAATACATATCCCAACTCTGTGTTCAAAACTAAGTGTCGGGCCCGATGGGCCCAAGCTCTGGCCCGTGAGCTTGGACACGAACGGGAGATGTAGTTCCGCCGCCGATCCTGGGCCCCAGACCAAACGGCAACGCGATGCCAAGGCGCGGGCAGCCGCATTAGCCGCGGATGAGGATGCTCAACGATGTTGGGCGCAGAACCAGGCTGCGATGATTAACGTTTCAGTGCGAGGGGAACGATTCCTGTGGCCAGGTATCCATGAGTGTCGTTCTGCGGGGGGGGGGATTCAGCATACGCCCATCAGATAGATAACAATGACAATCATGTCCACCTGGGAACAGGAGATTCCCACCAGACCCGCTTAGGCACCCTCCCGCTCCGAAGCGAGATCGGGGACCACGCCTGCCGCTGCCGAGGTGCCCCGAACGGCATCGGCAGCACGTTTTCGCTTCGAATCGCAGCCCGCCGTTGGCAGATTAACATTCTGCATGATTCCTCCTCCTCGATCCTTCGCCTGCTTGCTCTCTGTTATCCCGTCCCTGCTCGACCTTCGATCGACATACCCCAAGTCTGAGGTCGACGGTGCCCGCAGGGAAGGATGATATACGAGGGATGGAGGAGGGGAGGATGAGGAGGGATGGCTGGGCGAGGGAGGATGGAGGAGGGGGAAGGATGTGGAGGAAGAAGGGAAGACGGAACAGGAGGAGAAGGAGGAATAGAGGGAAAGGATGAGGAGAAGGAGGGGGAGGATGATAAGGAGGAGGCGGAGGAGGCGGACCGCATTTGAGAATATATTGACTACGTGGCTGTGTTGAGGCAGCGTTTTAACCAATCAGGAGATCGCATGTTTATGTTGCATTGCGCCCCTGCTGCGACCCAATGTATTGCATCATCGGCCCATGTTTTACGACCACATGGCACATAATTATAGTTACAATGATTTGTAACATGTCGGTCGGCTCGTTCCACTGTCGGCGATGAAGCTGACGGAGCAGAGAAGGTGCTGCTGCTTGACGCCAGCATGCTTGCACAAACGATCCACATGAGTTGTAACAAAATATTCAAAACTTCATCATACGGTTATATCCATCATCATATGGTTCTATCCATCATCATATGGTTCTATCCATCAAAAACAACACCACATGGTTAGATCCACGGTCCACGGTTCTAACGGATAGAACCCCGGATCCTCTGGGTTGGAACGAATCAGGGCCGGGTCGGGCCCCCCCTGGAAGGTTCTTGGGCGATCTCGGGGTCCTCTTGGGCCGATTCGGATCCCCCTTGAGGACTTCGTGGGTTGTCTTCGATTTATTTGGGGGGCCTCTTGGGCATGCCTGGGCGGTCGGAAGCCCAAACAGGCGATGACTTCAAATCCTTGAACAAGCGACGAAGCAATCAATGGCTTTTGCTTCCTGGGGTTCTTTTGGAGGGTTTTTTGGAGCCACCTTGGGCCGTCTTGGGAGCCTCTTGGCCTGTCTTGAGGTTGTTTTGCGGGCCTCTTGGGTCGTCTTGGTCCATCTTGAGCGTTCTGGTGTCGGCTCGGCTGTTTCGGAAACCGTTTTGCAGGCCACTTTGTCCGTGTGGAGGCCGAAAAGAACGCTGGACCGCGATTCCACAAATGGACGAACGATTTTTTGGATCCATGGGCCGAACGGGGAGGGGGCGGGCGTAGAAAACGGAAAAATCTTTCCCACACAACAAACGGATAGTATGTTCAGGCATGGTGGTGGGTGGATCACCGCCATCAGGCGGTGTGACACACCTGTGTACTTCAACGTTGACCGCTTACTGCACAACTGAACCCCACCTTTGTCACGATCGTTCGGTTGAATTGCAGGAAGAGGATGCGGAGGATGAGGAGGATGAGCAGGAGGAGGAGGAGGAGGAGGAGGAGGAGGAGGAGGAGGAGGAGAAGGAGGAGCAGGAGGAGGAGGAGGAGGAGGAGGAGGAGGGGGAGGAGGAGGAGGAGGAGGAGGAGGAGGAGGAGGAACAGGGAAGAGCTTCGGCCGCCTGGCAATATTCTGCTCCTCCATAGGTAGAGCCGTGCGGAGGAGGATGGGGGAATCGCATGGGGAGGAAGTGATGATTTGCCTTCCCGAGGCTGGGGCTCTAGGGCGCGCCCTCGGATTGGAAGACGCGTCCACTGTCCCAATTTTGCGACCTTATGCTATCTTGGATGCCACCAGAAGGCCGCTCTGTTCATCTGAAAGCCTTTCTCGAACGCAAATTGACCTTTAACCCCCCAGTCCCCCGCGCTCCAATTCCCCATGGGGGGTTTGTACGGGACGGGCTTCGAATTCCCAACAGGCACGCTTGAAGCCGTTTCGCCATCCCACCACCAGGCAAGTAACATCCGAGGCTCAGCATAAGCAGAGGTCGCAATCTGATGGGCAGCCATTGAGAATCAGTCTGGACGCCAGGTGCGCGAAGCTCGCGAGGTGCGCCACGCATGGCAGGTGCGCCACGCGCACCAGGTGCGCCAGGTGCCCCAGATACCCAGGCGTGCCAAGCGCGCCTGGTTCGCCAGACGCGCCGCGTGCTCTGCGTGCGCCTAGCGTGCCGCATGCTCTGGCCGGGCGGGGTGCGCCAGGCCCGCGGGCCATATGCCGACACCCCCACCGTCGTTGTCAAACCACTGCAGGGTGACGGCGGGACGGCGAAGGAACAAAAAACACGGCATGCGCGTAATTTCTCGGAGGTCCGCGCGAATTTTTTTGCATTGGCGCTGGGCCCCTCCTGGCGCCGACTTCCGTGCGCCGGGGAGGTGGTCCAGCGCGGATCCAAAAAGTCCGCGCGGGGCCCCGAGAAGCCATGTGCTCCTCAAGCTGTGCTTGCACTTCGGGGTTCTCACTTGCCTTCTGAGGAGCTCGGCCCGTTTGCCACCCCGGCAGCCCCGTTCCCGTCCGTCTCCGCACCATGTTTCCCAATAGAAGGTCGCCCTGGCGACCCCGTTCCCGCCTGTCGCCGTCGCCCCGTTGCACCCCCACCGCCTTGCATTACAATCGCATTGCATTGCATTGCAATCGCATTGCTTTGCCTTGCATTGCTTTGCATTGCTTTTGCATTGCTTTGCATTGCCTGGCATTGCCTGGCATTGCTTGGCATTGCTTGGCATTGCTTTGCATGGCATTGCTTGGCATTGCTTTGCATTGCATTGCCTGGCATTGCTTGGCATTGCATTGCTTTGCATTGCTTTGCATTGCATTGCATTGCGTTGCATTGCTTTGTATTGTCGCGCGTTGCTTTGCATTGCTTTGCGTTGCTCTGCGCCGCATAGATTGCGCCACACGGATTGCATTACCTAGATTGCACCACATTGATGGCACCACCTAGGTTGCACCGCATAGTATATTGCCAGAACTCCTTGCTTGCCCGCCATCAGTTTCTGCATGTTTTTACGATGCGGGCAGGGGGCAAGTGCGCAGCGAATAGATGTGATCGCGCCCCCGCCACCCCCGTCAAAGGCCGACGCGCAGTGCTCGCGGGTTGTGGGAGCGGCCGGCACTCTTTTCGCCCGCCCAGTCGTCGGGGGCGGGCCCGCGCGCGAGCCGGCGACATTGCGCCCTCGCCCACGCGCCGCGCAGACTCCCGTGCAAGTGGCGTTCCTGGCTGGGCCCGGCTCGCGTATTTCTTGCTCGCCGAGTCGTCAGAAAGCGGCCACAGGGCCGATGGTGAGCGGGGCAATTCTTGCTCTCGCCCAAGCGCCTCGCAGATCTCTCTCTCTCGTGAGGAAGGCTCTGCTGCTCCAGCGCGTCGCCGCATGCTTTTCCGTCGCCACCTTTCTTGGTAATTTGACCACGCGCGAGAGGGCTGAATGATGATGCTCTCGCCGAAGCGCCGCACGCTTACGTAATGTAGGGTCCGGAATTATAAAGCGGGGCCTCCCCCCCCCCCCCCCTGACCTCTCCCGGGGGGGGGGGATAGCGCCCCCGGCAGGGAGTATTTTATTATTCTTCGCCGCCGCCGCCGCCGTCGTCGTCGTCGTCGTCGTCGTCGTCGTCGTCGCCTTCGGTTTTTCGAAGATTTTTCGTCGACCCTCGATCTTCGGAGGTTTCTTCGATTTCGGCCTGTGGAGGCTGTTTTCGGGCCCTGGGACCGGCAGAAACGCATCCAGGATGAAAAGCTGGCTCTGGGGAAGGTGTCGGGACCGCCTGGGTCGTCGTCGTCGTCGCCTGCGTCGGCGTCGGCGTCGTGGGAGGCGGGGCCCATCGGCCCTTCCGCGGCCGCCTGTGTCCGCCTGTTTGTCTCTCCGCGGCCGCCCTGGTCCGCCCAGCGGCCTGTCCATCGTCGTCGTCGTCGCCGTCGCCGTCGCCGTCGCCGCCGCCGCCGCCGCCGCCGCCGTCGTCGTCGTCGTCGTCGTCGTCGTCGTCGTCGTCGTCGTCGTCGTCGTCGTCGTCGTCGCCGCCTTCGGCTTTTCGACGGTTTTTCGTAAACCGTCGATCTTCGGAGGTTTCTTCGATTTCGGCCTCAGGAGGCCGTTGTCGGGCCCTGGGGCCGGCAGAAACGCATCCAAGATGAAAAGCTGGCTCTGGGGAAGGTGTCGGGACCGCCTGGGTCGTCGTCGTCGTCGTCGTCGTCGGCGGCGGCGTCCTGGTGTGCTGGGTGTGCGGCCGTGCCGTTTTAGATTGGATACGGGTAATTGTTATCTGTTCTCACATTCGTCACGTGCACGTTGCCCGCATTGTTCAGAGTGATGTTACTTACGTTTACGTGGTTTCGGCTTATGTTGTTTACAATCACGTCTCACGTTGTGTGTACCCGCGTTGCTCATGTTCAGAATTGTTTATCGTCTCAAGTTCTTGTTCACAAGAAGTCGTCTGCCATCTGAATCCGTCGCTCGTTTATCATTTCAAGTCATTTTTGATCCGAAAGCGTACGGACGCGATTCTTCGTCCTTGACGGTCGCGCGGGTCGTCGGCGATTTCCCAGCGCCAGAACATTTATTATTCTTCGCCCAAAGGAGTGTTTTTTTTTTTTTTTTTTTTTTTTTTTTTTTTTTTTTTTTTTTTTTTTTTTTTTTTTTTTTTTTTTTTTTTTTTAAAAAAAAAAAAAAAAAAAAAAAAAAAAAAAAAAAAAAAAAAAAAAAAAAAAAAAAAAAAAAAAAAAAAACAAAAAAAAAAAAAAAAAAAAAAAAAATCTTGATCCTACATTATGCGCGGCCCGTCTTTTCCCCTTCGCTGAGTCGTCGGAAGCGGGGCAGCGTGCGAGAACCTTCAGTTTGCCAGGTGGGGACGTGCGCCAGTCCACATTTTCGTTTGCGCCAGTATTGATTCTTATGTTCTGGGACAGGGTTGGAGTGGGTTGGGCCCGCTGACTCGTCCGGTCTGGCCAGTATGATCCATGTTCCTCCTCTAGGCGTCTCCGCTATAGAACCCCCTAGAGGTCATGGACTACAGACCACTACTTTGCACGTTCATGGTAGCCCAGCCAACTGATTCGTCGAGAACAGCATCCGACATCCATTGCCCGCCCCAGTAAGTAAGGCCAGGAACCCCGCGGGATAATCACGGAGAGCCCAGTTGGCCCCAGGTTTCTGGATATACATGACGTGCTTGGCCAGGGCGAGATCGGGCTTCGCATGTTGCCGCACGTGTCGTCAGCGCGTGGCCGCTGCGTGGCGGACTGCCGAGAAAACTCAGACCCTGATGGTGTACAGCGCCTGCCATATTTACATGTTAACATCTTATCGGTGTACAGCTTATCGGTGTACAGCTTATCGGTGTACAGGCCTCAGAAGCTAGTACATCTTATCGGTGTACAGCGCCTGCCGTATTTAACAACATAGTGGCTGGCAGAAAATCAAACAGCAGCAGGAAAGTGATGATGATGATGATGATGATGGTGATGGTGATGGTGATGATGATGATGATGATGATGATGCTGATGATGATGATGATGATGATGATGATGATGCTGATGATGATGATGATGATGATGATGATGATGATGATGATGGTGGTGGTGGTGGTGGTGATGATGATGATGATGGTGATGATGATGATGATGAGGAGGAGGAGGAGGAGGAGGAGGAGGAGGAGGAAGAAGAGGAGGAGGAGGAGAAGGAGGCGGAGGAGACGGGGGAGACACCCTTATCCCCCATGCCAGTAGCGCCTACCTCTGTGGAAACACAGAATCTGTGGAACAAAAACAGGCCCCTCTCTTCCCTTCTCGTGTTTTTCTCCACAGATCCTCCTCTCTCCTCTCCTCCCTCCTTCCTCTTGAAGGCACCCTGGAGACATCGTGCTTTCCGGTGTCTCTCGATGGCCTGGTCTCTCGTGGATTCCTGCTGGGAGCCTCTTAGAGGCCTGTTGGGGGTCGGGGGCCTCTCGTGGGCCGTCTTGGGGGCCTCTTTGGCCGTCTTGGATGCCTGTGGGGCCGTCTTGGGCTGTCGAACGCCCGAGAAGGCGGGAAAGCGAAAACCACGGAAGCACACGAGGGACATCGATGACTTCGGCTTCTTCGGGCCTCCTGGAGGGTGGCCTCCCGGAGCCCTGTTGGGTCGTAGCGGGTGCCTCTTCGGCCGTCTTGGGGCTCTCTTGGCCTGTTTGACGCCTTCGGAGGCCGCTTTGTGGTGGGCCGTCTGGGGATCCTCTTGCGGCGCTTTCGAGCCGTCATGGAGGTCTCCTGGGCACTCTTGGGGCAGTCTTAGGGCTGTCCTGGAGGCCTCTGGGGCCGCCTTTGGCTGCTGGAGGCCCCACAAGGCGGGAACGCGAAAACCATTGAGAAACTGATGGAACAACCATGATTTTAGTTTCTTCGGGCCCGCTCGCAGGGTCTCTGAGAGTCCTCTTGGGCTGTTCGGGAGCCCCGTGGGCAGTCTAACTAGGGCAATCCAGCGTTGTCTGTGAGGCATCTTGGATCAGCGTGGAGGCATCTTGAGGCCATACTGAATCCTCTTAGTCACCTTTGCGCTGTCTGGAGGCCAAACACAGCGCTGAGCAGCAGCCAGGGGGGGTGGTTTTCTAGGGGTGCTTGCGGCGGTTGTGGTGGTGCTTCCGCCGTAGCGACCGTCGTGCCCCCCCCAACATGAAAGACACGACGTGGAAGAGTCTGGGCGTCGTCGTGTTGTCGTCGTCGTCGTCGTCGTCGTCGTCGTCGTCGTCGTCGTCGTCGTCGTCGTCATCGTCGTCGTCGTCCCCCCTGCGCGGGTTGCTGGCGCCGTCCGCCTCCTCTCTTGGCGCAGGTCACGCTGGTGAAGGCGCAGCGGAGGGTCTGGCCCGAGATCATGCGCGGCGGCGGCCGCCACTCTCCGCCGAACCCCGGGCCGAGCCCAGCTCCCCCCTCTCAGGGCTCATTTTTGTATTGGAGGCGGCCAAGAGGAGGGTGATGACTACGGGGGGGGATATCACTGCGGGGACCATGAGATCTCCCCAGATTTCATGGCGCCTCTTCTTATTTCAATACGTCCCCAGCCCCCCTCTGGGCCGCGCACATGCCGCTGGCCATGATTTGCGCCCCTCCCTCTTGGACACCCCCCTCTTGGCCGCCCCAGCGCAGGCGCCCAGTGGCAGAGGTCAGGGAAGCGACAGACGAAGGGACGACGCGACAGGGGGGGCGCGGAGAGAGGAGCGCGCGCCCGGGGGTCAGCGCCGCTGGGGGTCGGCCGATCCCCTCCTGCTGGCCAAGGTTCAGGGGCAACGACAGGGGGGGATGGGCACAGGGGGGGGATGCGTCGACCCCGAGTCGCCCACTGATCGCCGATACGGGGCCCGATGGCCCCAACCTGCACAGGAAGGTTCGGATTCACTACCGGCGGCCCATCGCCGACCATCCCTGTGCCAGTCCCCCCCTATCGTTGCCCCTCACAGGCGTGGGAGCCACGTGCGGCTGATTCTCCCGTTCTGCCCTCCGCTTGCTGCCAGGCGGCCGGCCGCGCTTCGCGACAGGTAGCCGCTGGTCGATCGGCGAGGGCCCTTGCCCCTCCCCCCCCCCTCCAGAGACCAGATTTTGGCTGCTTCGGGCGGCCTCGGCCACGCGTAGAGGGGGGTCGGGGGAGGGGGGAAGGCTTCTTAGAAGCACTTCTGCTTCTTAGAACGCGCGGGCTTTATCCGTAGATGGAAGGCCGGCGCCTTCTAAGAAGCAGCCTCCTTCTAAGAAGCCTTCCCCCCTCCCGCAACGCCCTGGTGCTCGCCGCCAACGGCAGGTTCCTGGCGACTTGTCAGGGCCCCTCTCCCCCAGTCTGCCTGCGCGAGTGTCAGAAGCAGATGGACGAAGCACGGGCCCAGGCCCAGACCCCCCTCCCGCACTCTTTGGCCAAGTGTCGACACCCAGAGTCAAACAAGCAACACGCTTTCCAGAGACCCGGCCGACCAGGGTTAATGTCCGACGAAGGTGTCTATATACCACCACCGTGCCAGGCCAGGGCCATCCTGGCCCTAGGATGGTGTGTAGACCTTCCGGGCCTCGACCAGGAGGGCGTAAACACCATGCCAGGGCCAGGATGGCCCTGGCTTGGCACGGTGGTGTGTATATATATATATATATATGTATATATATATATACATATATATATATATATGTATATATATATGCTTTCTGCATATTGTGCCGACCACGGCCAGTGCGTCCCCCATCCTCCTGGCCCCGGCGGGTGGTGCGGGGGTGCCTCCGCCCTTTCGGCTGGTGCTGCCAACGGCATCCACGGCCCAGAAGCCCCAGGGCCTCCAGAGCACCTCCATCGCGAGGCCCCAGTGACCTCCCGGGCTCGACGAGTGAAGCGAAGATCTCGGGGCACCTCGGGCCAGGAGCACCTCTGGCAAAACCCCGGGCCCTCGGGAGGCGGGGCCTCTTCCGTCTCCCCCTTCCCCCCCCCGCCCGATCCGCGGCGGGCGCGGTGCCACGGTGGCAGTTGGGGGGGCTTGCGTCGCAGGAGGGGGCCCCTGCCCACTCGCACCTCCGCGTGGAAGCAGCGCGTGGCTCGCCGGAATTCGGCTCCGCGCCTGTTGGGAGGGGCTTTCTGAGAATTCGCGCCCAGTGCTCATCGGCTCATCGGTGAAGCGCGCGGAGGGGTTGCCTGGGAGGGGAGGGGCCGGGAGGGAGGGAGGATTGCGACGGCGAGGGTGGCGATGACGGTAACGACGACGATGCCGAGCAGGATGAGGAGGAGGAGGAGGAGGAGGAATAGGATGAGGACGGGGTCGAGGAGGTGGAGGAGCAGGAGCAGGACCTCTTTGGACCTCTTTGCTCTCGGACCTCTGTCCCTCAGTCTCCGTCCTGGCTTACGGGCATCTGCCGTCAATCGGAAGACTCTGAATCCTCCCGCGGCGCCCGCACATGCGCAGCCGTGCCTCTCGCAGCAGCCAGCAATCTCTGAACGTTTGCCTGGAAGCGCGACTCGTTGGCTGCACTGCTCGGCTGCTCCCGCTCGTGCCCGTCGTTGCGGGCGCGGGTCGCCGCGGGAGGCTCGGTGGGGCCCCCCCCACGCTCGCTGTTCTCCTGCGAACCCCTGGCCTCGTGGGCCGACACGACACGACCCTCATCTCTGCGAGCAATGGCCATCTTGATGGCTCTGGGGGGGCCCTCACGCCGAGGGAAAAGACCTAATTCAATTCGACGAATATTCTCGGCACCGTTCGGTGTGAGACCTCGACACTTCAGACGCAAGGACCTCGTGTCCACAGTCGCATACATGCCGCAGACCGAACAGATCTGCAAGAACCAGCGATCGACCCTAGTGATCGTGTGGGATTCGTGGATCTCAAGGTCCACTCCTTTAATCGGCAGGAACTCAGGGACCACCGACCTGGTTTTGCCAGGGGGCCCAGGACACGGAGAAACCGAAAAACTCAAAAACCTGGCTCCAGTCGCGATCACGTCGCACTGTGAGCACCTCCATTTGCTTCCAACACGCTCAAGCTGGTGGGGAGAATCTCGGATCAATCTCTCCTGCTTTAAAAGTCTCTTACTCACTGGGGCTCTACCAGCACGCTCTGACGTCTCCGACGCGGCGGCCAGTAGCAAAGCTCTGCGCGCTCTCTTCCGCACGAGGTGTGCGATCGCGTCTATCTTGTCAGTCTCAGGAACCCTCCCCACCAGCCCGAACTCCCAAGCCAACTCCGCCCCGACTCCCGCCCAGACGTCAGCTGCTAAATTCCCTGCTGCCAAGAACAGCTGCCGCGGCGATTCAAGCAGCTCAGGCGTCTCGTCCAGATGGGACGCCGTCCACTCTACCTTTACAACTCTGTCTGGGTGGGTCTGCCAGGCCACTCTGGCTCGGGCCCAAAGGTCCTCATTGGGACCCGTGGCTTTAGGGTGCTCCATGCGGTATTTCCAGGTCTTCGCGATCGTCCTGTGATCAGTAATGAAAATAAAATCAGCGTGGCACTCTTCGAGCGCCAAAGCGAACGCTAAAATCTCAGAGCGGGGGACCGTTTGCCTGCGACCGAGGAGTGGGACTGCAACAGCACGACCCACACTCCACTCCCCGTCGCGCACCTGCAATGCTACAATCGCTGATCCACAGCGGCGTCGGCGAGGGTCCGAGGAGTGCTTCCCTCCTGAGCCGTCGCCGAAAATGTGGATCTCTCCTTCGTACCGACACTCCTCCCAGTCCCCCAGCTCACCAAACCGAACCTCCCTCCCCTCTAACAGTTCATCATTAAACCTAGGGTGCGTGAGAGAGGCTGGCGGCAGTCCTCGCAGCCACAGCGCTGGCTCTGCTTCAGCTTGCGCCATCGCAGCCGGCAGGAGGTCCGCCGACTTGGCGAAGTCCTCGTGGTCCACGTTCTTGGGACATAGCCAGATCCGATGCATCAAGGTCTCGTCCTCCTCCTTGCACCTATCGCACTTCTTGCAGTCCAGGGGGTATCCTTGGTCGACGGATCGCTGCTTCGGCCACTGTCCTCCCGCGACCACGGCGATGTTGGCCCCGACCATGTCCAGCTGCCCCTGCTTCTCGAACCTTCGCTGCTCTGCGCGGATCTGCCAGACATCCGCTCCATCCTCCAGACCTTCACCATGTGGGTGTGCTGCTGCAGCCTTCCAGTATTGAGCTACGATGTCGTCCTCGAAGTCGTCTATCAGCTGCTGGAAGCACCCCGTGTTGTCGAACGTGCCGTCCGTGGCGGACGGGATGTCCCACTGTTCTGCTGGATCCTCATCTGCTCCGACTGGTCGCATCCACACCGTCGCCGTTGGTGCATACCAGCCCACGTCCATGATGGTCGCCTGCACCGCTCCGACTGGTCCGCGAACTCCTCTCCAGCGTTTTGCCCCAAGCTTTGACAGACGGTCGAATATCCGCGGCCATGCCTTGACGATCCTGGCGTGGTTCTCTGGGTAGCGCTGCCACATGTTGATCCACTCCTTGACCACGGCAACTCGTATTGCCACCCCTGGATCGCCCTTCCACAACTCGACCGCCAGTGTCGTCGTCAAGCATCGGCCACGCGCCTTACCTCCTGCCACCTGTCCAGCTTGTCGTCGTAGGCGTTGGAGCTCATGGACTGCGAACCCGAAAGCTTGGTGGCCGTACACTGCCTGTGGTACTGCTCCTGCCGTCCATAATCCTTTACTCTCTTTGGCCAAGGCCGCGGTGCGTCGCAGCCTCACGATCTTGGCGAACCTGTGCTTCGCTCTCTTGGCACGCTGCTTCGCTTTCGTCGTAACCCTTTTCCTCCCAGCCGACGAATCCAGGCCTAGGTCCAGTGCCTCCGTGACTGCGTAGACGGGGATCTGCCTCTTCCTCATGGACTTAGCCGTCCGCTTCACGTCCTTCGGGTGGGTGCCTATCAGGACCGACTTGCTGGAGATCTTCATCCTCTGCTCCTTGAGGCCGTCCGTGATGATCTCCGTGACCTGGATGATGCCATCGCCGACTGTTTGCCTGCTACCTTCTTGTTTCGCCACCGTGTCGTCCACGAATGTCCACAGCGAAGCTTGTGGCGCCCTCCGATGCGCCCTGTCTAATATCGGGTGCAAGAACAGCTTCGCCAACCCCACGCCTCTGGCAGAGCCTGCTACCAGAGACCTCGTGGACCAGATCGCTTCGCTGAGAATGTTGCGCTCCTGCAGGTACCTCGGGCCCACGAACGCTGTGATCTCTAACGCCACCACCACTGCGGGGAATCCCACTCTGAGGGCGATCTGGGACAGGATGACGAGCGAGACTGTGTCGTAGAACTTCTCAATGTCCAACAGAAGCGTCATCGCCGATGCTCCGAGCTCTGCCCCCACTTCGTCCAGGCACGCCCTGAGGAGCCCCGCACGGAGGGCTGAGCTGCCTTTGAGGGCTGTGTCCCAATGGGCCGATAACGCGTCACTCCATTCTGTGCAGCACCCTCCCCGAGCCCTAGACCAGAGCTTGATGGGGAGGGCCAGCATACCGAGTACCCGATCTCCTCCTTTGGGCTTGGCCGCCAGAGCGCACTTGGTGGCTACCCATTGCCTCGGCCATGTGACCTCCTGCTCGCAATACTGTAAGATGTGAAGTAACCATATTCTTGCATTTCTGGGAGCCCGAGCCAGATCGTGCGGGCCAAGATGATCAACTCCTTTTGCTTTGGCCGACGACGACGCGCCGATGGCCCCGTCGAGCTGCTCCAGCGTGAGGGGCTCCAGCACGTGCTCCCAGGACTGATCGCGCAGCCTGCCCAGCTGGTACGCGATGTCCTCCTTCGTGTCCACTGGGTCCGTCCATATGCGCTCCCACTCGTGCTTCCTGATGCCAATGAGGGCGTCTGGGTCCGCGATGCCCTCCATCTCCTCCGTGCACAGCTCGAACCTCGGCGCCTGCTGCTCCTTCACGTGCCGATGGAGGAGGCCGACCTTGCCTGCCCATGCCTTCTTTGCCCACGCCGTGAAGTTCTTCTGCCGCGCCGTGAAGCCACGCGCCTGCGCAGTGGCGAGGTGGCCCTCTGCCTGCATGACTAAGTTGCCGAGCTGCCCCTCATCCAAGTCCGCCAGGTCGTCCAGTATATCGTAGAACATCTGCTGCTGTGCAGTGCCGTGCTTCCTGCCAAAGACCTGGCTCTGATCCATCTGCTGGAGGACCTTGCCCTGCGCCTTTGCCTCCACCAAGCACTTTGCCTGCTGCCTGCCGTCGGTGCCGTTGGTGTACAGCGCCTGGTACCTGATGAGGATGGCGTTGAGGATGCCCCACTGCTCCGCTGGACCGAACTTCATGTGGGTGCGACCTGGTGTCGAACGCGCCTTGACCCACTTGACCTCGAAGCCCGAAGCCCGTCCTCTGTAGTGCTCGGCCTCCTCCTCGTCGATCTCATCCGTGAGGATCGCCGCCTCCTCCAGACAGGTGACCCAGTCGCCGTACATCCTCGTCGCTGCTGCCTCTGCCTCGCGGTGCCTGACGTCTCGGATGATGAGCTTGTCGTCCCATGACTGGAGCTCCTTAGACAGGTGCCAGCATGAGGTCCTCTGAGATGCGGCGGGCCAAGCAGCAGGGAACGCCAGCACCCCATTATCCTCCATGCTTGGGGGGCCGACAGCCTCAGGCGGCTCAACGCTCGCAAGGAGCGGCCACGCGCTGGAGGCTGGAGGTGGGGCGCGGCCCTGGCTGCCCCCGAAAGGAATTATCTGGGACGCCGAGGGTGTCGAGCTCGAACCTGATAAGCTCGCCATCGCCACCGCCGCCGTCCAAGTCCCATCTGTGATGTAGAAGTCCTTAACCTTCTTCTCTGACTCCGCTTCTTCGATCATGGCCTGCTCCTGGAAGGCTTCCCGAAGGTGTGGCTCCAGTCGCTCCTCTGCTCGTTGCCGTTCTTCCTGTCGTTTGCGGGTCCTTTTGCTGTTCGGATCCGCCAACTTCCTCGGTCGCGGCGGTGTCGCCAGCTCCTTCGGTATCTGCATCTTGCGGTGCCACCAGGCCGTCGCCGAGCCTTCCAGCGTGAGCGTCAGTCCACAGTGTGTTCGCCAAGGCACCGTGCGGACTGCCTCCAGCTTGACCTTGTGCGCGAAGTCCTTCCTTGCGATGCCGTAGTCGATCAGGCTGCCCTTCCCCTTGTCGCAGGTGACCTCCACGTCTGGCTTGACCAGCGCTCCGCCGATCTGCTGCACGTAGCCCGTCTTGGCAATGTCCGCGAAGGTGACGTTCCAGTCCGCCAAGACCACCCACGGGTCCGCCAGCGCCTTCACGAATCCTGCCAGCGCTCTGACCCTCTCTCGGTTGGGTCCGTGCAGACCAGCTCCTGGTAACCAATATGCTGTGACCAAGACCACGTTGCCCGCCTTGGTGTGGAGATTCACCGCCGTGAAGCCGTAGAAGGGGTCCTTCTTCCCGTCATTCTGCAGCCTCTCTCTGATGGTGTCGTAGGTGGAGCAGGCGATGTGAGACTTGACCAGGATGAGCTCACCACCCGAGGTCCCGTTCGCCGAGCGCTTCGTGGGCACCGCCGCTGTGCCCGCCGACTTCCAGCCGTCCTTCGCCACGTCCACCTTCACCTGCTTCATCTGATCCTGCGCCAAGTGCGTCTCGCACATCATGATTATGTCCATGTCGTTGCCCTGCTCGTTGATGAACTTGTGGGCCTTGGGGCCCCATTGCGTGATGTTCGAGAAGAACACCTTGCTAAAGGCGATGGCCACCAGCAGCAGCAGCGCCTTCAGCTTGAGCAGGCTCCTGCTTCGGATTCGTCTTGACCTTCGCGTCGTTACGGAGCCTCTCCAGTCTGTCCTTGCGCTGCTGCACCTCCTCCTCTGACGGCTGCTTGTCCGCCTCAGAGCCAGCGGTTGCCTTGGAGTCGTCGTCAGTTGCTGGTGGAGGTGCGGCTGCTGGTGCCTCTTCGCCTGTGTTCGCCTTCCGCTTCTTCGCCTTGTGGGAAGCGTGGATGGCGTCCGCCTGCTTCTTAAGCTCCGTGAACTCCGTGTACTGCTTCTGGGCGCTCTCCAGCAGCTGCGCGAGGGACGACAGATCCGACTTGAACTTGAGTAGCTTCTTCTTATCCTCAGGCTCGAAGTCGTCCAGGTTGTCGAAGAGCGTGGGATCCACCTCGGGCGCCTTCCACTCCGTAGCCGAAGCCTCGTCCTGTGAGGGGATGGCCTCGCTGGAGTACGCCCGCAGGACTGCCTCGTGCTCCTCCTCCGCGTCAGCTGCCTCCTCCAGCGCCTTGTTGTGCCTCTCCGTGGCGACGCCGAGACAGCGCTCCGCCTCCGCGAGTTGGCTCGTCGCCTTCGCCAGCGCCGCCTTCTTCTGGTCCAAGTTGCTGATCGCCTGCCTGAGCGCCTTTGCCTTCGGGATCTCCGCGGGCGTCGGCGCCTTGGCTGTGAGCTGGGCCTGGAGCGCCTGCAGCTGGCCAAGGTCGACCATGGCCTTGGCTGTGGCGTAGGCGCCCTTCCCCAGCTGGAACTTGTTGATGATGTGTTGCAGCTCGTCCGCGGGCGAAGTGACTGGCTGCTTTGCCCACGGGGGTTTGCCATCCCCTCGCTGGCTGCGGCCCGCAGACGGCGGCTGCTCACTCCATCCGCTGAGGTAGTCGTTGCACTTGTTGCACCAGCCTCCCGTGCGCTGCAGCTTCCAATCATACACCCAGTTGCTGCAGCCGCTGCAGACCGTGTACGTCTGGCGCCTCGGCATGGTGGCGCCGTGCTCACAAAAGCGGCCCGACCTGGGTGTCGGGCGGTCCTGACCTGGGCGAACAGGCCGCAACTGCTGAGAGCTGTCCTCGGATCAGAGGTCTCCACTCTGACCCCGAGGGAATCAAAACCTTGAGCCAAAATGGCTACGGAGGAGCAGGAGCAGGAGGAGGAGGAGGAGGCGGAGGAGGAGGAGGAGGAGGAGGAGGAGGAGGAGGCAGGGGAGGCAGGGGAGGGAGGAGGGCCTGGCGCGGAGGGAGGAGGTGGCAACGAAGGAGAGGAGGGTGCTCTCCGCTCGCTGCGCCGCCCCCTAGAGAGTGGGGCCCGCTTGTGAACCAAAACGAGTACGCGAACCTGCGGCATCGGGAGGGGGGGTCTCCTCTCAGAGTGTACCAAGCCCGGGCCGACGTGGCTGCAACCAGAACCTTGGGGTGGGGGTCGCCTTGGCATCGGGAGCGGAAGGCCACTAGCGGCACTAGAACTTCTTCGGCACACCTAGCTAATTCCTCAGTAAGATGTAGGTTGTCGCGCTGTGGATGTGTAAGCAATGTAAAGGGCAAACCATGTGGTGTAAGCTACGTGGTGCAATCCACGAGGTGTACGGGGATAGCGTGCAAGCTAGCAGGTGCAAGCTGTGTGATGCAAGCTGCGTAAGTGGTGCCAAGTTCCGCGGGGCAATCTCCGTGGTGCAAGCTATGCGGTGCAGGCTATGTGGTGCGAGATCTGTGACGCAAGCTGCGTTGGGCGGCCACGGGCGGCCACGGGGCGGCCACGGGCGGCCACGGCAGCCAAAATCTTCGGCTTACCCGCCCAAGTCAGTTCCTCGGGGGAAACAACTCAGAGCCGCTAAATGCAGCCACTGTTTTGGGAACAGGGCTGTGTAGACATGAACTCCCAGAGCTCCGCGCGCCAGGGAGGGGGTTCCAGCGGCGGATCCAAGAAATTTGCGCGGACCTCCGAAAAATTGTGTCTCTGTTTTTTTCTTCCTGCCTTCGGAAGGCGGAAGGGGTTGGCAGCCATTCCGCGGCGGAGGGCTGGCGGAGGGCGGCGGAAGTAGAACGGCGGCGGCGCCTGCAGGCGGAGGCCCGCGGAGATCGGCGGAAGTGCGGGAATCGGGCCCCGAAGTTTTTTTGGATCAGGATTCCCAGAGACGGCACGTCGTGCATTCTCGGCCACGCGCAGAGGGGGGTAAGTGGGCGGGAGGAAGGCTCTTAAGAAGGAGCCTGCTTCTCAGAAGGCGCGGGCCTCGTCTGTAGCGGTAAGGCCCGCGCCTTCTTAGAAGCGCGACGCCAACATTCGCAGTGATGCGGCATGGAAGAACGCATCTCGGGGGCATTCTTGTGCTATATCCCCAGGGAGTGCGCGGACTGGCCATTGGAGCCAGATGATCTGTTTGTCCGCTTTGCTTGATCTGGCAACCGTTTCTTCTCCTCCTCGTCCTCCTCCTCCTCGTCCTCCTCCTCTTCCTCCTCCTCCTCCACGCCTTCCCTCCCTCTCCCTCCATTTTCCCCTTCTCCCCTTAGGAGGGTGGATTTCTATTTTATGGGCGTCCAACGCCCGCGACTCACGCCCAAGCCAACGACGCCACGGAAGACAATGCAAGAAATTGGACGGCGAAGTCGCCGTGCCCCTGCGCACCACGCCCAATGCGCACGGCGACAACTTCAAAAGTGGGGTCGACACTGGAACTAGCATAATTTTGTCAACGCTGAGGACAGCGGACGTAACCAGCGGGTACACAGATGAGCGGCGGAAGAAAAAGGAGTCGACTTCGCCGACCTTTGCGCGTAAATTTCCTGCGTAAGGCCGCGCGTAAGCGCGCTCCTCTTCACGCGGTGTGCCACGGTGGGGGCCCGCGCAAATCGCTGCGTAGTGCCGCTATGCCTTCTTGTGTGAGACCCGCTTCTCCTCGTCGCCCAGATAACGTTGGAGTTTGATCGGTAGGTCGTACCTTCCAGATCAAGGGCGCCCTCGTGCCCCATGCTTCTCGCGCCCCACGTTCTCTGCAGTCCTGGGGAAGCGTGGCCCTCGGAAGGGCCTGCGCCCTCTCGCTCGTCCTCTCCGCTCAGGCCCGACTGTGCATGCCTTGCGTCTCGCCAGGATCACGGCCCGAGCCCCCCCTCCCTCTCCTTCCGCGGCCACCCAGCTCCCTTGTGGCGCAGAGTCCGCGGGCGCCCACTCAGACCCCAGTAGTGCCGAGGGGGGTCGCCAGCAGAGCGGATCCGAGGAATCGCTACTCTTCCCTCGTCTTGGCGTTTTTGGCCCTCCTGGGAGGCCCTCGTTGTCATGGCTGGATTCTCCTAGCAAGTCTGGTCAGAAGGCACCCAGGGAGATGTCCTGGGAGTAGCGGTGTCGGTATCTTTCTGTTTCCCGACGGAAGTCTTGGGGGTCCCAGGTTTTCGGGCGTTTTCGTCGGTTTTACAGCTTCGGAGTGCTTTCCAGCAGCTGCGCCTCGTCGAGGGTTTCCCAGAGGTGCCGGGATCGTCCCGAACGGCCGCCAGAGACCAGAGTTGTGGCCCAGTGAGTCGCCGGTGCCGAAGAGGCGGAGATGTCCGAGAGGGGGGTGAGGATGGAGTGGGTGTGGAGTTTTTTTTGAACGCCATGGGGGGGCAGAGGTTGTTTGACCTACCTCAGCCGAGCAGCTTCGGCGAATCCTTCTTTCCACCGCTGTGGTGGGAACACGGTTCGAGGTTATATTTCAGGCGAGGAAAAAACACTCAGACACAATTAATCCTCGATTCCCCAGAAAATATGGGAAAATATGGGAAGTGGGGGGGAAGACAACAACCCAGAAAATATATGGAAATATGGGGGATATTGTTATTTGTGTGTATTTATTTGTGTGTTCCAGGTCCCCTTCAATATTGGCGGACTCGACCGAGGGGCGTTCTATTGGCCAGGCATCCGGCCAGATGAGCACTGCAACTTCTGAACAATGAACAACATAACATATGCATCGCTGCAGATCATTTCAGCAGCAACGGACGCGGAGCGTCTATTGTATGATACCAGAGAAAGACCCCAATCACAATATTTGAAACCATATAGGGCTATGGGGCTAAAGGGCTATAGGGCTATAGGGCTATAAGGCTATAGGGCTATAGGGCTAGAGGACTAGAGAGCTAAAGGGCTATAGGGCTATAGGGCTATAGGGCTATAGGGTTATAGGGTTATAAGAGTATAAAGCTATGAAGCTATTAGGGCTATAGGGTTGTAAAGCTATTGGGACTATAGGGCTATAGGGCTAGAGGGCTATAGGGCTATAGGGCTATAAGGCTATAAGGCTCTAGGGTTATAATGCTATAGAGCTACAGGGCGGGCACCCGGGCACCCCCAGGCACGCCCGGGCACCCGGGCACCCGGGCACCCGGGCACCCCCGGCCACCCGGCCACCCGGGCGTGCCGCGAAAATCGGCGGCAAACCTAAACTAACCATATGAATCCGCTAGGACCCCTACAGAGGCAAGCTCTGATTGGGGAAGTATTGTGTTGCACGAGGTAGCCGTACCCAGCGCAGCCTGAAATAATCGCAGAGTGATGCCCTGCTGACAATATGGATTGGCACTTTAGGCGTACGCACGTCTTCTGGACACCTCGCTGCTGGCAGAATATCCACCAGCCAGGGCCCTGGACGCAACGCGTAGCTATCTAGCAGTGCCAAATGCGAGACGACGGTACCTTGCCGTTATCTGCAAGACGAGCGGAGACAGATTGGCACTTAAGGCGTACCCACCTCTTCAGGACACTACAGGAGACTGCTCCTCCCTGCAGGGCACTGGACGCGAAGCTCTCGATACGGGTACCACGGACTCTGCAACGCGCGTCACCGAGTCAAAAGTGAATGTGGACTGGCACTTATGGCGTACCCACCCATCGGGGCACTATTGCAGAGAGATGCCCTGCATGAGGGCCCTGGGCGCGAAGCATACGCATGTATTGTACAGCGCAAGTTAGCCGAGGTTGGCGAAAATAGCAAGTCAAGTGTGAAACCTGGTGATGTAGGATGGCACTTAAGGCGTACCCACTTTCCAGGACTCTTGCTGAGGTGCATGTCTCGGGCCAGGGCCCTGGACGCAAACCGTAAGACATGACGCACAACATGATATTAAGTACATCCCTTAGCCTGATCAGACGTGTCGATAGGTGTGAAGCTCCTGCACATATTCGAGCAGCCCGAAGCCCTTGAACAGGGCTCGCAGATAAAAGTCGTTGCTGCCATAATCCACGCCGTGGTTCTAACGTAGTGCTGACGTAACGCTAACGTAATGCTGACGCAGTGTTAACGTAGTGCAGACGTAGTGCAAACGTAGTGCTGCGTAGTGCTAACGTAGGCTGTATTACCTCATCCGTGTTGTAGGACGCCTCCCACAGGTTCACGGAGAAGCCGTTCGCTACCATTATATGAACAAACATATATGTGGTATTGACGAAGTTCCTGCCGTGACAACTCTGTTCACGAATTGCATAAGGCGCCTCTCCTTGCTATTTCGCAGTGGTTGCGAGGATGTGGCAGTGCCCCAAGGGGCGCATTTTGACGTTGCTGAAAGGATGCGAGACTTTCAGGTCGGCTGCCGTCAATCACCACGCTCAATTTTGACAGCGTGAAGGGGGGACGACGCCACTTCAGAAGTAGAAACCCTCTGAGGCCGTTGCGGTGACCATTACCACGGAAGGTGAGAGTGGCGAGCGTCAACACGGAGGGGGTGAATTGGGCCCGTTGCGGCAACCACGGCAGAAAGTTCCCAAAGGAAATATTGTTGTTTTTCCGAATTACATAACGCCACCGTGAAGGTAGTGCACCGTAGTGAAGGTAGTGAGCAATAGTGGAATATGAGTTTGCCGCCGAGGACCTCGCCATCGTCATGGCGGAGACGTGTGGCATCTCATTGGGTGCCTCTTCTCAACTGGCATGGCGAACGGCTTCGTCTTTTTGCAGATCGGACGTTTCTCTTGCAGTGCTATGGGAAGACCGCTGCATGGCTATACCTCTTCTCGTTGATGATCACCATTGGCTGTGGACTATCCGGTATATACCCCAACGAGTTGCTGATCGGTGCATCGTGCCCAAGTATACTCAGGCCTGAAGGATCTCCGCCGTCGTTGTCAACAACTGCGCCCAGGCTCGGAGTTGATTTGGGGGGACTGGAATGGGCATGTCGGGCGCGATACTATCGGCGTCGACATCCAGACTGGTTCCGGACCAACGAAGCAAAAGACCACCGGGGGCGGCAAAGCGTTCGTCCGCTGGATCTCTTCCGATTCCAACCTCGTCAACACCGACGCCTTCAAATCCTCTTGTCGCGGTGCGTGGAGACACAAAAGTACGGGTAGCTGGTGTGTTATTGACAAGTTTGTGCTGGGCCCAGGCCTTCGCCGGGCTACCCGGTGACTTGAAACGCGACGCTGGGGCATTTCAGATCACGTGGGCGAGCGCCTGCGCCTGGAGCCGTCGACGCCCCACTCGCGCCACGTCCGCGCCACGCGCAAAGCACATTATGAACATTGACAGCGTCAAGCACGATAAAAACAAGAATTCGCCCCCATCGCCATTCATCGAATGCGAGGCCCGCCGCCTGAAGCAGAACGCCTGCGACTTTCTCATCGGCCGAGGTTCAACGGCCACTGGCAGATCACCCCACCTTGCTCCCTGCACGTCAGGATCACCACAGCAGCGCGACAGGGTCACCACATTCCCGGATCAACGCGAGGAAGCATTGCCATACTTTCACGGACGGTTCAGGTGCAGATGGCAACGCTGAGTGGGGATTGTTATGTTTGTGGCTTCGCAATTGGAATTGGGCAGATTCTCGCGGGCCCGTGGTTGCACTACAGACGCCCGCCATACAACGTGTTATATGGGTGCTGAAGTGCTGACCGACTGCGAGGGCGAGCTATCTGCAATGGCCATGGCAATGTGGTGAGTCTTGGACAAAGCCTCAGGGCAATACTGTGTTGCGCTGCGTTATGACTCCAAATCTGCGATGCAGATGATAATTGGTAGCTGGCGCCCGTGTGACAAGAGAAGCTCATCGGTCTGGGCCGAGCTTTCCACCGGCGCGCGGGGCGAACTTGAGATTTCGCCATGGGGCACGTCCAGGGACATTCAGGTGATCAAGGTGGCGACCGAGGCGACGCTGCAGCAGATGAACTATGCAACAGGGAGCTCATGCTCTGGGGGGCGATCCGCGGCGCCGCGACTTCGAGCTCGGCTCCTCCGCGACCGCCATCATCGCCTCTGCCGGCTGGCGCTGGGTCTCCCGTTCCCTCGGCGGCGCGCCGCCTTGATGTACTGCTGTGAGCCCCGCGTTGCGGGCTCCTCTGCGCCGCGGGGCGGGGGGGGCGCCTGTTGGGTTGCTCGGTCCCTCGACGGCGCGCCGCCGCGGTGCTTTGGGGCCTGCGCGGCGGGCTCCTCTGCGCCCTGGGACCGGAGAGTTGCTTGTTGGGTAGCCTGGTCTTTCAGCCGCGCGCCGCCTTGGTGCTTTGTGGCCTGCGCTGCGGGCTGCTTTGCGCCCTGGGGCCCAGGCTCGTCCTGTTTCTGTTTGGCGCGCCGACCTTCCCAGCAGGGGCCTGGGTGGTTGCGGCGCCGACCCCCGCGGGGATTTAGATTGGGAAGTCATGGGCGAACCCGGGCAAATCTAAGATGATATGGCGTTTCAACCACCCTCGGGACTACCGCCGCCTCCGCTGGCGCCGCCTTCGAGACCCCCGACGTCCGCGCCGCGCGTGGCCGACCCGCTAGGTCGAGAGGCAGCGCATTTCTTAAACCATTCGAGCAGAGAATATGAAGCAGGAGACATCATAATATCAACGCACCATGACTTGGGCACGGACGGCACAAGTTACGGCCGGCAAGGCGCCTGACCAGGGCAGGCCCCCCCCCCCAGCAGCTCGGCGCCCCTTCTGACATGTGAAGACGCGCCGCGAATCGAAGAACTCCGGCGAGAGAAGGCTGCTACTTGAGAAGTGGCAGCAGGCCCACGCCGCGGAGGAGGAACAGAGTTTCAAGATGGCACGTCGTCAGATCGGCTGCCAGCTGTTTCGACTCAAGCACCGCGCTCGACATCGATGGGTGAGGCCAATCGTATCGGACCTGATGAAGTTTGCGGCGGTAAACGACTGGGGGGGGGGTCTTCTACAGATACCTCAAGAGGCTCCGAGTTTCTGTTCGCGAGGAGTCAGGGGAACGACAGGGGCAGGTCGCAGGGGAGACGATGATCGAGCACCTCAAGAGCGTCAGCGACGCTCCAGGACACGTTGAAGATGCTGTCCTACAACGTGGTCTACATGTCCGCCCCGCGGACCCTTCGCGCGGATTGCCTTCGCCGGCGATGGAATGCGGCGCGCGATCTTGGAGGCGAGGGAACGTGCTTCAGGCGAAGGCGATTGCGATTTCAATGATGCGAGTTGCAGGCGAGGAACTCATGGGCGAGAGCGTCGCCATCGCCCAGACTTTGTGGCGCGCGCCTCGTGCATATTGGGAACCAGTAGTAAGGCCGCCCTGGGGGCATTGCGATGGAAGGGTAAGGGGTCGCGCGCCGACCCAAATCTGCACCGACACTGCGTCCCCATCGGCATTATTCTGCGCATTGTTGCGCGCTTGGCAGCCGATCGATTGCTAGCCCATGCTGAAGAGTAGCGTATTCGGCCGCTCACGCAGTTCCTTTTTCGCCAACTCCGTGCCGTACAAGGGCTGTTCCTGATAGTTCGTTTGTCGATGGGGTCCTCGACCGAGATAGATTACGCCGAGCATCCCAACCTGGGCCCGCTGGTGGCCACTTGTGCAGATATCATGAAGGCATGTGTCAGAGTGGTCAGGGAGGTGGTATATCATAACCAACGACGGCTTGGCGTACCAGACTCTCTTGAGCACGTGCTGCGGGGCCTGCGCGAGATCGCGGCGCGCCAGCAAAAGACGAGGGGCGGTCTATCTGAGAGCTCCGCTCTCGCCGCTAGGCAGGGGGTTCAAAGCAGGTCTGTCCATCTGCGCCGGTGGGCTTCGACGTCCTCTACGCGTCGGCTATATATGACTTGGGGGCGCGGGCGCTCGAGCATGGATATGCCGACATCGGGTGCGCATGATTGCCCGAGGACAACGAGTTCGGCGCGCTGGGGCAAGGCGTTTCCCGACGCGAACTCATGCGCCAGCAGGCGCGTCTGACGGCCTGACCGGCGTCTCCGAGATCCTGTTCGCAACCGACACCAACCTTCTAGCTTGACGGTCACGTCGTGCAAGAGTAGAACAGTTTCTTGGGCGGGTCTGGGGCGAATGGTCGGAGGCGGCTCACCCGGATCATGTGGGCGTCTATGCTCGGCCGTGAAGATCGAGCATTTTACCGAGGCCTCGAGATTCCCTGGCGCTTGGATGCGGAGTGGTGGCAATTATACGACAGACAATAAGAAGCGCCTCCAAAAAGCAGGGGTCCGCGGGGAACGTCTTCGCGGCCAATGATCACGACTTGCTCTTGGCCCCAAGACACTTGGACAATTGTGGCGGGCCGCGGCGATTGCTTGCTTACTTTTTGGATGTGACTGGGAATTTTCCCAGCGGAGGATATCGAGAGCTACCGGACCTTCGTGAATCCATGAGCTCTCGGTCTCCTGGGCCAACGCCGGATATTCATGCGTGGTCAACAAGCTACCGTGATCGGCTGGAGAGGGGGGTAGACTTCGACTCGATTGCGACGCGCATCCATCAACTGACGCTGATACCAATTTCTAGGGCGCCAACTTCGGCTGCCACAAGATCGAATGGGTCGTGATATATTATGGCTGGCTCCAGCAGAGGAGTTTGCCGGTTCGCGTCGCGCGGGCCGCGCCCGACTCCGCGCGCGTAAAATATTTTGGCGAGTTGTCGAGCATATTCTGCAGCATTCTGGCGTCCATCGGGGCATCTGGGGTTTTTCGTGGATCGATATCGCTCGGGGTCGTTGTCGGCGGGCTAAGCTTATGCGTCGCTGGCGACGCCGCGCTCGCCTCCAAGCTTCGCGAGACCCATGGCGTCGACGGCGTGCTCCTGGGGGCCCCCGAGAGCAGTGCGTGACACGGTAGTTTCGAGAAAATATCAGGAAGGACAAGATGCAAGGACAGTGGGGTCTGCATTTGTCGTTTCTGTGGTGACTACTGGCCTTGGAAGGGATTCAACAATCACATCATGCATGGTGAGCGACGGGCTCCAGAGAAGCGCCTCACGAGGCAGACGACCAAGCGTAAGAACGCCCAGCAGGACCCCCTTATTCAACATCGTCTTCCGGCGCCTGACCCGGGGCCAGACGGATGCGCTGTTCCTTGAGCACTTCTTCCTGCGCCGCGGGCGCGACGGCTTCCAGGCAAGCAACCGCGCCCTCCTCTTCTCCGCCCCCCTCCCATTGATCCAGTGGCGGGCCCTGCCTCCGCGGGCGCGGGCGCGGGCTTGCATGCTAGCTCGAGCCCCGCGCCGTTGCCCGCTTCTTTCCCCGGGCTCTCGGGGGGCCGCCCGAGGCCCCCGCCCCGCCAGCGCCTCGCTCAGCTCCTCGCAGACGTCGAGACTGTATCGCGTCGAGGGCAAAGGGCTCGACGGGTATCGAGACGCCGCAGGGCGGCTGGCCCTCGGCGTCAGGGCGAGAGCTCTTCGAGCAGTTGATCAAGAAAAATACAGTGGATGCGGTGCGAATGGAGCAGAGGTGTAGATGTTCAACGAGTGTTTAAGACGCAGAGAGTATGGATATTGCTTGGGGGGCTTCTGGCTACAATTAGGCCGTGATGCTTGTTCGGAGTGTGCGACGCGTCGAAATGCGTGGGCGTGTATTATAGCGGCGTCGGGGCCTCCAGAACGGTTTCAGGACCGTGTTGCGCGATCCCGAATGTCGGGGCTCCCCGCGCCCGAGCAGCCCCCGGCGGCCCCGCCCCGCGTCTGCTGCCGTTTTTGCCGCCAGACTTCCCCGAGCGACCCGAATGGACAATTCAAGCAGTCTGTTCATCGCAAGACGTGCCCATCACATGCCCCATGACATGTGGCTTACACGGGTGCGTGCGGTCACGCGCGCAAGCCTCCGCGAGCATCCATGTGCTCGTTGTGGAACGTTTTATGCGAATGGCCTGGGTGAGTCGTAGCACGAACGCGGATGTCAGACCAGACGGGAGTTTTTCAATTGCCATGCGAAATTCTGCCACCGCGTGTTATGCGAAGCGCGCGGCTTCTTCTCAAATGCTTGTTTTCGTATATCGCGAGCCACTGCCCAGCGCGTCAGCCTAGTTAGGGTGGATGTATTGCGTGGCGATTGTGACGTGCACTTTATTGTACTGTGGAATGGCGATGGTGCTGATTTTACTTCTTTTTGTATCTTTGGGTTCGAAGCTTACTGGTCGAGTTTGTCATTGGAGGAAACCCCGCCCTCGCCTGGCGCGCGACGGCCGCCGACGCCGCGGCGGAGGAGTTGCCGGGGGCATTTACGGCGGGCGCCAAGGCTCTAGCCGACAGAGTTCGCGGCGGTGGCGATGCTGATGTGGCCATGGAGGAGGGCGAGCCGAAGGATGCGAGAGTCCGAGCTCGCATAGGTACTGCCACGGCGCTTTGCGACGACGAACTATTCGCACCCTTGATTAGGGATTTCCTGGCCTTCGAGGCCGCCGCGCGCCCGTCTCCTGCCGCCCAAGACGCGGTTGCCCTTCAAGTCGGATTCTTCTGTGGCAGAATTTTGAGCGCGGGGCCAGACCTACGCGGGTCAAACGCCGGCCGTCGCGCAGGAGATGAGAGAGACGCGCAATTTCCCGGGCCCCCGCTGGATATGACCAGCGATGCCTTTGCAGCCATCAGCCCCCCCGCTTGCGCGCTGCTGATCCCGGGGGGCATTGCGAGCGAGAGCCCAGGCGACCAGGTCGGCAAGGAGACGCTCGACGCGATCTGGGTGATGTAGTCCACCGAGGTTCGTCGCTTGAAGGTATTGGTGGTGGTGTTCCCGAGCAGATACAACAGACCGAAGGGGGATTTCGCGTTGAAGTGGTCGTTGGCGTTCTTAGATTTCGCGCCAGAGCATTCTCGGCCGTAATTTTTTTGAACTGGCTCTTCTGGAAAAATCCCGCCAAAGCCCCGATGGTCGGGCAGGCGCGCTCTTTTCGGACCCCCGACGGGCAGGGGCTCCGGGCGGCGCTGAATTCGAAGTCCAAGCCGAAGGGAGGCAATAATAATAAGTGGCTGTTGGATATTTGGTGCTTGGCCCGCAGACGGAGGCCCATGTTTGGCCAGACTGCGGGCTGAAAACGTCGGTCGCCCCAGGGAGGCGAGGCCGCTGGCCTCTTTGAGTGTGCAGTGTCTTCGATTATCATTATTGCGTTGGGGAATGGAATGCGGAGGCGCAGTTTTTGGGCAGCAGTTTTGATGATGGAAGTTTTGATGGTTTCAATTCGCCCTGGTCAGGTTCATCGGCGGCGCGCCGCCTTGATGCTTTGGGACCTGCGCTGCAGGCTCCTCTGCGCATTTGGACCCAGACTCCTTCTTACGACGTGGTGCACTCTGCTGTGGTGCGCGACCCACCCATCTGATCATCAATGAGTTTTTGTTCAGCACCTTCAAGATGACACGAAGTTCTTTTATTTCAATGCTGATGGGGCCTGTGTCTGGCTTTGGTTTCGGCTTCTGTCCAGGCGTGGGCTCCGCTGGACAAGTTCAACTTTTTCTATAGCGAGGAACTCGAACGAAGAACTGTGTTCAACGCTGGATTACTTCACCAAAGTAGTGGATGTCCGCTTGGCGTGCCCGCGTCCAGGTACCGTGTGAAAGGGTCGTCTGGGGAAAGGAGGGGGTGCGAAATCTGCTGCGTGCAGCTGGTCTCCGCTCCGCCGCCGGGCCCATGCCTCGATGCATGGGCGCCTCTTGGCGCCGGGGGGAGGCGCCTGGAAAACCAGCTTCGTGAGCCGACTCCCTACCCTACCGTTTGCTACCCTACCCTGTCGCCCCCCCGGTGGACGTCGCGGCCGTGGCCGCGCCATCTCGCGCCCCACATCTCTTTTAAGAATCGGGATCTCCCTGCCCTTCGTGGCCCCGTTGCAGCCCTTCGTGGCCCCCTCGCTGCCTTTCGTGGCCCCGTTGCAGCCCCTCGTGGCCCCCTCGCTTTGTTTCGTGGCCCCGTTGCAGCCCTTCGTGGCCCCCTCGCTATGTTTCGTGGCCCCGTTGCAGCCCTTCGTGGCCCCCTCGCTTTGTTTCGTGGCGCGTTCGCTTCCCTTCGTCGCCCCCTCGGTGCCCTTCGTGGCCCCGTTGCAGCTTTTCTCGGACCCCTCGCTGCCGTTCGTGGCCCCATATATGTATGCCCTTCGCAGCCCCCGTTCGTTCGCGCCCGTCGTGGCCCCATATGCATGCCCTTCGTGGCCCCGGTGTCGCCGTTCGTGGCCCCCTCGCTGCTCTTCGTGGCCCCGTCGCTGCCCTCAGTGGCCCCGTTCTGGCTTTCCGCGGCCCAATCTACGTATGCCCTTCGTGGCCCCCGCTCGTTCGCGCCCGTCGTGGCCCCATGTGCATGCCCTTCGCGGCCCTGCTGTCGCCCTTCGTGGCCCCCTCGATGCTCTTCGTGGCCCCGTTGCTGCCCTCAGTGGCCCCGTTCTGTCCCTCCGCGACCCAATCTACGTATGCCCTTCGTGGCCCCCGCTCGTTCGCGCCCGTCGTGGCCCCATGTGCATGCCCTTCGTGCGCTGTCGCCTTTTGTGGCCCCCTCTCTGTCCTACGTGGCCCGGTTGCTACCGTCAGTGGCCCCGTCGTTGCCTTCTGCGGCCCCGCATTATCTGCCTTTCGTGGCCCCCGCTCGTTCGCGCTCTTCGTGGCCCCATACGCATTCCCTTCGTGTCCCCGCTGTCGCGTGGCCTACTTCGTGTCCTTCGTGGCCTTGCTGTCGTTCTCTCTCTCGCTCTCGCTTTCGTTCGTCGTCATCGACGTCGTCGTCGTCGCCGTCGTCGTCATCGACTTCGTCGTCGTCGTCGTCGTGGTCGGTCCCTTGTCCGTCCCTCTTGGGGTCGGGTTGCCGCTGGTCAGCGCTGCCGCTGGCCAGGCCGACGGTCCGCGGCCGCCCCGCCGCTTTCCCGGGCCCGGCCAGCAGGGAAGAAACATATACCCCCCAAAGGGGGTACGATCGGAAACGAAGAGGGCGGGTATCGAGGGTTTGGGAAATACGTGTAAATGGACACTCGGCCAGGTAAGAGCGAACAGTCTTAACATGATTGTTGTTGTTGCTGCTGTTGTTGGTGTTGTTGTTATTGTTGTGTTGTTGTTGTTGGTGTTGATGCTGATGTTGATGTCGATGTCGTCGTCGTCGTCGTCGTCGTCGTCGTCGTCGTCGTTGTTGTTGTTGTTGTTGTTGTTGTTGTTGTTGTTGTTGTTGTTGTTGTTGTTGTTGTTGTTGTTGTTGTTGTTGTTGTTGTTGTTATTGTTATTGTTATTGTTCTTGTTCTTGTTCTTGTTGTTGTTGGTTTAAGATTCATTCATTTCTAGGGAATCATATTCTTGCTGTTATCCGGAAACGGTTCTGGGCGCTCTCGCTTCGACGCCGGCTACATTTTCTCTTAAAGCGAAGCTCCCGGTCGAACGTTGGCTTGAGCCTAAAAGTGGGCCCTTGGAGGCCCAGCTCCGACAAGAACGGCCCCCGCTCGACACTTCGTCACAATTTATCTCGAGACACCCTTGCCGGGGAGGCACCCGAACTCAGGAACGGCGCTCTCGCTCAAGACTTCCTCGCATTTTAATCAAGTTGGCGGGGGCCCAGCCACGACGACAAGTGCTCCTGTTCGATATTTCCTCACGATTTACTCCGAGAGCCCCTGGCCAGGAAGGCCCCCGAAGTCAGGAACGGCGCTATCTCTCGAGACTGCAACGACAAAGGGCTTTCGTTCGATACTTTCTCAAGATGTATTCGCAGAGGCCCCCCTTGCCAGAGAGACCCACGAACTCAAGAGTGGCGACCTCGCTCGAGGCCCTCGCCATTCAGTCAATTTGGTGTGGGCCAAGCCGCGACGACAAAGGCTCCCGTTCGTTACTACCCCCAGCTGTGCTTCGAGAGCCCGTGGCCCGAGACTGCAATTCAGCAGCGGCGCCGGAGGCCCACCTGCGACGACAGGGGTTCCCGCTCGACACCCCCTTTAGTACTCCTACACGACCTGGCCAGAGAGGCCCCCAAACCACAAAGGCCCCAGCATGCTGCTCATTGAGGCTTTCGGACACAGGCCACAAAAGTTCCAAGCGCGCCCACAAGGGGCCCCAGAACGCTGTCCAGTGATGCCTTCGGACGCAGCCCACTGAGGTCCTGGCAAGCTGCCCACTGAGGCCCCTCATAACTCTGCTGGAAGCCGTGGTTTCTGTCTCTAGGCGGCATCCCGGCCAGCGCCGTTACGACAGGTAGCGCAAGTTTACATGGTGACTCGCAGAGCAATCATCGGTTGTTAACCTCATCATTACCATTGTTGCGATGGAGAGAAAAACTCACTGAGGCCCAAAGTAAGCCCACAGGGACCGTAGCATGCTGCCCGCAGGCCCTCCGGCACAGCCCACATAGACGCCAAGCGCGCCCACAGAGGCCTCCCCGCGCTGCCCACAGAGGCCCCAAGTGCGGTCACAGAGGGCCCAGCTCGCTGCCCCCCGGCACAGCCCACAGAGGCCCCAAGCGCGCCCACAGAGGGCCCAGCGCGTTGCCCCCCGACAGAGCCCGCAGAGACCTTAGCCCGCAGAAACCCCCAGCGCGCCTACAGAGGCCCCAGCCCACAGAGGCCCCAATCGCGCCCACAGAGGCCCTAGCGCGTTGCCCACTGAGGCTCCCGACGCAGCACCCACAATGGTTCAAACCCCTGCCCCAAGCGTGCCCGCGGAGGCCCCAGAGCGCTGCCCACTGAGGCCCCCCGTTCCGCAGAGGCCCCACGCGCGCCCACAGTGGCCCCAGCCCACAGAGGCCTCAAGCGCGCCCACAGAGGTCCCAGCGCGCTGCCCACTGATGCCCCCCAACGCAGTCCACAGAGGCCCCCAGGGCGCCCACAGAGGCCCCAGCCCACAGAGGCCCCAATCGCGCCCACAGAGGCCCTAGCGCGTTGCCCACTGAGGCTCCCGACACAGCACCCACAAAGGCACAAGCCCCCGCCCCAAGCGTGCCCGCGGAGGCCCCAGAGCGCTGCCCACAGGCCCCCCGTTCCACAGAGGCCCCACGCGCGCCCACAGTGGCCCCAGCCCACAGAGGCCTCAAGCGCGCCCACAGAGGTCCCAGCGCGCTGCCCACTGATGCCCCCCAACGCAGTCCACAGAGGCCCCCAGCGCGCCCACAGAGGCCCCAGCTCACAGAGGCCCCAAGCGCGCCCACAGTGGCCCCAGCGCGCTGCCCACTGAGGCTCTCGACGCAGCCCACGCAGGCCCCCGCCCCCGCCCCAAACGTGCCCACGGAGGCCCCAGCGCGCTGCCCACTGAGGCCACCCGTTCCGCAGAGGGCCTGCGCGCGCCCACAGAGGCCCCAGCCCGCGCGGTGCCCACTGAGGCCCTCCGGCACAGCCCACACAGGCCCCAAGCGCGCCCACAGAGGCCCCAGCCCGCAGAGGCCCCAAGCGCGCCCACAGAGGCCCCAGCGCGCTGCCCACTGAGGCCCCCCAACGCAGTCCACAGAGGCCCCCAGCGCGCCCACAGAGGCCCCAGCTCACTGAGGCTCCAAGCGCGCCCAGAGTGGCCCCAGCGCGCTGCCCACTGGGGCCCCAACTTCCTCCCGAGGCCCCACACGCGCGCCGGGCGCTCTCACGCGCGACTACCGAGGCCCCAGCCCACAGAGTCGTCAAGCGAGCCCACAGAGTCCCCCGCGCGCTGCCCGCAGAGGCCCTCCGGCAAAGCCCACAGAGGCCCCAAGCGCGCCCACAGAGGTCCCAGCCCACAGAGGCCCCAAGCGCGCTCACAGAGGCACAGAGGCCCCAAGCGCGCCCCAGAGGCCTCAGCGCGCTGCCCACGTGGGCCCCAGCCTGCAGAGGCCATAGGCGTACCCACGGAAGCTCCAGCGCGACAGTGCCCACAGAGGCCCCACGCGCGCCCACCGAGGCCCCAGCCCACAGAGTCGTCAAGCGAGCCCACAGAGGCCCCCGCACGCTGCCCACCGAGGCCTCCGACACAGCCCACAGAGGCCCCAAGCGCGCCCACAGAAGCCGTAGCCCGCAGAGGCCCCAAGCGCGCCCACAGAGACCCCAGCGCGCTGCCCACTGAGGGTCCCGACGCAGCCCACTGAGGCCCCAGCCCACACAGGCCCCGAGCGCGACCACAGAGGCCCCCGCGCGTTGCCCACTGAGGCCCCCCATAACAGCCCACAGTGGCCCCAAGGGCGCCCACAGAAGCCCCAGCCCGCAGAGGCCCCGAGCGCGCCCACATAGGCCCCCGCGCGTTGCCCACTGAGGCCCCCGACGCAGCCCACAGAGGCCCCAAACGTGCCCACAGAGGCCTTGGCCCGCAGAGGCCCCACGCGCGCCCACAGGCCCCAGCGCGCTGCCCACTGAGGCTCCAGACGCAGCCCACCGAGGCCCCAGCCCACACAGGCCCCAAGCGCTGCCCACAGAGGCCCCAGCGCGCTGCCCACGGAGGCCCCCCGACGCAGCCCACATGGGCCCCAAGCCCGCCCGCAAAGGCCCCAGCGCGCAGAGGCTCCGAGCGCGCCCACAGAGGCCCCCGCGCGCTGCCCATCGAGGCCTCCGACACAGCCCACAGAGGCCTCCACAGAGGCCTTAGCCCACAGAGGCCCCAAGCACGCCCACAGAGGCCCCAGCGCGCTGCCCACTGAGGGTCCCCAGCGCAGCCCAAAAGCCCCAAGCGCGCCCACAGAGGCCCCAGCCCGCAGAGGCCCCAGAAACTGCGCTCTCGCACGATTCTTCTTCGCAATTGAAGCAAGTTCGCGGGTGCCCAGTCGCGACGACAAGGCTCCCGCTCGATACCTCCTCGCAATTTACTCCGGGAGGCCCTGCCCAGAGAGGTTCCCGAACTCAGGGACAGCGCTCTCGCTGGAGACTTCCTGGCGACTCGGTCAAATTAGTGGGGGCGCATCCGCGATGACAAGGATTCCCGCTCGGTGCTTCCTCGCGATTTGCTCCGGGGGGCCCTTTCTCGTGGCCCATCCTTCTCTTCCCCCATCCGTCCCCCCTTCCCCTGTTTTAGGGGCTGCGTTAAGTGTGCGTGGCAGGTGAGGAAGATATATCCCCGAGGGGGTTACGGTCGAAGACGAAGAGGACGGGTATCGAGGGTTTGGGATATACGTGTTGCGTGGCACGCGATCGAATACGAACAAACAGTCTTAAACTCAGTGCTGTTGTTATTGTTGTTGTTGTTGTTGTTGTTGATGTTGATGTTGATGTTGTTGTTGTTCTTGATGTTGTTGTTGTTCTTGTTGTTGTTATTGTTATTGTTGTTGTTGTGGTTGTTGTGGGTGTGGGTGTGGGTGTGGTTGTGGTTGTGGTTGTGGTTGTGGTTGTCGTTGTCGTTGTCGTTGTCGTTGTCGTTGTTGTTGTTGTTGTTGTTGTTGTTGTTGTTGTTGTTGTTGTTGTTGAACTCTCACTCTTGAAGAATAATTATTGTTGATCCGCCCCACCGGTGCACATTGTTATTTTTCATTTGAAGTGCCCCCACGGGGCTCGCACCTTGTTTTTTCGTAAAAAAAAGTATTCCTGCTCAAACTGGCCCCCTGGCCCCCGGGTTGCCACAACAACGGCTCCCGCTTGAGACTTCCTTACAATTTAGCCAGGACCCCCGCTCCCGCCCGAGACTTCCTCGCATGTTATTAAAGAATCGCGCTCTCGCTTGGGACGTCCGTACGATTTATTTAGGAATCGCTCCTCGTGCGCTCTGGAGTCGCGCTCTCGCTGGAGACTTGCTTGCAATTTACTGAAGAATAGCGCCCTTACGTTGGAATTTCTTGCAATTTACTCCAGCGCCGCGCTCCCGACACCCAGGCACCCAGGAGTCGCGCTCACGCTTAGGACCCCTTCACAGATTACCTAGGAATCGGGATCTCGCTGCCCTTCGTGGCCCCGTTGCAGCCCTTCGTGGCCCCTTCGCTTTGTTTCGTGGCCCCGTTGCAGTCCCTCGTGGCCTCCTCGTTGCCCTTCGTGGCCCCGTTGCAGCCCTTCGTGGCCCCCTCGCTTTGTTTCGTGGCCCCGTTGCAGCCCTTCGTGGCCCCCTCGCTGCCCTTCGTGGCCCCGTTGCAGCCCTTCGTGGCCCCGTTGCAGCCCTTCGTGGCCCCCTCGCTGCCCTTCGTGGCCCCGTTGCAGCCCTTCGTGGCCCCCTCGCTTTGTTTCGAGGCCCCATATATGTATGCCCTTCGTGGCCCCCGCTCGTTCGCGCCCGTGGTGGCCCCATATGCATGCCCTTCGTGGCCCCGCTGTCGCACTTCGTGGCCCCCTCGCTGCCCTTCGTGTCCCCGTTGCTGCCCTCAGTGGCACCGTCTTACCCTCCGCGGCCCAACATACGTATGCCCTTCGTGGCCCCCGCTCGTTCGCGCCCGTTGTGGCCCCATGTGCATGCCCGTCGTGGCCCCGCTGTCGCCGTTTGTGGCCCCCTCATTGTCCTTCGTGGCCCACGCTCGTTCGCTTGAGACTTCCTTGCGATTTAGCCAGGACCCCCGCTCCCGCCCGAGACTTCCTCACATTTTATTCAGAAATCGCGCTCTCGCTTGGGACATCCTTGCAATTTATTCAGGAATCGCTCTCCCAGCGCTCTGGAGTCGCGCTCTCGCTGGAGACTTGCTTGCAACTTACTGAAGAATGGCCTTGCGTTGGAATTTCCTGCAATTTGCCCAAGCGCCGCGCTCCCGACACCCAGGCACCCAGGAGTCGCGCCCGTTGTAGCCCCACGTGCATGCCCGTCGTGGCCCCGCTGTCGCATTTGTGTCCCCTTCATTGTCCTACGTGGCCCAGTTGCTACCCTCAGTGGCCCCAAAGTTGCCTTCTGTGGCCCCGCATGATCTGCACTTCGTGGCCCCCGCTCGTTCGCGCTCTTCGTGGCCCCATACGCAATCCCTTTGTGTCCCCGCTGTCGCCCTTCGTGGCCTACTTCGTGCCCTTCGTGGCCCTGCTGTCGTTCTCTCTCGCTCTCGCTTTCGCTCGTCGTCGTCGTCGCCGTCGCCGTCGTTGCCGTCGTCGTCGACGTCGTCGTCGTCGTCGTCGTCGTCGTCGTCGTCGTGGTCGGTCCCCTGTCCGTCCCTCTTGGGGTCGGGTCGACGGTCCGCGGCCGCCCCGCCGATCAGCGCTGCCGCTGGCCAGGCCGACGGTCCGCGGCCGCCCCGCCGCTTGCCGGGGCCCGGCCTGCAGGGAAGAAAGGTATACCCTCCAAAAGGGGTTCGATCGAAGACGAATAGGGCGGGTATCGAGGGTTTGGGAGATTCGCGTTATTCGACACTCGAGCAGATAAGGGCGAACAGTTTTGAAATGATTGTTGTTGTTGTTGTGGTTGTTGTTGTTGTGGTTGTTGTTGCTGTTGTTGTTGTTGTTGTTGTTGCTGTTGTTGTTGTTGTTGAACATTATTAATTCTAAAGAATAATTATTGTTGGGACCCCTGGTGCGCGCCCCCCCCGCCGCGCCTAGGCCGCAGCCACATTTTCATCATTTTCGTGAGGAAGTCTCAGGCAAAACGGGGTATACCAGATCCGGTTGTGTTGTTACGATCGGTTTTCCCTTGCAAAAAAATAAGGCGAAGTGGACATTTCTTGTTCTAGCATGACCAAACTTCAAGAATCCATTGCAAAAAATGACACGAAGTACACATTTCGCGCGCGCAAGACGAAATCCTTCCAAAACCTTAGTCTTCGTAGCGATTTTCACATAAAAACATGAAGAACTTAATGGTTTTTCAAAAAAAGGGTTTCAAAAATTCACCCCGCGCGCTCTTGCGGATTTCTTAGGAAACCCAGTACTTTTTCAACATTTCTGTCAAACGGGCTCTCGCGAGCAACTTTTTCACGTGCTTCGAACTTCTGCAACAAAGGTTGCGCGCTTGCCAGGGCCATCATCCCTGTCAAATAATACCATGTGGGACACATTCGTTTTTTCTTCGCGCGCGCACGCTGAAATCTTCAAAAACCATTGGGTTTCTTAGGAATTTTAGCACCGCGCAACATAACATCATACGAATCGCACCGTAGGTTCTCGAAAAACATCTGTACGAATTTTCAAAATTTCTACCCGCGCGCGCTGTCCGAATCCTTAAAAACCAATGGTTTTTCAACATTTATGTTATAGAGCTCGCGCGAGCTGTTTTCGCAAGCTCTTTCAACGGCGTTCGCGCGCCTGCCAGGGGCCACAATCCCTTGCAAAAAATATCATGCGGGACACATGCGCGCGTCGTCGCGTCGTCGTTGTCGGCATGGTACCGCAACAAGTCAGCGTGTCACCACGTCATCGAACAAAATCACTGATCACTGTCACATCCGTAGCCATCTCGGATCAAGGTATCGCCTGTGTTCTTGGATGGGTCATGGCTTTGTCGGCGAAAGCCCTTGACGAGCAGTATGGCCCAGAGCTGTCGCGGCCTCCCTTGGCCGACTGCGGCAGCCCGTTTTATTTGCATCAGGCGCTCGTTGCAAAGGGTATCCAGGTCAGTCACCAGGCGTGCAAGGTTTGGTGGGTCAAGTATCGGGTTGTGCCTGGCAAGGTCAGTATTTCTAGCGCCAAGGAGCTGGAGGAGCAGCACGGCTCTGCCATCCGCCATCTGGGCATCGAGTATAATACAGCTTTCAAATTATGTGGGGCGCTCCGACGGTTGGATCCACCACTGTATGTGTCAAATCCGGTCGCAACGGCGTGGCTACTGCAGTATTCTTCCAAAGAGACGCTTGTCATAGTGCAGAACGCTGGCCATTTGGAGACCTGGTATGGAGAACGTATTCGCACAGACATGCCCGAGGGGACTACTGACGGGGCCGTCTTGAAGCAGTGGCTCCTGGGACATTTATCTGTATCTGCTGACGCCAGGGTATGCCAGAAGTGGCTCAGCACTGAGTGGGGCGCCAAGGGAGCATTCAATACTGCCCAAGCTGTGGAGGAATGTATAGGCCAGCGTCTTCGACTCAATCAGTATCGGGAGAGCTTCGCCGACGAGGCCGCCGCGGAGGTCCTCTCGCAGCTTCTCTCGGAGAGCGATCCTCCCGTCGCTGTCAGCGGTATGGTTTTGAGGCAATGGTACGTGAAGTATCACCCTGACTCTGGACCTTTGCAGTATGACACGGCTGAAAAGCTCGACGCGGCACTTGGTGACCACATGCGCGCGGTATATCCAGGGCTGAAGTACCACGCGTTGCATGCCGCGTTGCGTATGCGACGGAAAGCTGTCTTGGTGTCCCGAGGAGTGTTGAGACAGTGGTGCGATGTGTATGCGTCGGTGAGCTCCTCAGTGCAGGCGGCGGCATCATCCGCCCAGGCCGTCACCAAGCGTGTATTGAAGCGCCCGGCGGCGCAGGTCGCAGGCGGGGCATTGAAACGGCCAGCCGCCACCGGATCTGTCCGCGTGGGCAAACGGCCTGCCGCGGTCGACTGGGAGGAGCCCGTGTCGAAGCAGCAGGCCACGGCAGCTTATTCCTCCACAGATGTGGTTTGTATAAAGCTGCTGACGGGGGATGCTGTAGAGGCGGCATGCGGCAAACGGTATCGAGAGCAGGTCTCCGACTTGGGCCTTGGCCTCACTTACCAGAATATGCAGGTGCGTCTGAAGGCCTGGGGGTATGAGGCGGGTCAGTATGCCTTGCGAGAGTGGCTCGGCAAGTATCGACTCGGAGACGGTGCCAAACATGGCAATTGCGCCGTCTACGCGTTGTCGCGCAGGGACCTCCAGTACTGGTATCACGTAGAAGGCTTGAGGGGGCGAGCGCTGGTGGACAAGTATCGCGCGGAGACCGGGGTATTTGCCAATTTGTTGTCCCTGGAGAAGTGGCTGAAGGCGCCCTCCCAGCAGCTGGCAATGCTGGAGAATGCTGAGGAGATACACAGCCACGTATGCGGGGAGTATGTTTTGGAGCAGCTGCAGAAGGGTGTCTCGGCCGAGGAGGTGAAAAAGCAGTTACTGGCGCAGTATCGCGTGGATTGCAGGACCACGCAGCGGCTCGTAGCGCGTCGTCGCTATCGCGAGCAACGCGACAACCATCGGGACAACCATCGGGACCACCATCGGAACAACCATCGGGACAACCATGGGGACAACCATCGGGACAACGATCGGGGCAACCACAACCATCAGGACAACCATCGGGACAACCATCGGGACAACCATCGGGACAACGATCGGGACAACCATCGGGACGACCATCGGGAGAACCATCGGAACAACAATCGGGACAATCATCGGGACAATCATCGCGACAACCATCGGGACAACCACAACCATCAGGACCTCCAACCAGAGAGAGCTAGTCACGTGCATTTCGTAGACGAATGAGCCAGTATTGCACATTGAGGCCGGAACGACAACCACATAACAAGAATGAGCATGTATCGTCTCACAACAACGGAAACAAGTCCTGTGGTATGCTGGCGCCACGCACGTGGTACCACTCAAAATAAGTGTCTTCGCTTGTGTGGTACAGAAACGGAAAAACGTCGGAAAACGGTACAGGTGTCCAGTGTTGGAACAGGGGGAAAAGTCGTATACTAAGCTAGCTTCCACAAAATGTTACCACAACAAGTCACTGTACCCATGCGCCAGTGTAGTAGCCAAGGTCGTCCGCAGGCCACGAAGTGAAGTGTCCGAACGTCATAGGGCGGGAAGCTGGGTGTGGGTGGTGGCGAAGAGTCGTTTGGAAATTGGTAGAGCTTGAACCGGCCCCCCCACAAAGTGGGGGTATTGCCCGCCTCCTATGAAAACCCTGGCACTGGTGAGAACGGAGTGTCCCCAGTCTTAAATGATTGTTGTTGTTGTTGTTGTTGTTGTTGTTGTTGTTGTTGTTGTTGAGTTCCCAATTCTGCAGAATATTTTTTGTTGTTCCGCCCCACCGGTGCACATTGTTATTTTTCAATCAAAGTGTGCCCCTCGACGCTCGCACCCTGTTTATATTTCCTGCTCAAACTGGGCCCCTGGCCCCCGGGTTACAACAACAACGGCTCCCGCTTGAGACTTCCTTGCAATTTAGCCAGGACCCCCGCTCGCGCCCGAGATTACCTCGCATTTTATTCAGGAGTCGCGCTCTCGCTTGGGACGTCCTTACAATTTATGCAGGGATCGCTCTCCCGGCGCTCTGGAGTCGCGCTCTCGCTGGAGACTTGCTTGCAACTTACTGAAGAATGGCCTTGCGTTGGAATTTCCTGCAATTTGCCCAAGCGCCGCGCTCCCGACACCCAGGCACCCAGGAGTCGCGCCCGTTGTGGCCCCACGTGCATGCCCTTCGTGGCCCCGCTGTCGCCATTTGCGTCCCCCTCAGTGTCCTACGTGGCCCAGTTGCTACCTTCAGTGGCCCCAAAGTTGCCTTCTGTGGCCCCGCATGATCTGCACTTCGTGCCCCCCGCTCGTTCGCGCTCTTCGTGGCCCCATACGCATTCCTTTCGTGTCCCCGCTGTCGCCCTTCGTGGCCTACTTGGTGCCCTTCGTGGCCCTGCTGTCGTTCTCTCTCGCTCTCGCTTTCGCTCGTCGTCGCCGTCGTCGTCGTCGTCGTCGTCGTCGCCGTCGTCGTCGACGTCGTCGTCGTCGTCGTCGTCGTCGTGGTCGGTCCCCTGTCCGTCCCTCTTGGGGTCGGGTCGACGGTCCGCGGCCGCCCCGCCGATCAGCGCTGCCGCTGGCCAGGCCGACGGTCCGCGGCCGCCCCGCCGCTTGCCGGGGCCCGGCCTGCAGGGAAGAAAGGTATACCCCCCAAAAGGGGTTCGATTGAAGACGAAGAGGGCGGGTACCGAGGGTTTGCGAAATACGCGTTATTGGACACTCGAGCATATAAGGGCGAACGGTCTTAAACTTATTATTATTATTAACATTATTTTTATATTATTATTATTATTAGTATTATTATTATTCAATTTTATTATTAATATTATTATTATTATTATTATTATTATTATTATTACTACTACTATTATTATTATTATTATTAGTATTCTTATTGTTATTATTATTATTAGTGTTGTTGGTGTTGGTGTTGGTGTTGTTGTTGTTGCTGGTGCTGTTGTTGTTGCTGTTGTTGTTGTTGTTGTTGTGGTTGTGGTTGTGGTTGTGGTTGTGGTTGTTGTTGTTGTTGTTGTTGTTGTTGATGATCAAAGTGTGCCCCTCGACGCTCGCACCCTGTTTTTTGACAGGGGAAGTCTTCCTGCTCAAACTGGCCCCCTGGCCCCCGGTTTACAACAACAGCGGCTCCCGCTTGAGACTTCCTTACAATTTAGCCAGGACCCCCGCTCCCGCCCGAGACTTCCTCGTATTTTATTCAGGAGTCGCGCTTTCGCTTGGGACTTCCTTACAATTTATGCAGGGATCGCTCTCCCGGCGCTCTGGAGTCGCGCTCTCGCTGGAGACTTGCTTGCAACTTACTGAAGAATGGCCTTGCGTTGGAATTTCCTGCAATTTGCCCAAGCGCCGCGCTCCCGACACCCAGGCGCCCAGGAGTCGTGCCCGTTGTGGCCCCATGTGCATGCCCTTCGTGGCCCCGCTGTCGCCATTTGCGTCCCCCTCAGTGTCCTACGTGGCCCAGTTGCTACCCTCAGTGGCCCCAAAGTTGCCTTCTGTGGCCCCGCATGATCTGCACTTCGTGGCCCCCGCTCGTTCGCGCTCTTCGTGGCCCCATACGCATTCCCTTTGTGTCCCCGCTGTCGCCCTTCGTGGCCTACTTCGTGCCCCTCGTGGCCCTGCTGTCGTTCTCTCTCGCTCTCGCTTTCGCTCGTCGTCGCCGTCGTCGTCGTCGCCGTCGTCTTCGACGTCGTCGTCGTCGTCGTCGTCGTCGTCGTCGTCGTCGTGGTCGGTCCCCTGTCCGTCCCTCGTGGGGTCGGGTCGACGGTCCGCGGCCGCCCCGCCGATCAGCGCTGCCGCTGGCCAGGCCGACGGTCCGCGGCCGCCCCGCCGCTTGCCGGGGCCCGGCCTGCAGGGAAGAAAGGTATACCCCCCAAAAGGGGTTCGATCGAAGACGAAGAGGGCGGGTATCGAGGGTTTGCGAAATACGCGTTATTGGACACTCGAGCATATAAGGGCGAACGGTCTTTAAATTATTATTAGTAGTGTTGTTGTTGTGGTTGTTGTTGTTGTGGTGGTTGTTGTTGCTGTTGTTGTTGTTGCTGTTATTATTGTTGGTGTTGTTGTTGTCGTCGTTGTTGTTGTCGTCTTTTTTGTTGCTGTTGTTGTTGGTGCCGCTGCTGCTGTTGTTGTTGTTGTTGCTGTTGCGGCTGCTGTTGTTGTTGTCGTTGTTTGTTGCTGCTGGTGTTGGTGTTGTTGTTGTTGTTGTTGTTGTGGCTGCTGCTGCTGTTGTTGTTGTTGTTGTGGTTGTTTGTGTTGTTGTTGTTGTTGTTGTTGTTGTTGTTGTTGTTGTTGTTGTTGTTGTTGTTGTTGGTGGTGGTGGTGGTGGTGGTGTTGTTGTTGTTGTTGTAGGTGTTGGTGTTGTTGTTGTTGTTGTTGTTGTTGTTGTGGTTGTTGTTGTTGTTGTTGTTGTTGTTGTTGGTGTTGTTGTTGTTGTTGTTGTTGTGTGTCGTCTTTGTTGTGTGTTTGTGTGCGTGTTTTGAGGCACGACTCCCCAGCATAACTGCAGCAACCGCTTTTCTAAGGGCCAGGGGCGGGCAGAGGGGAGGGACGGAGGAGCGACGGGGGCCCACCCTCGCATCCCGATGCTTATCCTATGCCTCAAGGCAGGAAGCGCTCGCACATGTTGAAACGTGGTCGCTTTGAGGGTCGGCGGCGAGCCTGGGGGGGAAGCGAGAGGGGGCGGGCCTCCTCAGAAGGCCCAGAAGGCCTCTGGCCTCTTGGGAAGCTTTGGAGAAGCTTTGAAGAAGCTTTGGAGAAGCTTTTGAGAAGCTTCTGGCCTCCTGGGAAGCTTTGGAGAAGCCTCCTCCGAGGGCAGCGGCGGCTCCTCGGAAGGCGGGGAGGGGCCCCGCCGCATGCTCAGGAGGGCCTGCCCCCTCTCGCTTCCTTGCTGGGCTCGCCGCCAAGGAGGCGCCAGGGGCGGAGACGAGGCCAAGGGAGGACACACGTGCGTACAGTGGAGAACCATGCCAAGAAACACCCTGCTTGCCTCCAGGGTGCGCTGGGTTTCGTGGGTTTCGATGGTTTTGCTGCGGAAAGCGCGACGCTCCCACACCAAAAACCAATTGTCCCGGCCAAACAACTTAACAGCGATGTGTAGGAGCATATCTGGAAGCATTCCCCTTAAGATTCAGATGCGAATCCAGTTGTAGAATTCTGCTGTTCTCGCAGTCGCAGTCGTATTCGCGATGCCAGTCGCAGTGGCAACGGCAGTCGCGGTCACAGCCTCAGCCTCAGCCTGCCTCAGCCTCAGCCTCAGCCTCAGCCTCAGCCTGCCTCAGCCTCAGCCTCAGCCTGCTTCAGCCTCAGCCTCAATCTGCCTTCAGCCTCGGCCTCAGCCTCAGCCTGCATCAGCCTCGGCCTGCATCAGCCTCAGCCTGCATCAGCCTCAGCCTCAGCCTCAGCCTCAGCCTGCCTCAGCATTAGCCTGCCTCAGCCTCAGCCTCAGCCTCGGCCTCAGCCTCAGCCTCAGCCTGCTTCAGCCTCAGCCTCAGTCTGCCTTCAGCCTCGGCCTCAGCCTCAGGCTGCCTCAGCCTCAGCCTGCATCAGCCTCAGCCTCAGCCTGCCTCAGCATCAGCCTGCCTCAGCCTCAGCCCCAGCCTGCGTCAGCCTCAGCCTCAGCTTGCTTCAGCCTCAGCCTCAGTCTTCCTTCAGCCTCGGCCTCAGCCTCAGCCTGCCTCAGCCTTTGCCTGCATCAGCCTCAGCCTCATCCTCAGACTGCCTTAGCATCAGCCTGCCTCAGCCTCAGCCTCAGCCTGCCTCAGCCTCAGCCTCGGCCTGCTTCAGCCTCAGCCTCAGTCTGCCTTCAGCCTCGGCCTCAGCCTCAGCCTGCCTCAGCCTCAGCCTGCATCAGCCTCAGCCTCAGCCTCAGCCTGCCTCAGCCTCAGCCTGCCTCAGCCTCAGCCTCAGCCTCAGCCTGCAGCCTCAGCCTCAGCCTGCTTCAGCCTCAGCCTCAGTCTGCCTTCAGCCTCGGCCTCAGCCTCAGCCTGCCTCAGCCTCAGCCTGCATCAGCCTCAGCCTCAGCCTCAGCCTGCCTCAGCCTCAGCCTGCCTCAGCCTCAGCCTCAGCCTGCAGCCTCAGCCTCAGCCTCAGCCTGCTTCAGCCTCAGCCTCAGTCTGCCTTCAGCCTCGGCCTCAGCCAGCAGCCTGCCTCAGCCTCAGCCTGCCTGCAGCCTCAGCCTCAGCCTCAGCCTGCCTCAGCATCAGCCTGCCTCAGCCTCAGCCTCAGCCTGCCTCAGCCTGCCTCAGCCTCAGCCTCAGCCTGCAGCCTCAGCCTGCCTCTGCCTTCAGCCTCAGCCTCAGTCTGCCTTCAGCCTCGGCCGCAGCCTCAGGCTGCCTCAGCATCAGCCTGCATCAGTCTCAGCCTCAGCCTCAGACTGCCTCAGCATCAGCCTGCCTCAGCCTCAGCCTCAGCCTGCCTCAGCCTCAGCCTCAACCGGCTTCAGCCTCAGCCTCAGTCTTCGTTCAGCCTCGGCCGCAGCCTCAGCCTGCCTCAGCATCAGCCTCAGCATCAGCCTCAGCCTCAGCCTCAGCCTGCCTCAGCATCAGCCTGCCTCAGCCTCAGCCTCAGCCTGCCTCTGCCTCAGCCTCAGCCTGCTTCAGCCTCAGCCTCATCTGCCTTCAGCCTCGGCCTCAGCCTCAGCCTGCCTCAGCCTCAGCCAGCCTCAGCCTCAGCCTGCCTCAGCCTCAGCCTCAGCCTCAGCCTTCAGCCTCAGCCTCAGTCTGCCTTCAGCCTCGGCCTCAGCCTCAGCCTGCCTCAGCCTCAGCCTGCATCAGCCTCAGCCTCAGCCTCAGCCTGCCTCAGCATCAGCCTGCCTCAGCCTCAGCCTCAGCCTGCCTCAGCCTCAGCCTCAGCCTGCTTCAGCCTCAGCCTCAGCCTGCCTTCAGCCTCGGCCTCAGCCTCAGCCTGCCTCAGCCTCAGCCTGCATCAGCCTCAGCCTCAGCCTCAGCCTGCCTCAGCATCAGCCTGCCTCAGCCTCAGCCTGCCTCTGCCTCAGCCTCAGCTTCAGCCTCAGCCTCAGTCTGCCTTCAGCCTCGGCCTCAGCCTCAGCCTGCCTCAGCCTCAGCCTGCCTCAGCCTCAGCCTCAGCCTGCCTCAGCATTCAAAATGTGGCCCGGGAATGGAGTTCTGGGAACTCGAAGAACACGAAGTGGCCTACAGTTGGCTCCGGGCATTCAAAATCATGTCCAGAAATGGAGTTCTTGGAACTCGAAGAGCACGAAGTGGCCTACAGTTGGCTCTGGGCATTCAAAATCATGCCCAGGAATGGAATTCTGGGAACTCGAAGACCACGAAGTGGCCTACAGTTGGCTCTGGGCATTCAAAATCATGCCCAGGAATGGAGTTCTGGGAATTCGAAGACCACGAAGTGGCCTACAGTTGGCTCCAGGCATTCAAAATCATGCTCAGGAATGGAGTTCTGGGACCTCGAAGACCACGAAATGTGTAATTGTTTGCTTAAAGCGACTTCCGCGGATCCCTGTCCGGATGCCGCCCAGACCCCCCTGGGGAGTCATGATGCTCTCTTTTGACCCTACTAGAAACCTATCAGTCTTCGCTGTTAGGTAAAAACCAAGGACCTTCCTGGGGTCTCAGGGTTGACCTTCTGGTGGGAGGCTGCTTGTGGACTGGCCTCCGCTGTACCGCGGTGGACTGGGCCCGTCGCCCCCTGGGCCCGGGGTCTCTTCTGTCTCAAAAGGAGACGGCTGGGATGCGGAGTGCGTGGTGGGGTCAGGTGCGGTTCAGGGTGGGGTCCCGGCAAGAAGTCGCGGGGCTGGGGGGTCCGCGCAAAAGAGCTCCTCCAGCGCGTGGGGATGCCGGTGCCTGGTGGTGGTCCACGTGCGGGTCAGGGTGGGGTCGCCGGCGGGGATGCCGCCAGGGACGCTGCCCCAGACCAGCTCGCGGCGCTGGCCGAGCCGCCGCCGCGCGAGCCGTCTCCGGACAGGAGCGGCTGGACGGCCGAGGAACCTCTCGCCGTCGCCGTCGTCGTCGTCGTAGTCGTCGTCGTCGTTGCCGCCGTCGTCGTCGTCGCCGTCGTCGTCGCCCCTTTCGTCTTCGCCGTGGTCGTCGTCGAGGTTCGAGGATTGATGTTTTTTTGAGGGGGAGCGTCCAGGATACTCGGGACCTTGGCGGCGGAGGACGGCCTCCGTCGTCGTCGTCGTCGCCATCGTGGCCCTCCTTCTGCGGCCGCCGCCGCCGTCGCGGTCGCTGTCGTCGTCGTCGTCGCCGTCGTCGCCGTCGCCGTCTTGGTCTCTCCTCATTCCTCCCCCTCCGTCCTCCCTTCTCTGTCCTGCGTCCTCCTCCGGGAGGGGGAGGGAGACAGGGAGGGAGGGGGGGGCAGGGAGAGAGGATGAGGAGGTCGGGGCTAGGAGGGTAAAGGAATGATGTCTGTTATGTTCCAATTTGCTTTCGGAAGCTCCTGGCGACGCAGCACCGTCTCGAGAAGTACGTGCCTTTTCATCGTTCTAGGTATGAGCACTACAAGGTAGGATCATTCAGCTCGAGAACGCTGTCCAGCGATAGCCGCGTTTTGAAAGAGGAACCGCCCTCCATCCGTGTAATTTGTTGTGTAAGTGTGTGCGTGTGTGTATTTTTCTCCGAGCAGTGCTTGCACTCAGAGGTTCACACTTGTCTCAACTTGTTTCAACTTGTTCCAAAGAGGAATTGCATTGGTCTGGCGAGGATTTTCCACGCTGCCGCCCGTGGCTGCCTCGTGGCCGCCCGGTGGCCGCCTCGTGGCCGCCTTGAACGCTGGATGTCCGGCGAGGTTTCGCCACCTGGCCGCCCGTAGCCGCCTCGTGGCCGCCTCGTGCGCTGGGTGGGTCCGGTGAGGTTTCGCCATGTTGCTGCCCATGGGCCCGGGGAGGTTTAGCCACGTTGCGGCCCGCGGCCGCCTTGTGGCCGCCTCGTGCGCTGTGTGGGTCCATGGGGGTTTCGCCTCGTTGCGGCCCGTGGCGCCTTGTGGCCGCTTCGTGCGCTGGGAGGATCTGGCGAGGTTTCGCCACGTTGCCGCCCGTGGCTTCCTCGTCGCCGCCTCGTGCTCTGGGCGGGTCCGGCGAGGTTTCGCAACGTTGCCCGTGGCCGTCTCGTGGCTGCCTCGGTCGCTGGGTGGTTCGGGCGAGGTTTCGCCACGCGGCCGATTCGTGGCCGCCTCGTGCGCTGGGTGGGTCTGGCGAGGTTTCGCCAGGGTGCCGCCCGTGGCCTCCTCGTGGCCTCCTCTAGCTTGCGCAATGTATGTCCAGTTTCTAGAAAAAGAACAGACCCTCCCCCCCGTTTATCGCCCCCCCCCTGAGATAATACAAGCTACACATGAAATGCCTCATCGCTTGTTTTGCAACTTAGTAATCGGGCGTCCCGTCTATGCCCCCCGCACTCGTGTCAAAGAGTACTCCGCGTTCACATGCGCTTGTCAAGGCAACAAGTTTCAGTAATCCCTCGCAACAGGTTTGACAGAGTCCACGCGCGCGCGTCGTCGCGCGCGCATGTCGGAATCCTTCAGAACCGTAGTTTTCGTAAGGATTTCAAGGTGGATGTTTTCGAACACAAATGCAAAATATGTTCTTCAACGCGTTTTGCAACAGAATTTGCGCGCGCGCTTTTGCGAATTATCAGGAAGACCTCAGGTGTACCGCATCTTCTCTGAATGAGACCACGCGGGCCTCTCGCGCGCGCATGCCGAAATCATTCGAACGCCCTTGTGCGCTTGCGGGGGGTGGGGGGCGCGATCCCTTTCAAACAATAACATGCGGGCCGCTCTCGAAATCCTCCCAAAACCTTCATCAGCGACACATGGACATCATCGTCACCGGCGTGACCAGCATCGGCGCCGTCATTAGCCTTGCCATCATCGTCGTCGCCATTATTGTCGCCATCATCGGTACTATCATCATCGTTTCCGTCGTTGTCGACGTCACCATGATACCGCGCTCGCCCGAGTCACCGACTGGCGCTAAACGCCCGAGCGCCAGCGCAGCTTGTCAGACGCGCTGGGAAGTCCCCATCGGTCAGCGCCAACGCGGCCGCGTCGGTTGTGCCGAACTAGCAGGCTGCTTTGCGCGCGAGTTTTGCGCGCTATCGCGGCCGCAGAGATGCGCCATCCACCGCCAAACAATCATCGCGATCGCTGGCGCATGGGTTTTGCAAACCAATTTGCGGGTGGGAGGGTGGAAAGGTTGGGCGAGCAATAAAGTTGACAACCCTTGTCAAAAAACAAAAAAAACATATTCGCTCCACAGCTTGCACCACTTAGCTCGCGCCACCTAGCTTGCACAACCACAGTGCAATAACTGAATGTCCGGGGTATCCTGGTTAATTAACTCACATATATATAGATCTGCTGCCGCACATGGACTCAGAGGAAGTGTCAAACGAGAGACCAATTGTGAAGACCGGCCGCCGTCCATCCGTGTAGCGCTTGGACACTTTGACATTCTCCCGCCATTTGCTACGAGGACGTGTTAAATGACAGACCTTTTCTCCGATTCCCATCCTTGTAGCCCAGGCAAGCTGCTAAGACAAATCTGCGTGGCGCTATGGTGACAACTGTATGTCGAACACCACCCCGCACCGTGTCGAATAATGTGCGCAGTGCTATAGTGAGTGTCGCCGAAGACATCCCCACCCCCATCCGTGCAACATTTCGAACCTTCTCCTGCGAACTTTCGGGGCGCTCAGGCGATGACCACCGTCTGACAGCGATTCACCGTCCATCCGTGTGATTGTTGGAAGTGTATAGCGTAATGGTCGTTCCATATGGCCCCGCTGGCACGTCTAACTTTTTGGACTCGTCGTTCCTCCCCCAGCCGTTGTGGAACCCCTTTTAGGGGATGTTTGGGAGGAACATAAATTTTGGAGGACAGAGGGGATATGGAGGGAACGAGGAAGAAGAGGCCTGTTGGTAGCCTCTTGGAGGCGTGTTGGATATCTCTTGGGGGCCTATGGCCTCCTCGGGCTTCTCGGGGGCCTCTAGGGGGCCTTTTGGCATTCGGACGCTTTAGGGCCATCTTGGAGGTCTCTGGGACCGTCTTGGGGACCTCTTGGGACCATGTTGGGGGCATCTGGGATTTTAAGAGCATTTCCGATGCCACGTAGTGAAATTGTAGGCTCCGACAGCCCCAGAGGTACGTGGGGGAGCTCGCCCCCCTCCCCCTAACAGGATTTCGGAATCCTGGGGAGGGGGGAACGGGGAGGAGGACAACAAACATTTCACACGCATTTTCACCAGCGGCAAGCGGGGGTGGTTGGACGTAGTACGATCACGTGTCCACCGTGTGCAGATCTTGAGTCTACCTGTCTGTGTATGATTTCGAAAACGCCTACGGCGAATCACTGCCGCTCCTTGCCTTTGGGATACGCCTATGTGGCCGAGTATTTGGGCAACATTTGGCCACGCCATTGGACCATGCTGCCCCCCAGCCGTTATGAAGCCCTTCGGGGAACACGTGGGGGAGGAAGAGGAGGATGAGGAGTGGGCGGAAAAAGGAAGACGAGAAGAAGGATGAGGAATCCTGGCAGCTTTTTGGGCCATTCTTGGGGCCTCCTGTGAGCTTCCTGGGGGCCTCTTGGAGGCCTCTTTGGGGCCTCCTTGGGCTGGGCTTCTTGGGGGCCTTCGGGGTTTTCTCGGGGAACCGTTGGCCGTCTTGCGACGTTCCCGGCCTGGAGCGTTGTGGCAAGAGCTCTGCCGAGCTACGGGCCATGTGCTTCCCCAGCCGGTGTAGAAACCCTTCGGGGAACACTTGGGGAAGAATGGCGGGGAGGTCAGGAGGATGAGGACGAGGAGGAGGAGGAGGAGGCATTTTGGGAGCCTCTGGGAGCACTCTTGGGGCCTCCTGGGAGCTTCCTGGGAGCCTTTTGGAGGCATCTAGGGGGCCTCCTTGTGCCTCTTGGGGGCCTTTGGGGGCTTCTCGGGGGCCTTTTGACGGTCTTAGGGCATTCCTGGCCCGCCTGACGCCGTCGGAAGCCGTCTTGGTGGCCTCTCTGGACCGACTTGGAGTCTTTGTGGGCGATCTTGGGGCGACCTTTGGGGGCTCTTGGGTCGTCTCGGGCCGTCGGAAGGCCGAACAGAAGCAAATGCCAAATTCCTTCAAAAATCAATATAAAGTCAATGATTTTGGCCTTTTCGGGCCTTCCTGGAGGGCCTCTTCGAGGCCTCTTGGGCCGTCTTAGAGCCCTCTTGGGGGCCTCTTGGGCTGTCTTGGGCCATCTTGGAGCCATCTCGGGCCGTCTTGGTGGCCTCGTGGCCCGTCTGACGCCCTCGGGAGCCGCCTTGAGGCCGTCTGGAGTAGGAAAAACCTTGAGAACCATCCCGCCCAGAGCTGTCCGGGTCTTTCCGGGTGGCCGGCGGGACGGGCCGAAGCCCCAGGGGGAGTTCTTTTGGAGAAGAGCCCAAACCAAAAACCGTAAGAAGTCTAGCATGCCAGGCACCCCTGTGATGCATCAACAGGGGGCGGCGGAAGACAGAAAGCGCGCGTAGCGCCGCGATCCATTAGTCGGGAGAAATAAGAAGGGAGGTGTGGGGGGTAGGCAGCTGGAGGGTCAGGTGACAGAAAGAGCGAGGTACATACGAGTGATGACGTTCTGGTGGGGCGAAAGTCTCCAGGGAGGGGTCCAGGGGAGGGGCGAGGCGGACCCGGACGGGATGACAGAAAGAGCGAGGTACGAGGTATGTGCGTTATTTGGTGGGGCGAAGCCCTTAAGGGAGGCGTCCAGGGGAGGGGCGAGGCGCGCGCGACCGGGATGTAATGGCTAGCTGTCCTTGTATTTTTCGAGTGAAGCGGCTCCCGGGCGGCTCCCATGGCCCGTTTCCTTGTTACCTAACAGCGAAGACTAATAGGTCTCTAGTGGGGTCAAAAGAGAGCATCCTGATTCCCCAGGGGGGTCTGGGCAGATGCCGGACGGGTGCCGCGGAAAACCAGCTCCCCAGAACATTATCCCAGGCCACATTTTGACTGCCCGGAGCCGACAGAACACCATTCCCAGGCCACATTTAGAATGCCCGGAGCCAACTGTAGGCCACTTCGTGTTCTTCGTGTTCCCAGAACACCATTCCCAGGCCACATTTTGAATGCCCGGAGCCAGCTGTAGGCCACTTCGTGATCTTTGTGTTCCCGGAACACCATTCCCAGGCCACATTTTGAATGCCCGGAGCCAGCTGTAGGCCACTTCGTGTTCTTGTGTTCCCGGAACACCATTCCCAGGCCACATTTTGAATGCCCGGAGCCAGCTGTAGGCCACTTCGTGTTCTTCGTGTTCCCTGAAGACCATTCCCAGGCCACATTTTGAATGCCCGGAGCCAGCTGTAGGCCATTTCGTGCTCTTCGTGTTCCCAGAACATTTGTCCTGTGCCATATTTTGAGTGCCCGAGCTGAGGCTTGCTGAGGCCGAGGCAGGCTGAGGCCGAGGCAGGCTGAGGCTGAGGCTGAGGCACGCCGAGGCAGGCTGAGGATGAGGATGAGGCTGAGGCAGGCTGAGGCTGAGGCAGGCTGAGGCTGAGAGGCTGACGCAGGCTGAGGACGAGGCAGGCTGAGGCTGAGGCTGAGGCAGGCTGAGGCTGAGGCAGGCTGAGGCTGAAACTGAGGCAGGCTGAGGCTGAGGCTGAGTAGGCTGAGGCTGAGGCTGAGGAGGCAGGCTGAGGCTGAGGCTGAAGCAGAGGCAGGCTGAGGCTGAGGCTGAGGCAAGCCGAGGCAGGCTGAGGCTGAGGCTGAAGCCGAGGCAGGCTGAGGCTGAGGCTCAGGCTGTGGCTGAGGCTGAGGCAGGCTGAGGCCGAGGCAGGCTGAGGCGGAGGCTGAGGCAGGCTGAGGCTGAGGCAGGCTGAGGCTGAGGCTGAGTCAGGCTGAGGCTGAGGCTGAGGCCGAGGCAGGCTGAGGCTGAGGCCGAGGCAAGCCGAGGCAGGCTGAGGCTGAGGTTGAGGCTGAGTCTGATGCTGAGGCAGGCTGAGGCTGAGACAGGCTGAGGCTGAGGCTGAGGCAGGCTGAGACTGAGGCAGGCTGAGGCTGAGGCCGAGGCAGGCTCCGGTCGAGACAGGCTGAGGCTGAGACTGAGGCTGAGGCTGAGGCCGAGGCAGGCCGAAGCTGAGGCAGGCTGAGGCTGAGGCTGGGGCAGGCTGAGGCTGAGGCAGGCTGAGGCTGAGGCTGAGGCAGGCTGAGGCCGAGGCAGGCTGAGGCTGAGGCTGAGGCAGGCTGAGGCTGAGGCCGAGGCAGGCTGAGGCTGAGGCTGAGGCAAGCCGAGGTAGGCTGAGGCTGAGGCTGAAACTGAGGCAGGCTTAGGCATCCGTAGGAATCCATAGGAATCCTTTGGAATCCCTAGGAATCCTTAGGAATCCGTAGGCATCCTTAGGAATCCGTAGGCATAGTTAAGCATCCTCAGGAATCCTTAGGAATCCTTGGGATTCCTCAGGAATCCTTTGGATTCCCTAGGAATCCCTAGGAATCAGGATTCCTAAGGTTTCCTAAGGATTCCTATGGATTCCTAAGGATGCCTAAGGATGCCTTAGGAATCCCTAGGAATCCTTAGGATTCCATTGGATCCTAAGGCCGTTGCCACTGCGACTGTCATTGCGAATGCGACTGCGACTGCGAGAACAGCAGAATTCTACAACTGGACTCTCACCTGAATCTTAAGGGGAATGCTTCCAGATATGCTTATACGCGTCGCTGTTAGGTTGCTTTGCCGGGATCATATTTCGAGTTTTGCGGTCCAAGGGCTCCAAGACGGCCCAATGGGAAAATGTGCCTGCGCGTTTTCGATTGTCTACCCTCGTTTGAGGGTTGGAGGCTAGGTATGTGTATATATATATATATATCCGTAGGTTGTCATATTTTCTGTTCACGCATGCCTACATATGTATACACGCGTTCTTACATTTCTATACAGATGTACCCTAGCGAAAAGACTTTTCCGAAGCCTCACCACGTCACGAATGTTACTACTCCGGCCCACTTCTCGTGCGACGGGAGCAGCGAAGGATTACGCACGCGAGAGCAAGAGCAAGGGCGACGCCGCGTTCAAGAAAGGCGACTGGCGTGACGCCACCATCTTCTACACGCGCGCCATAGACCGCACTCCGAACGACGAGAAGCTTTACTCAAACAGGTCTTCCGTCCTTCCTCACGGGGGGGGCGCGACGGGGATGCTGATGATGGTGCTGATGATGATGATAATGATGATGATGGGTGATGATGATGATGATGATGATGATGATGACGATGGTGATGATGATGTTGATGACAGTGATAGGTGAGGATGAGGATGATGATGAGGATGATAACGGTGGTAGTGAGGATGATGAGTATGGTGCAGCATATGATGATGATTGTGCTTACGGTGATGATGATGATGCTGATGATGATGATGATGACGTTGCTGCTGATGATGGTGGTGATGATGATGTTGACGATGAAGATGCTGATGCTGATGATTCTGTTGTTGATAATGATGATGATGCTGGTGATGGTTATTGTGATTGTGATGCTGATTATGCTGCTGATGATGCTGAGGATGAGGGTACGGATGATGCTGCTGCTGATGACGATGATGACGATGACGATTACGATCACGCTGAAGATGACGATGATGATGCTGATGATGATGATGATGATGCTGATGATGATGATGCTTTTGTCGAATATGGCGATGATTATGAGGATGCATTTGCGGGTGATGATGGTCATGATGATGATGATGATGATGATGATGATAATGATGATGCTGATGATGGTGATGCTGATCATGATGGTGCTGATGCTGCTGCTGCTGATGCTGATGAAGATGAAGATGATGATGATGATGATGATGATGATGATGATGATGATGCTGATGCTGATGATGATGCTGATGACGCTGATGATGCTGATGATGCGGATGATGGAGAAACTGATGATGATGCTGCTGATGATGATGTTGATGCTGACGCTGCTGCTGCTGATGATGATGATGATGGTGGTGGTGATGATGATGCTGATAATGATGATGTTGATGATGATGCTGCTGATGATGATGATTATGACAAGGAGGAGGAGGAGACGGAGGAGGAGGAGGAGGAGGAGGAGGAGGAGGAGGTGGATGATGATGATGATGCTGATGATGATGCTGATGATGCTGATGCTGATGATGATGATGATGATGATGATGATGATGATGATGATGATGATGATGATGATGATGATGATGATGATGATGATGATGATGATGATGATGATGATGATGATGATGATGATGATGATGATGATGATGATGATGATGATGATGATGATGATGATGATGATGATGATGATGATAATGATGAGGATGATGAGGATGATGAGGATGATGAGGATTATGATGATGAGGAGGAGGAGGAGGAGCAGGAGGAGGAGGAGGACGCTGAGGCTGAGGCTGAGGCTGAGGCTGAGGCTGAGGAGGAGGAGGAGGAGGAGGAGGAGGCGGAGGAGGAGGAGGAGGACGAGGAGGAGGAGGAGGAGATGCATATCTCTCGTTATCGTGATGTGCGACACTCACGAGGCTCCCCGAACCATCCGCTCACAGCGCAGGCCAACGCCTGCTTCCATGTCTTAGGAAAACTTGGCGGCCCTTCTACATTGCTGCAGTCGATTTCCTGAGACAGGACGTAAGAGAAGGTAGCAAGGCGCCAACAAGGGATGCTTGAAGGAGGCCCTGGAGGATGCCTTGGAGGCCTAGGTGCGGCCCGAAGGATACCATCGCGTGAAAGAAACGAGGACGCCTTGGACGCCGGGCAGGAGGATTCCTCGGGCCAGCATCAACGCAACACGCACCCGAACCGTAAGCGCTTTGGCCCTTGAGCCGCCTCGAGCGGCGTACGTCGGAGCCACCGTACTTTCCGCTTGAGCAGCATGCACAACGCACGAGGCACCTTGGAGGAGGCACCGACGGGGATGCCGCAAGGTCGGCCTCCCTCCTGAAGCAGCGGAAGTTCGACAGGGCCCTCGAGGATGCCAGGAGGTGCGCCTCGCTCAGCGCCAACTGGCCGAAGGCGGCCTCGCTTCTCTGGGCGAGTCCGGGGAGAGGAGGCTCTCTTATATAGCGAGGTACGGGGGCTTTCGCTCGTCTTGCATTGAATGTATATAGGCAATTTGCGTCCAATATCCAAGTAGCGCCCAGATAGCGCCGGACAGCGCCCAGTGGCGCCAAAATGGGGCCCACAGGCGCCATGTTTGGGACATGCATTGCGTTCGCTTTGCGCGGTAGTGGGGGCTATCGGACGCGCTATTGGGCGCCATGGGGGCGACAAGAAGCTTCCGTGAGTTGCTCGAAGGTCTGCGACCACGTGCGAACCCTACCCCTGCGGGGTATCGGACACCCCCGCAGGGGTTCATTCGGGTGCAGTCATCCTTTGAATGCTGAGCCCCATCCGTTTTTATCAGACACCTTAGCCTGCAGTGGTGGGGTTCACGTGTGGGCCCTTGAGGGCAGGAGAGGGTCGGGAGTCGCCACGCAGACGAGGAGTCCTCCGGAGAACGGGTCCAGACTTCGAGAACGGGTCCAGATTGCTCCGAGTTTCTTAATAACGTCACCCCCGCCGACAGCCCCGCATCGACCACCGTCGCGGGCAGCCACCGCGCGCCGAAGGCGCTCCGACCCCCGTCGCAGCGCGACGACGAGGCGAGGCTGACCCTCGTCGGGCGGGTTACCCCCCCAAGCTTGTTAAGAGACCCAGGCCAGTCTGTGTTTGACCCCGGCTTCCCCGGGGCCCCTCCCGGGCCGGTGGGGCCGTGTGAGAGCGGCTCGGGGTGAGAAGCTGGTCCAGGCGAAGGCCCCTCAGGACTCCTGCCCAGCCCTCCCCTCCCTGCCCCCCTGTTCTTCCTCACAGGTTCGCGATGACATGGCGGAGGATAGACCTACAGGCCCGCCTGAGGCTGATGAGGAGCAGGAGTGTGTAGAGGCACGTGCTTTTCTTGGTGACTCGCAGATGGAAACAGATCCTCCACTCCCGCCCGTTCCTGTGCCGCTAGCGCCTGAAGTCTTGGAGCGCATTGCGCAGAACCGTGCGCGGGCACGTAACAGAAGAGCTGCTAAACTCCAGGAAGAGAGACAGGCTCGCTTGCGCGAACTAGCCCGTTGGACCCTGGATTCGAAATTCGGCGGAGGCTTGTTTGGATAAGCAGCTGCCTGTCATCTATCATGAGAGGTTGGGGATTGTTGTTCAGTTGTTTGCGGATAAGTTGAGGTGCAGTGTAGCAAGTTGCCGTTGTCTTCTGTGCCGCCTTTTTCTGCCATCTCTCTCTGTCTGTCGCTCTCTGGTGGCATGCAACGCCGGGGGACCTACGGCATGATGACTCAGGACCATGCTGTTGCTGCCTTCTTTGCCTCGGTTACGATCTCGGCGCTTCTCTCTCTCCGTTCTGTCTCCAGCTGCCGCCCTAGTTCGAGGGGTTTCGGGTGCCGTGCCGTACGGCGAGCCTCTCTCGGGGCGGGCAGGCGCGCCCGCCTGCCCACGCCCGCGCATCGTGCTCGCCAGGCCATCTCAACCTCCCCACTTCCCTGGCTCGCTTTCAGTTTACTGTGGTCGGGGCCGGGGGTGGGATTGGCATGTGGACGGGGACGGGGTTTCTACTGTGGCGTTGGAACAGGCACTGGCCGCAGGTCGAGCGTGCGAAAATCGTGCACTCCCGCTGGCCCCTGCCTCGCACCCGCCCCCCACTCAGCCGCCTTTTCGTAGGCCTCTCTTGCCTCTTGGTGCGTCTCTTTTCGTTCGATCTCGAGCTGCCGCCCCAGGTCGAGAGGTTTTCGGGCGCAGTGCCAGGCACGGCGAACCTGAGGTTCGCCGTGCATCGGGGCGGTCAGAGACGCGTGCAGGCCCTGCCCGCGCATCGGACAAGCCAGGCAGTTTCACCTTCCCCACTTTCCCTGGGTTTAGGTTTGTCGGCGCGGACGTAGTTCGCACTGCGGCGATGAGGTAGGCATGGGACACAGCTCGAGCGCGCGAAATCGTGCACTCCCGCTGGCCCCAGCCTCGCGCGCGCCCATTTAGCTGCCCTTCCGGCCTTCTGCAGGCTATCTCACCTGCTTCCTTCTTTGATCGGCCTGCTCTTGCCTTTTCCCTACTCCTGTTGCGTTGCAGTGCGCCTTGAGCGCCTTCCGACGATATGGGGGTGGTGCGGGCTAGGTGACGGGGGCGGGGAGATTCACCATACCTTGGCGCCCGTGCTGCCAGATGCCGCGTGTTTCTGCCAGCAGCTGGTGAATGCCGCGCCAGGCTGACCGCCTCCTCGGCGAATCAGAACGCAATCCAAACAAATCCCTGTTTTTCCTTTGCCCCCGTCCCATCCTTTCTCCCGGCCTTCTCCTTGCTCCTCCCTTCGTTTCCCTCCTCGCTCTTATCCTCCGTCCGCCCCCCCGCCCCCCCCCCCCCCCATCTCCCTCATCCCATGTCCCTCCATGAGGGAGTGGGGGCGAGGAACGAGGGGGATGGGGGGGAGAGGAGGTGAGTGGAGAAGCAGAGGGGGGGACGAAGGGAACGGCGGAAAGGGAATGGGAAGGAGGGGAGGGACGGGGGTGGGGACAAGGGGGAGGGTGAAGAGGATTGGAGGCGTGGGTAGGGATGAAGAAAATGTGGGGAAAAAAGGGAGAGGGAATGGACATAAGAAGAGGAGACGAAGGGGCAGGGGGTTGGGACACGCATTGGTTTCGTGGGAAAGGGCGAGGGCAGAGGGGGGAACGAGGGTTGGGAAAAGGGAATCGGAGAGGAAAGGACAGTGGGAAAAGAGACGGAACAGGAATGAACGGAGGGGAAGGCGATAACGTCGAAGAGGTCTTAAGCTGGTGCCTCGTGAGTTTTGGCCCAGCTCGAGATCACGTCGCAATGCTTCTAGATTCGAGCCTCGATGGCTACCGGTCGAGCTGCGCAAGCATGCGTGCACACATGTGTGCAGTCATTCATGCGACAAGTTGTTTCAAGCGTCGTAGGTGGTGGCGAAATCTGATGGAGGAAGCCTGGCTCGCCCTACCCGCACGCGCGTTGGCATTGCGAGGATGAGTATTCAGTTGTTCAAGACGCTTCGCTTACACCGTCGGTCCCCTCCGGCTTGCGCAAGACGAGCCGGAAATTGCCAGACGAAGGGAGGAAAACACGCGCGAAACGGGGACACATTGTCCCGCAGATGTGTCTTGTACCCCCTTCTGCGCTCCATGCCCCTGCACGACATCGCCGATTGGACTCAGGTATGCCGTGTGGTTGACCGATGTTCAGATCATGATTTGATCGCCCGTCCGCCATCAGTCCCATTGGATCGGTCATAGCGAGGGATGGCCGCTGAATCCTTCCTGCCTATCTCCAGCAGGAGGCCAGACAAGGGCCAAATAGGCGTCAAGAAGGTCCGCACAGTGCCCCGATGTATGTGTCGAGCAGGGGCCCAAGAAGAGCCCGAGAGGGCCCAGGAAGGCTTACAGATCGGCCAGCTGCGAGCGTCCCCTTTGTTGAGCTCGAGCCCATGCTAGACTGCATTCGATCTGGGCCCGCGCCCGGGCCAGTCCTGCCCCATATCGGGGCCCAAGCGAGGGGCCCAAGAGGGGCCAACATGAAGATCGCCGAGTGCAGCTCGAGAGTTTCCCCCCCGAGTCCCCCTCGAAAACTATTTATCACCTGGGCCCTTACGAGTCGTCGGCCCCTGACTCGCGTGCCAGGCCTACTTCCGGCAGGGCCAGGCGTTGCGGGGGCTGCTGCAGTTCGACGACGCGGTCCTGGCTTTCAGGTCGGAGGAGAAAGTATCCACCATTCAGTGACAGGACGCAACTCCAGGGACGTTCAATTCAGCAACGGTGCTGGTAGACCCGTGCTCGAAAACCAGTCTGATCCAGCACAGTCCAGCTCAGTCCCGCTTAATCCAGCCCAATCGGGCTTCGGCTCAATCTGCGCTAGGGTGGAAGTCGAGCGCCCCCCAGAATGGATGCACCCCAGAGAGGGGTCCCCAGGGCCTACCTTTTTGCGTCACTTGGGCCTTCGTGGGCCAGGTCTTGGCGCACGCCGTGGCCTTTGCGACGTGATGCTTGTGGCCCCTCCTGACAAGAGTCCTCCTCGGGCCCAGCCTTGGCCCAGATCTTGGGCGGGTATCGGCTCCTGGCATGGCTGGGAGTCGCCGTGAATAAGGGAAAGGGGTCCAGACGTTTTTCACTGTGTCCGGCCGCTCCCCGGGGAAACTCGCGGGTGTGCAGGACCCGTCTCCCTCGGGGCTCCCGTCTTTTGCGTGCTGGTGGGCGTCCATTTCCACGGCTGGTTCGCGTCGTATCGACGCGTCGGCGAGCCCGCCGCGAGTGTTCCGTGTCACAGAAACGCCGCCGATGGTTCGATGCTGCTAGAGGCTCAACGCCTGTGTCGTCACCACAAGAGCCCGCCGTCGCAGATCTCTGGGCGCACGTTGGGCCCACGGACGCTCGGTGGTTGTCGTGGTGGATACGCTTCGGCCTCTTGTCAGGGAGGGCAAGTTCAGGGATGCCGCCAACCCGGACTGGGACAAGGAGCTCGAGAAGACGGAGCAGGAGAGGCAGAGGTGGCCTGGCCGCATGCTCGGAGGTGAGATGCCGCCCAGGGTACCCGGGTGCTGCGAGAAGGAGGGGGGGAGGACGAGGAGAACTGGAGATCTCCAGTTCTCCGGAGAGGGGGAAGGAGCAAGCTAGGAGCGCTCGCGTCATATCTGATGTCCTACCCCTCCCTCCCATCCCTTACCATGGCGTAGATCTCCTCTCTACTCGTACAGTCGGAACAGCATTACATGGCATAGCATGGCGTTGAATATCAACGCGTAGCATGACACAGCATGGCGTGGCGACGCTCCCAAATGGGGGCGGGGTTTCAAGACATCAACGAATCGTCACCGTATGTGGATTCACTTCTGATGCTTTCTTCGGGGGCATTTTCTAGATTTTGGGTCCTATTTGGAAGGACCGGAAACCATGCCGTGGCATGGCAGTGGAAATAATGACGCTGGCGCTGCAGCGGGAGATTCGGAACGAGCGGAAGCGCGGAAATGAGTCCAGCGCTGCAGCGGGAGCACGATTCGGAGCAAGCGGAAGCGCGGAAATAAGGCCAGCGCTGCAGCGGGAGCGCGATTCGGAACGAGCGGAAGCCCGAAAATGAGGCCAGCGCTTCGGCGGGAGCAGCATTTTGAAAATTACCCTAGCGGGTCAGGAGTAGCTTGGGAGATTTGACGAGAAGGCGGCGACGTGACATGGACGCATATCTTTCTGCGAGCGGCATTCGGACGGTTCGCAGGTCCCCAATGAAGGGGAACACGATGAGTATCTAAGTGAACCCCTGAGTCACTAAGGAAGACGCAAGGTCCAAAAGGAGACTGTGGGCAAGTGGCTTGAAGCGTCGGCGGGGCAGCAACAACATGACATGGCCCCCCCAAGGACGGCGAGGGCCCGCTCAGGTCTGCGCAGTGCCTCACTCCGCTGGGCCCAGCAGTAGCCTTCGAAAGTGGCGAGCCCACCAGCAGCCCTCGAAAATGGCGACGGGTTTGCAAATCGCAGCCCCCCAGGGCGCTTAGATCCGCGCGTTGCCTCACTCCGCTGGACCCACCAGCAGCCCTCGGAAGTGCAGTTTCGCAAGGGACGGGCGGCTACCGCTCAGATCCGCGCGGTGCCTCACTCCGCTGGACCCTCCAGCAGCCCTCGAAAATTTCGACAGCTTCGCAGATCGCAGCCCCCCAGGGACGGCGAGCTACCGCTCAGATCCGCGCGGTGCCTCGCTCCGCTGAACCCTCCAGCCGCCCTCGAAAATGGCGACAGCTTCGCAGATCGCAGCCCCCCAGGGACGGCGAGCTACCGCTCAGATCCGCGCGGTGCCTCGCTCCGCTGAACCCTCCAGCAGCCCTCGAAAATTTTGACAGCTTCGCAGATCGCAGCCCCCCGGGGACGGCGAGCTACCGCTCAGATTCGCGCGGTGCCTCGCTGCGCTGGACCCACCAGCAGCCCTCGAAAATGGCGACAGTTTCGCAGATCGCAGCCCCCCAGGGGACGGCGAGCTACCGCTCAGATCTGCGCGATGCCTCACCCCGCTGGACCCACCAGCAGCCCTTGAAAGTGGCGACAGTTTCGCAGATTGCAGCCCCCAGGGACGGCGAGCTACCGCTCAGACCCGCGCGGTGCCTCGCTCCGCTGGACCCACCAGCAACCCTTGAAAGTGGCGACAGCTTCGCAGATCGCAGCCCCCCTGGCAAGGCAAAAGGAGACAAGCAGGAAGGGGGGCGGAAGGCGGGAGGCAGGAGGCGGGATGAGGAGCAGGAGGAGGAGGAGGAGGAGGAGGAGGAGGAGGAGGAGGAGGAGGAGGAGGAGGAGGAGGAGGAGGAGGAAGAGTACGCGACCGCGGTGCTCTATTCAAAACGAATACCCAACCAAGGAGGGTTGGGAAACACCCTAGCGAAAACACGCATCCAGTGAATCTTCTGTGTGAAAACAGTACGCGGAGGCGGGCCTGATATCTTCCGGACGTCATCAGGGGTGAGGGGAGAGAGGAGAGCAGTAGTCATGATGACGGTGATGACGGAGGTGCGTGAGGATGGTCGTACGTGGCCAGTCGAGATCGTCCTCAGAGGTGTCTTCCATGAAGGAATCGTTGTAGGACGACGTGACGACGCCTTCCCTGGCGGGGTCTGAGGCGCTGGGATATCCGCTGCCGCCCTCGCCGCTGGTGGCGCAGACTGTCTGCTGGTATCTGGGGGGGGTCCCTGGCGGTGGCAGTGGCGGTCGCGTGTCGTGCGTGGGCGATGGGTGCCCAGCTGCTGAGCTCCGCGCCCAGGTGTGGCTGCGTCGCCGCTGCTGCTGCTGCTGCTGCTGCTGCTGCTGCTGCTGCTGCTGTCGGGTGGCCTGCTGCATCTGTCGGTGCGCCACCGCGGCGGCTTCGCCGTGGAAGTGGCGGATGTAAGTGGCGATGTAAGCGCCGCGGAAAATCTGTCCTTCCTCCTCCTCTTCCTCCTCCTCCTCCTCCTCCTCCTCCCTTGCCTCCGTCAGGGTCGTCGCGGTGGCCGCTAAGACTCAAGCACGAGCGGGTTCGCGCGGGCTGGTGTGCTGGGGCGGTTCAGCGATTGGAGGCGGGCGCCAGGGCGAGCAGACGGCGTCAGCCGAAAGCGCTAAGGTAAGGAAGAGCGGCCGCGCCACAGCCCGCGGCGCGAGGCTCGCAGCGAGAAGGCGGAGGGCGCCAGTGAACGCAATGAAGAGAAGATTAGACTGGGTGACGACCGTGGCCAGAAGCCAGAAGGACAGGGGGCTACGGGTGCTCGCCAATGCTTCCAACGGGGCAGAGCCGACGGCTGCAGCCGAAGGTCGTGTGGATCGTCCGGTCCTTCGGTCCCGGCGGCGGGCCCATTTGCTGGACGCACCCCGCCTGGATCGACCGAGGATCTGGCCAGCTGCTGGAATGGCCGGGCGCGCGACGGCAAGAGGTGGCAGCGCTGGGCATTCGTCGAATGCCTGATGGAGGAGTATCCCTTGGCAACGAGCTACTTGCCTGCCGCGATCACAAAGGAGGGGCGAATCGCGCGGAGCGCGCCGAGGCAGCCCGTCTGAAGGTTGTGCGGACTGTGCAAGCCCACCGCAAGTAGCGGGTGGCGCATCCAGCTAGCTAAAGCGCCCAGGAGTCTCAGGAAGATGCTTCGAAACAGTCGAAGGCGAGCCGCCGCGCGCAGGCGGAGACGCGGGATCCGAAAACGCCGCGGCACCACAAGAAGGACAGGAGGAGGTCGTCGGGGACCGTCGAGGAACGGTCGGAGGCCGAGGAGGCGTCGACAGCCGGGGGCTGGCGCGAGACACGCCATTCGAAGACAGGCAAGAACGGCGGCGTGCGAAAGGACAAGGAGTCGAAGGGCGGCATGTTTAAGAGGTAATAAGTCGAAGGGTTGTCTTAAGGTGGACATGGGCAAGGGCAAGGACACCCCTTGGCCAGAGCCTGGTCGTGTGTCACAGGGAGGGGCACTGGGGGAACCAATGCCCCTACCACTACGCAGACGGCAATGCAAGGTCCGACGAGGCCTTCGAGGAGCAAGAGGAGTCCGACGGTGGTCGGAAGCGCTGGGCGGAGGTGGAACGAGTCGGTGGCTCAAGAGAGGGGCCGTGGTTCCCCGCGTCGCGGCATGATCGCCGAGGGGCGACAGGCTGGAGCAGCGCGAGGTGGACATAACCCCGCATGGGGGGAAAGAGGAGGCTGACAATTTCTACGGGTCGACGACGATCCCGCCGATGCTATACATGTAAGGTAATGGCCGTGTTGGCCGGGCGAGCCCACTCGACGTTGTCGGGCGGGCGGAGTGCACTTAGATCCCTGCGGGCGACAGGAGGGGTACAGTGCTGATGATCTGCACTGCCATCTCCTCCCGCGTTCCTCTCTCGCCGCCCTTTTCGGGTCAGGCCGCCCTGACGAGAGGTCGGGGGGCGGCTGCGCCATCTTTGCCCCTCTGTGAGGGCCCGCCATTCGCGTGTGGTGAAAAAGTGCGCCACGTCGATACAAAGTATCACATCTTCCCCTGGACTGCTCGGGGCGGCGCCGTCGTTGGGGGGTTCGTGGGGCGTCGAGGCGTGTGTCCTTATCCCGTAGCCGCTCAGAAGCACAACGCAGAAGACGGTCTGGGCGTGCGCGGAGACCTCCGAGTGTATGCACATGGTGACGCCCGCCCGGAGGCGGCGTCCGCTAGTGCGCGGCTGGCTTGGCAGGCGGAGGGAAGGAGAGGGAGGGGGAGGGAGAAAAAAAGGGGCGAGAGATGAAAGACAAGGGGTTCTGGAAAAAAAAACACGCTTCAACCTTGATCTCTGGCACCTCCGCCGTCCCGAGAGAGGATTCACAGAAACGAATTGTTCCAATGCTGTTCTTATGCTGGATACACAGATGCCGGAATCACTTGCCGCGATATTGAAACCAATTCTTTTGACGCTGAAAGCAGTTGGCGGTGCCGAAGTCTTAAACACTAGTGGCTCCTCCCAGGGTGATTCCGGACCCTTCGTTGCTCCAGAAGCTTAGCGCCTTTTCGTTGATGCGCCGGGAGTGTGGGTTTCCTTCGCTCCTCGCTGGAGCGGAGCGTGTGCCAGTGCCGCGCGCCAGTTGTTGGCGCTCGCGCTTTGCAAGAAACCATTTCTTTATTGCTTGGGGCATGACGGGCGTCATGGCCCCCGCTCCCCCTCCCCCCCTATGACGTAACGCTCCCCCCCAGTGCGCTCTGGGCACTGCCGCCGTGCGCATTGGGATCCGCGTAGGTGTCCGCGTGGGAATCCGCATAGGTGTCTGGTCCGCAGGCGTCGTCGTCGTCGTCGTCGTCGTCGTCGTCGTCGTCGTCGTCGTCGTCGTCGTCGTTCGTCGTCGTCGCTCGTGGTTCGTCGCTCGTCGCTCATCGTCGTCGTGCGCGCGGACGCGGCTGGAGCCTATTTTTAAGTCCGCGCCGATGACGGCAATCATTTGGGGGTTGAGGAGGTCGATGACGTCACGTTTCGCGCCGGCGGCGTTTGGGAATGGTTAGGAATGACGGAGGACGGGTAGCACGAACATGTCGGTGGCGATATGCACCACAACGCCTGTGTACATCACAGTGCCCGCGTGCACCACAGCGCCCGTGTACACCACACCGCCGATGTACACCACAGCAGCCGCGTGCAACACAGCGTCAGTTTGTGCCACCGTGCCTGCGGGCACAGCAGCTCCTGTGTACACCACCGCGCCCCCGTACACCACGCCAGCCGTGCGCAACACAGCACCAGTGTACACCACAATGCCTGCGTGCACTACAGTGCCTGTGTACGCCACGGCGCCTGTGTGCACCACATCAGCCGTGTTCAACACAGCGCCATTGTTGTGTATAGAATTTCAGAAGTAGTCATTGTGACAAAATGGAGCGCGTGTGGATTCCAGAGACAACAATGGAAAACAAATCCTCATGGACAAGGGAGCGCCGCTGGAATCTACGAGTCCCCCCGAGTCTGCCTGCATCACCCTAACGCCCACTTGCGCCCAGGAGGCTCCAGCTAAACTGGCCGTCCGGGAACCGAGTGGACCGATTCAATCGACCATTCTGCGTTGCACGCTGAGATGCGCACGTGCGTTGTAACGCCAAGCCGCACGACAGGGGGTAGGAAGGAGGAGAAAGAGGACGAGGAGGAGGAGGAGAAGAAGGTGGAGGAGGAGGGGAAAGGGGAAAACGTCGCATTCGATTAGCAGAAGTTTCCTGGCGTGGCGTTTAGTTGTCCGCATCAGATCCTGACGTACATGCTCCTTCTACCTGTCCTATGCACGCAGGCATTGTGGTGTACACCAGCGTTGCGTTGCACGCGGATGCTGTGGTGTAGACAGGCGCTGTGGCGTGCACGGGCGCTGCGGTGCACGCAAGCCTTGTGGTGTACACACGCGTTGTGTTGCACATGGCTGCTGCGGTGTGTGTACACCGGCGACGTAGTGTTCCCAAGTATTGTGGTATACGCGGCCGGTGCGTTGCATACGGCTGTTGCGGTGTACGCAGGCGCTGAGGTGCACACGCGCGGCGTGGTGCACGCGAGCGTTGTGGTGTACACAAGCGCAATGGGCAGATCGCCACTTACATGCTGCTCGCGTTGTTGTCGTCGCTCGTCGCTCGTCGCTCGTCGCGTCGTGCGCGCGGGCGCGGCTGTGGTGCCGGACCCACACGGCGGGGGGGGGGGCGTCACGTCATACCCCCCCCCGCCCTCCCCCCCCCCATGACGCCCCTCATCGCCGAACATAAAGAAACGCCTTCCAAGTTGAATGCGGACGGATAAGCTCCCCCCCAGTCGCGTTTTCCAGAAGGGGGAGGCCACAGCCGGGGAGGCAGAAGGAGGCCCACGGGAGACCTGCGTGCCCGAGGTGCGAACGTCGACGACGACGACGACAGCGACGCCTCCTCGGCCCCGCCCCGTTCCCGCCCCCGCCGCGCCCCCCCCTATCCAGCGCGGCAGGTGGGAGGAGAAAACGAGGGCGGAGCGAAGGCCGCCACGCGACGTCCCGAGGGGGGCCTTGCGAAGCCAGGAGGGGCGAGGAGGAGGGGGCAATTGTGATGATGATGATGATGATGATGATGATGATGATGATGATGATGATGATGATGATGATGATGGTGATGATGGTGATGATCGTGGTGGTGGTAATAATTTTGAGAATGATGATGGTGGTGGCGGTGGTGATGATGATGATGATAATGGTGATGATGAGGATGATGATTATGGTGGTGATGATGATGGTGGTGGTGGTGATGATGATGATGATGGTGGTGATGATGAGGATGATGATTGGGATGATTATGATGATGATGGTGGTGGTTGTGGTGGTGACGATGATGATGCTAATGGTGGCGATGATGATGAGGATGATTATTATGATGATGGTGGTGATGATGAGGATGATGGTGGTGGTGATGATGATGGTGGTGATGATGAGGATGATCATTGTGTTGATGATGATGGTGGTGGTGGTGGTGGTGATGATGGTGGTGATGATGAGGATGACGGTGGTGATGATGCGGATTATGATGATGATGATGATGGTGGTGGTGATGATGATGATGATGATGATGATTATGATGATGATGCTAATGAAGATGATGATGATGATGATGATGATGATGATGTTGATGATGATGATGATGATGATGATTGTGGTGGTGGTGATGATGGTGGTGATGATGATTATGATGATGCTGATGATGATGATGATGGTGATAATTATGATGGTGGTGGTGATGATGATGATAGTTGTCATGATGAGGATGCTGATTCTGATGATGATGATGATAATGATGATGATGGTGGTGCTGGCGGTGATGATGGTGATGGTGGTGGTGATGAGGATGATGATTATGGTGATGGTGATGATGGTGATGGTGGTGGTTGTTGTGATGATGATGATGATAATGATGGTGGTGATGATGAGGATGACTATGGTGATGATGATAATGGTGGTGGTGATGATGATGCTGGTGGTGATGATGATGATGATTCTGATGATGATGCTGGTGGTGGTGGTGATAATGATGGTGGTGATGATGAGGATCATGATGATGATGATTGTGATGATGATTATGATGATGATGATGATGCTGGTGATGATGATGATGGTGATGATGATGATGGTGGTGATGATGATGCTGGTGGGAATGATGATGATGAGGATGATGGTGGTGGTGGTGATGATGATGATGATGTTGGTGATGATGCTGATGTTGATGATGACGGTGATGGTGATGATGATGATGGTGGTGGTGGTGATGATGATGATGATGGTGGTGATGGTGATGATGGCGGTGGTGGTGGTGATGATGATGATGATTCTGATCATGATGAAGATGATGAGGATGATTATGATGATGATTTTGGTGGTGGTGGTGATGATGATGTGATGATGGTGGTGATGATGATGATGATGATGGTGGTGATGCTAAGGATGCTGATGCTGATGGTGATGATGATGATGATGGTGATGGTGGTGGTGATGATGATGGTGGTGATGATGAGGATGATGATTATGGTGATGATGATGGTGATGCTGATGATGATGATGATCATGGTGGTGGTGGTGGTCATGATGATGATAATGGTGGTGATGATGAGGATGATGATTATGATGATGCTGATGATGATGATGATGATGATGGTGGTGGTGGTGATGATGATGGTGGTGATGATGAGGATGATGAGTATGGTGATGATGATGATGGTGGTGATGATGGTGGTGATGGTGGTGGTGATGATGATGATGGTGGTGATGATGAGGATGCTGATTATGACGATGATGGTGGTGGTGATAATGGTGGTGATGATGAGGATGATGATTATGATGATGCTGATGATGATGATGATGATGGTGCTGGTTGTGGTGATGATGATGGTGGTGATGATGAGGATGATGAGTATGATGATGATGCTGATGATGATGATGGTGGTGGTGATTCTGATGATGGTGGTGATGATGAGGAGGCTGATTATGGTGATGAGGCTGATGATGATGATTATGGTGATGATGATGATGATTGTGGCGATGATGAGGATGATGATGATGATGGTGGTGGTGGTTGTGGCGACGATGATGATGGTGATGGTGATGATGAG
>CAUYUJ010006580.1:408813-436313 GCA_963575745.1 Prorocentrum cordatum
GGCGGATCAGGATGAACAAACCCAGACGAACACTGTCAAAAACGGAGGTCAGGAGATTGTAGGTCTGCGTGTTTGGGCTCTCATCACAGTTTTCCTGTTCGACTGTATTTCCCATTCGCTTGTTAGCATATTTTTGTAGAGACTGCCACATAAATAATACAGAACTCCTGTTGCAATTCACCGAACAAAAACCTTTTGTCTGTCATTAGGGAGCGACCCGTTTTTTTCTATCGGCTTGAACATCTTTTTGCCATTTGCCACAACAAGAATCCTTATGTATCCCGCCACAAAAGGAATTATTGCCTAATCCGCCACACGATCCTCTTGTGAATTGCCACAACATGTATCACTGTGTAAACCGAAACCGTGGGAATCCTTTTGATTCGAAGAAGGAATCATGGTTTAAATGCACCACAAAGGAGTCCTTCGTGTGTGTAATCCGCTACGAGGAACCCGTGTGTAACCCGCCGCAACACAATAATCCTGTTGCAGTCGATTCGGGGGGGAGGTGCCCTCCCCCTAGCATGGAGAGAAAGCGTGACAAATATGAACACAGACATACAAACTCAGCGAACAATGCGACACTGCGGAACGTTCGTCAGGGGGGGTTGGACATTAGAACCAATTAAATTGTGGCAGTCTGAAAACCATATCTTCTTTGTGGCTCTCTTACAGTGGGAGTTTCTGGAATCCGCGACAACGATTTTCCATAACCCGCCACATAATAACTCCACTACATGAATTCAATTTTACCCGCGATATTCGGATTTTTTGTTGTGTACTTTTCCTCAAAAGGAATACTTTTGTAATCCGCCGCAGAAAAAGTCATTTTGTATTCGACCACGGAAGGAATTCTTCTGTAATCCGCCACAAGGAATTCTGGTGTATCCCGCGACAATCGGAGTCTGTTGAATCGGTCCCAGCATTTTTTTGTCTGACATGTGCCACAGATGGAATCAAATTGTAGTCCGCAGTAGAAGGCATCTTCTAGCACTCCGCCACACAATGTATCGTTTGGGGCCCTCCCCGCCAAACAAGTAAGGGGAACATGGGGAAGCACAACAACGACAAGTTTGAAATATAGGAAAGAGCGCGTTCTGTATTCGCTTGGAGGGGGGAGGGGTTTGAAACCGGACACCCCCCCCTTGGATGAAGGGGGGGGGTTTAAACCCCCTCCCTCCCCCCCCCCATGACGGAGGGGGGGGGTTCGAACCCCCCTTCCCCCTTCCTCCCCTGCTTCCCCTTTCCTCGGGCCGGTGCTTGTGTCGGCGGCGGCTGGCGGCGGCGGCGGCGGCGGGGACGACGACTTTTTTTTGTGGGCCGGCGCCGGCGCCTGCGGCGGCGGGCGGCGGCGGCGGGGGGCGTCGACGAGGACGACGGTGGTGGTGGTGGTGGTGGTGGGTTGTGGTGGTGGTTGTGGCGGTGGTGGTGGTTGTGGTGGTGGTGATGTGGTGGTTTGTTGTGGTGGTGGTGGTGGTGGTGGTTGTGGTGATGGGTGGTGGTGGTGGTGGTGGTGGTGGTGGTGGTTTGGTGGTGGCTGTGGTGGTTTGTGTGGTGGTGTGGTGGTGGTGGTGGTGGTGGGTGGTGGTGTGATGGTGGTTTGTGGTGGTGGTGTTGGGTTGTGGTGGTGGTGGTGGTCTGTGGAGGTGCTGGTGGTGGCGGTGGTGGCGGTGGTGGTGGTGTTGGTGGTGTGGTGGTTTGTGGTGGTGGCGGTGGGTTGTGCTGCTAGTCGTGGTTTTGATTGTGGCGGTGGTGGTGGTGGTGTGGTAGATTTGTGGTGGTTGTGGTAGTGGTGGTGGGTTTTTGTGGTGGTGGTAGTGGTGGTGGTGATGGTGAGTTGTGGTGGTGGTGGTGGTTGTGGTGGTGGTGGTGGTGGTGGCGGTGGTTTGTGGACGTGGTGCTGGTGGTGGTGGTGGTGGCGGTGGTGGTAGTGATGGTGGTGTGGTGGTTTGTGGTGGTGGCGGTGGTTTATGCTGCTAGTATTGGTGGTGGTTGTGGCGGTGGTGGTGGCGTGTTAGACTGTAGTGTTGGTGGAAGTGGTGGTGGGTTTGTGTGGTCGTGGTGTTGGTGGTGATGGTGAGTTGTGGTGGTGGTTGTGGTGGTGGTGGTGGTTGTGTGGTGGGTTGTTGTTGGTGGTGGTGGTGGTGGGTTGAGGCGGTGGTGGTGGTGGTTGTGGGTTGAGGCGGTGGTGGTGGTGGTAGTGGTGGCGGTGGTGGTAGTGGTGGTAATCGTGGTTGCGTCCCCGCCGTCGCTGGCCGCCGCCAGCGCCGGCGCCGGCGCCGGGGGGGGGGGTTTGACCCCCCCCCGCCCGGGGGGGGGGGGGCGTTTCAACCCCCTTCCCCCCTTGGGCTGCCTCTGGTCATCGTTGCTGCGTCCCCCGCCGTCGGCGGTGCTGGCGGCCGCCAGCGCTGGCGCCGGCGCGGGGGGGGGCGGTTTGAACCCCCCTCCTCTTGGGAGGGGGGGGGGGTTCGAGAGGGGGGCTTGGGGACGTGGGAGTCCTTCTGGTTTTGATCGACGGCGCCGAGTGTTGGGGGGAGGGGCCCACCCCCCGGTTCGAAACGCGCCGCCGAATGTTCCCAAGGCAAGCGCCCGTGAAACGCGTTCTATCAAATACTGGAATGATCGCCCTGGGGAGGTGAACCGTATGGAATATAAATATTGCGGTATGACAAACAGGATTCTTAGTACCGCGGTTTACTCAAGGATGCTCTTTGTGGCGGATTACAAAAGGTTCCTTCCTGTGGCGGGTTAGACAGGGGTTCCTTTTGTGGCGGATTATAACAAAGGTCGTCTCTGAGGACCAGTATACGAGGATTCCGAATGTCGCGCGTTGCGCATATTAGAAAATCTATGTGGTGGGTTATCGCAGCTCTTATATGACAGCCCAAGGCCGCCACATGGGGAATCCCCGTGACAGGCTGCCGCAATTCAATGTTTCCGATCCCCTGACGAGCGTTCCGATTTGTCGAATTCGCCCTACTTGTTTTGGGGGGAGGGCCACTTCCCTTTCGAAACGATCACAGCATGATTCTGTGCGTGGCGCATTACAGCCATATTCCTTTGGTGGTACATTACAAAAGTTTGTTTTCCGAGGTCGATTCAGAAGGATCCAATCGTGGCGGTTTGCAACAGCACAATGTCCTTGTGTGGCGAATTGCAAGATGATTCCGTTTGTGGTGTTTTTTTTTTGTGGCAAAGGTCAAGGGTTGTTTTTGTTGCGGTTTACACGACGGTCCGTTTTGTGGCAGATTGCAGAAGTATTCATGTTGCGGCGGGTTGCAACAATAATTCCTTATGTGGTACATTTTTTTTTTTTTTTTTTTAAAAAAAAAACAGTTCAAACACAGGATCATCCTATCTTGGATGAATGAAGGTTTTTTCCTCTCCTTCCTGAGGAGCGTTCCTATGTTTCATATACGTCGCTGTGTGTTCATATTCCTTAACAGCAAAGGCTGTCTCCTACGGCTACACTTCTGAACTCTCGGATGCTCCCGCTCTCGCTGCTGTGGGTCCGCTTGCCGTTCCTCCCGTGCTGCAACCAATGGAATGGTCGCGATGCCGCTTCGCGACAGCTGCCAGGCTGCTCAAAGCGGGTTGGCCGCACTAGCCACTCCTGTCGCAGACCTTCGCGCAGTGCGTGCCCTCCCCTTTTTTCCCCGCTGTGCGGCCGCCCTCCGCCCCTTCCCCCTCTCTTGCCTCCGGACAATTTGTGCGCCCGCTCCTGACCAATTCCAGCGCGCGTGCGGGTCGCCTCCGCCGCGCTGCGACGGAAATAGCAAGTTCATGTTTTTCAAGTTTGTTTGCATGTGTCATTTTTTCTTCTTTTCCCCTTAGTTGTGTGGGGGGAGGGCCCCCTTCCCTCCGAGGGGAGTACGAAGCGAATGCATGTGTGGCGGATTCCGGAAGGATTACTTTTGTGGTGGATTACCACTGGATTCATTCGATGGTACACTGCGCATCACGAAAGTGTTATTGTGGCCGGTTGCTAATCTATTCGTATTTTTGCGGACTGCACAATGGTTCTTTTGTGGCGAAGTGCATGAGGATTTTCTTTGCGGCACGTCACAAACATATTACTTTTCCACATTGGTTCTTTTTGTAGCGGATTGTATCAGGTTTCCATGTGTGATGTTGGAGACGTAGCGCTGGGGTTGTAGCTCTTCGCTCACTCCGATCCCCACACAGCACCAAGACAAGTCACAACGCCGCACAACATACAACAAAACGCAAACATCATCATACAACAGAACACGCCGGTATGCACCCCACTTCCGCCCGCCCGCAGTCCCCCGTACTCCAAAAGCGAGTGGCGTAAGCCACGAGTGTCTTGAAGATGTGAGGCCGCGAGTATCTAGGCGGAGGGAGGGACGCGGCTCGGACACGGCATGAACGGCGCGCCTCACCCTTGCGAGGAACAGGCAGGCGGAAGGTGCTCACGCGGTTCAGGGTACAGTTCACATGCCATGGTAGATACATTTCCAGGCCCGAACTCTGAACCAACATCAGCAGTCGAAGCCGTCGCCCGTGAACGCTGAGACTCACCCACGATGCCCACATCATCATGGTGGAGAGTTGGAGAGGCAATTGCATTCTGACAGCGGTACCTCGTGAGGACTGGGACGCACGCGCGATACCCACATTGTCCTGCTGCCAGTGACGCTGAGAGAGGGGCGAGTCGAATCCGCAAAACCGAGACGCCGAACCTTGGAGGCCATCCCCAGGATTTCCGATCTGACGCCTGAGCCCAGCAATTGTGACGACGCCGAACCTCGGTCAAGCCTTGGGTTTTGCGATCTAACGCCTCGTTCCAGCAGCGACGTCGAACCTACAAGGCCATGTGTTCTAACGCCTGGAGGTTCCAAATCTCGAACTCGTCGATGGCAAACTTTAGGATCCGCTCCGTGTGGGACCGAGGAGCCATCCCTGAGCGCAGCTCGCCTTCGAGCTGAATCACGTACGACTAGAAAACCTACTTCATCTTTGCACGTCGGCTACAGAGAACACCATCTTGGCTAGGCCCTCCTTGTACGCGCTCGACACCCGAAACCCGTTGATGAGTAGCGCACTGTCCGTGACAGACTGGCGGCAGTGGAGCTTCTGCTGTTGCTCCTGCCAGTACTTCGTGTTGTGAGCGCCTACAGCTTCTCTCACGCCGCTCATCTTCTTGGTCAGCACCAAGAAGCCTGCACACATGCTGGCCCCATCACCACCTCTGGCACTGGTTTGGATGGGTATGCCTGATGTGCTTCGCGAAGCTTGGCCGCCTCTGTCGCGTAGGCCATACCCGCTTGGAACGCTGCTTCCGCTCACCTCATTTCTTGGTCCATCGTGATCTCCGCTGCCATCATCCTGCGCAGTTGGAACGAGTTGCCCAGCCCGGCCCTCGTCGGTACAGGCATCAGCTTCGCGACCATCCGCGCGCTCATGGCTGGGAACTTCTCCAGCGCGTCCGCTGGGATCCCGTAGGACTTGCCCATCTCCATTTCCCAGGATATCTGATGTCACGCCTCAGATGCATCACCGTAAACAATCGCGACTGGAGCCCTAGAACGCATCTTTCTGCTGCCCTTTCCGAGCCGAACTGATCTGTGATGGCCCCTGGGCCCGTGGAAAAACTGCTGGGGGGCACACTCCTCGAGACTTGGACAGGCGCTTTCTCTGCAGAGGCAGCGGCATCAGCGGAATGCAAGACAGTAGTGCGTAGACTGGTGGGTCGCTTATTGCATGCATGATGGGCGCACAAAATGACATGTCCGTCTAGTCTAGATAGATTTCAGGCCGAGGGACGAAACGAGACCAGCAGGGGCCCTGAAGTGCTCCTTTAGGGCCCTCGTCTCCCCCCATGGAGGCCACCTCCCAGTACCACTCGCCCGAGCCTGTCGGGGCTCAGCGCTAACGGGGGTCAGCGCTAACGGGGTTCCGCCGATCCCCTCTGGCTGACCCCCGTTTTGGAGCGACGCCATAAACGGGGTCGTCTGCGCCGACATCGGCGTATAAGCTGCCCGCTTACGCTCGCGCCTAATCGCCCTCGTCTCTAATGCAGAATGCCGCGCTGGCGGCCCTTGCAAGCCGCCGCGTAAGGTCGCTATGTCATCGTGCGTGAGACAGGTTTTTGAACGTTGCTCACATGGGGCCGATTCCCCTTGGCCCACCCTCCTCCGAACCGGGCCTGGGAGCTGCTGAGCGCCCGGCATGGCCTCTCGAGGCAGGGCCCCGGCCGACCCGGGTGTGGTGTGCGGACCCAGGTGTAGACGCACGCGCGAGCCTGCCCAGCACCGCGACAGCGTGGCCTCCCCGCGGCCGCCAGCCGCTCCTCGGCCAGACGGGGCATTCGGAGGAGGCCCAGTTGAGACCACAGTGGTTGGCCTTCGGGGGCCCCCTCGTCGCCGAGGCTGGGCGCAGCTCGGAACACTGGTGCCTTTTTTGGACCCTGGGAGGGGTCCGGTCCGCGGATCGGCTTTGAGCTGCCGTTGTCTCAACTCGCCCTGCTCCGAGGTACGGTAGGCTCGCGTCGTGTCGACTGGTGTCGACCCCGCCGCAGGCGTTCAAGTTTGCCGCCGGCGACCCAGAAACAGTCGATGTTGAACGATCGGACGTTTCGGATACGGCCGATCGTTCAAGGTTGAACGATTCCCGCGGTGTGAGGAACCAACGCTGGGGTCGCTACGACACGAACCCGCTGTACATCGTCGCCGAGTAGGGCGAGCGGACTTTGGGAGCCAGTGTTCTGAGATGTCTATGGAGCTCATCTCGACTTTGAGGCGGCTGCGAGCATCCACAGCAGTACTCCACCTTGTGACCACCGACGATAAAGGCACGGGTCAGCTCGGACATGGGACAGAACAGGAGGCTTTCGGGGGACACCGACGTTTCAAGACAGCCTGCACCGCACGCCCCTGCGCAATCCTTCTGGTCCTCGACGTCTGTCCACAGAAAATACATTGGTTCGTAAACCTGATGGTATTCACGACGAACCTGCATGATTGGCCCCCGTCCTTTGAGGCGCGTTGATAAGCCAGAGGAGCACGTCGGGTACAGAACACTTTCCCACAGACGTACCCATTCGATTCCGTCAGCTCGCACTGCCAGCTCGCAGATGGTGGAGGGGGAACCTCAAGAGCACTTTCACGAGCTTCGGGATAACCTTCAGGAGCATCATGCAGCCCAGCAGGTGGTGGAATAGCGACGGTCATGGCGGGAGCCTTCAGAATTCCACGATCCAGGTCCAGGAATCGTTAACGAAGATCACTATCCATACAACGCGCTCGAACACATAATTTCATAGACGGTTCCGCATCTGACCCCGTAAACAGCAACCATTGTAGCAGCGAAGCTTCCGACCCCTCCAACAGGCTCCGGATTTCAGCCGAGAAGCGTTTGGTATATGTATTCGCTTTTTCATGACGCAAGCCCTGATCGCAACGTGTGGGATGTGTCTCGATTGGCAACTGGTCGAACATCGCTCCGAGCTCCTGCGGGTGACTCTCAGGACGCGGAATCCACCGGGAGGTTTGCCTCAATCTGCCAATTTGCCATTTAACGCTAGACGGTGCCACAGCAATTCGACACACGACGAGTCCATCAGACAGAGCACGATCACGTTATGCAGGCTTACCATGCCCATCCATAACGGGATTGCCTTCTTCATCTAGCGGATCTGCTGAAGAGCTCAAGGCTCCAGCCTTGATTTCGTCAGCCTCTTTGAATCATGGCATCCAGAACGAAAGAAGAACGTACACGTACATGAGTCCACGTTGGTTTCGCGAGTACCCATTGCGTGAACGCTCGTAAGGTGTGGCCAGTCTCGCGGATCTAGGGGCCTTGTTCATGTACATGGTTGGGCGCGTGCGGTCTTTGTGGGCTCCTTGTTCGTGGCCATGGCCAAGGCTCCTCCACCTTCTGACACGCACCTCCTCCCAGAAGCTTCCGAGGAACGCCCACAGATACACGGTCGAGACGTTGCTGCTGGGCCTCCGTCGAAATCTGTGCCGGGGGCCGAGGCCGGGGGCGGGGCCCAGGACGCGCGGGCGTCAGCGCGGAGGCAACGCTAGCGAATTTTTCGCCGGCGTTTCTCCGTCCTGCGCGCGGAATTCAAGCAGTGGCGGGGCGTCTTGGCTGGCCTATGGGCCCACCGAATCAGTTTTAATCATTTTTTGTGCTTCTGGCAAGACATGCTCAGAACATTTCCGGCTGAGACCGTCTGAGTTCGGCACATCGGGTTTTTGTTCTAAGAGCATTGTTTCTGTTTTTAGAACATTTTTGGGTTCTAAGAACAAGCATGTCGTGGTAGGCCTACAGGAAAGCCTGGACGGTCGGTCCCTGCCCAAGGAAGCCAGAGCGACGCGGGATCTTTTGGACACGCGCGCTCGGAGGGGGAACCGCTCGCGATTTTTTCGCGGAGATGTCCCCCCCGGCGCGTGTTTTCTGGAGTGGCGCGCCGTGGTTTGGAAAACCGCGCTGTGAAGGGGAAACTAACGTGAATTTGAGGCAGGAGTTTCCCGTTCCGAAACGCAGAATCCAGAGCGACGCGGTGCCTTGTGGAAACGCGCGCTGACCACGGTTCTCAAGACAGTCCTCGTCAACCTTCACATTCGATTTTTTGGCCAGCACTTGCACATGGATGTGTAGCCCCCCTTACGGGCTAGGATGCGCCTCCTCAGCTCGCTCTGGACACCCCCCGCTGACAGCGGCTTGAATACCAAACGCAATGCTGTCAAACTGCACCTGGCCAGGAAGCTGCACCGCACCCCCATTCACGGCAGCAACATTCACGCAAGCGCCCTCACCGACGAAGGAGAGAGAGAGGCACTGCCTTTCTCAGCATTGAGAGATCATCCATCAGCAGACAAAGAGTGCTTGAAGTCGGCGTGCGCATGCTTGCGTGAGCTGCGCGTTCTCTTGGCAAAAGTGACTACGTGTGTCTTGCTGGTACCGTCGGCGTAGATACGGTACGACAGGTCCACCGGGCGCTGGAGGATCGGGGCCAAAGCTGAACGCAAAAACTCGCTCGGCCACAAACGGCGGTCGGGATCAGCAGGCGGCGACGGTGCAACCAGCTCCTGCTCCAGCCAGGTAAGCCTGAATGCCTCGAAGGAAGCTCTCCATGCCACGTTCTCGCCAGCAGTGGGTCCAACTGTGCCTGTAGTTCTTGGCCTGTTGAATGCGCGAGCAAAGAACAGTGCCGCAGGACCGTCGTTTATTCGCCGTCAGCGCCTCTGATCGTGAAGGTGCTGGATTCGTGCCGATGGTAGAAGTAACGCTGGTCGTCATCCTGAATGGGCGCCTCCACCGTACTGCGAGGCGACGAGAAAGTCCACAACCGAAGGCGTTTGCCATATCCTGCTTGGACGTGACCGACGAGATGCCACGCTCTCGAAGGCGCCACATCAAAATCTCCTGACAAGTGAGCGCCCCCTCGCGATTCCTGCCATGATGATAACCGTGCTCTCGATCAGGAGCGTGATCAGCAGGCCCTCGACGAAGCTTAGCCTTGGAAGCGCAGCGCGCCCATGCGACACAGGCCGTGGGCGTGGCGCCTCGCCGCGAGACCTGCTTTACCACTCCGCGTATCCAGCCTCAGTCGTTCTCGAAGCGATGCCAAGCAATGAGGGGTGTGCCGAGCCCGTCGAATGTGATGAGCTATTCCGTACTCTGAGACAGAATTCGTTGGCGATCGGGACCGGCTCCGTTCCGATCCAACCAAGGTCGCTTGCAAGCCTGTGGTGTGGAACGAACTCGACCCGCTGCCCTTTGCTATCTGCTGCCTCGCCGTCGCTTTCGTCGTCGTCAATTCTCTTCCGGCGTGGTTTGCGGCACGAGCCGTCGAACCTCCGCACCGGATCAAGCACCATGATCAGGTCAGGTGGGATGGAGTGCCAGGGAGCTGTCCCCCGACGTGTGGCTCCGGCGACCCGCTCCGCCACAGCCGCAAGGTCGTCGCAGTCTTTGTCGTCATGAAGAAATTCATCGCTGCCACATGTCGGTGGCTGCGGGAGGTCTTCCAGTAAGTGCTGCTGGTGAGTGTCGAAGTCTGCGGGGACCGACGAGAGGCCACCAGCATGTCCAGGATCCTGGGAGTAGGCACGAGGCTCGGCCATGCGAGGGGCACAAGACTCCGCAGCATCGCATCGACGACGCTTCGGACCACTGCGCTCACCCGCCAAGGCATGGGCGAGAGGCCAGACTTCAGCGTAGCTCCGACTCTCCTGGGCGTCGCCGATCTCGCCCACGAGCTGCTCCGTCACTTTGTTCCTGGTGTCCACGTCGAAGCTGGTGTACACGTTGGGAGCAGCAGGCGAGAAGCACGGGCGACGCCAGAGCTCCCGCGCATCCTTCGCACGCCCGCCGTCTATCAAGCAGAAGCTGACTGCGGAGCTGAGGACACTGCTGGACCTTCGGGTCCACGGCGCAGCTGCGAGCGAAGTGTGGCGTCCCAGCGGTCGGGTAGACCAAGGTAGCCCACTTCGCCCACGCCTCATCGGCACGAGCTCGTCAGTTCTCCCTGGCGTCCACGTTGAAGCAGGTGTAAACGCTTGGAACAGCAGGCGAGAAGCATGGGCGACGTCGGATCTCCCGCGCCATCTTCACAAGGCTGCCGTCTATCGTGCAGAAGCTGACTGCGGAGTTGAGTATATTGCCGGACCTCCGGGTCCACGGCGCATCGGCGAGCGAAATGTGGCGTCCCAGCTATTGGGTAGACCAAGGTAGCCCATTTCGCCCACGCCTCATCGGGAGCCACCGCATGCAAGAGAAGGTCGTGAACATCAGGGGCATCACGGAGCCGGGCTTCAATCAAGGGAGAAAAGACCACCCCGACCCCGATAGTTGGCGCTTACCAGGCGGCCTTTGGCTTTTACTAAACAGCCCTGTCCTCTGGGATTCCTTCGCTGGGTGCTTTTACTAAACGGCTTCGTTTGTCGGGATGCTTGTTATGGGGGTCGGTTTTCTGTTCTCTGTTTAAGATCTTTGATAAAGGTTAGGGCGCTGGGCAGAGGATCGAACTCCCGTCGTGTGCTGGCATGGTCCCGACGAGCTGAAATCGGAACTGTATTCAAGTTTGGGCAGAAGAGGTATCTACATGGTCTTGCAGTCCAGCCTCGCCTGCTAATTTCAGACGTGTGTCTTGGAACGACGAAGAGCTCCACAGTTGGCGACGGACGGGACTTGCTAGGCGAGGCGAGATGCAATACGTAGCCCCCACGTTCTAGCAGGTCGTGTCGGCCACAACGGCTTGGCGCGCCGTCAGCTCCAGAACCTGGGCGGCCGCGTAGCGCTGTTCATCGCAGGCGAAAGGTCCTTGTGCTCCGCTCGCTCTCCGCTGCCGGCCGGAAGAGTCATTCAAGGCGCAGCCCCACAGCAACGACGAGCGTCGCTCGGACTTCGTCGGCACCTTCTCCAGCCACTTGCACATGGTGCCGACGGTGGGCCAGTGGTCCAGAGCGGTCTGAGCGTGTGATTCGCGCTCTTCTCGGCGACAGGTCGAGTGTGGAAAATGATCAAATGCAAGCGTCCTGAGCGCAGCCGAAACACAGCAACACGGTCTTGAAGCTTCGCGGGAACCGTCGGCGAGTCGAACACGTCGTTGCGCTGGAACATTCTTTTCCACCACAAGAGAGTGACCCCGCATGACTTGGCCACGCGTTTGCACGCCAAGTACCCGCCAAGATTCGACAGGCTCGTGGAGCGAGCTGTTGTTGCTCGTTCTTCAGTGCTGGCGACTGCCGTTATACCAACGCATTGGAAGTCCACACTGATGTCGTGCAACCGAGCCTCGTCCGCACCCTGACAACTCCAATCATCAAGCGTGAACATCTGATCAGCGTGTAAGAGCGAGTGTGAACACTGCAGGGGGAAGAGGAAGAGGAAGAGGAGGAGGGAATGGGAGGACTCCGTCCTTCGAGGAGCAAGGGCGTGTGGATTCGCATCGACGCGCTCCACCGCCAAATCGGGCGGTATTGGCCTCCTGCTTCCAGGGGGGACCTTCCCGATCCGTTGACCCGGCGCCCACGCGCCAGATCCACGGACCCGTACAGTGGAAGCCCATGTCAAGAAACACCCTGCTCGCCTCCAGGGTGCCCTGGGTTTCTCGGGTTTCGATGGTTCTGCTATGTAGGGCGTGACGTTCCCACACCAAAAATCCATGGACGTCCGGGGGTCTCAGGCTTGTGGATTTCTTGTGGCAGGTTTCCTGTGGTCGAGCTCCTGCTGTAATCCATGTCAGCGCGCGCCCGAAGCCAGGGGGGGTGGCGATGGGGCCCTCTTCGAAGAAGAAAACACGCCATTCACATTTTTTCCTTGCGCTGCGGCGCAGATCCAAGACATCCGCGCGGAGTGCCACAAGTGATAGTTTATGGTTTTGTGTCTTATACCTCTTCATCTTCATGTTTTCTGCGCCTGCCCTTGCTCGCTCCCGGTCCGGCTCTGTCCGGGTCCTGGCGCTTAGCCGTGGCCTTGCTCAGCCGCCCGCAGCGACCCGTGCACGGAGGCAGAAACGCGAGGCCGACATGACGACCGAACTCAACGAGGAAGGGCCAGGGGGCCAGGGGGGGGGACGTGCGCAGAGTGAGCCGCATCTCAAGGGAGGGGGCCATTCAGAGGCGTCGCTAGGGGGGGGGGGTAGGCTCATCGTGGGCGGCCAAGAGGGGGTGTTGACTATGGGTGGTGGTGGATCTCATGGCGGGGGCGATTATACCTCCCCAGATTTCCTGGCCCCCCTTCTTATTTCAATGCGACCCCTGGCGCCCTTCTGGTCCGCGCACATGCCTCAGGCCATGATTTGCAACCCTTCCTCATGGGCACCCCCACTCTTGGACGCCCCCGAGCTCAAGGGGGGACGCGCCGACCCCCACTCGCACATTCATCGCCGATGGGGGCCCGATTCCACCACCCCGCCCAGGAGCGTGCGGGTTTCGCTATCCTGGGGTGCATCGCCGATCCATTGGCGGTGCACCGCCGATTCCAGGCCGATGTTCCCCTCCCCCGGGGCCGGTCCCCCCTATCACTTTCGTTTTTTGGGGGAGGCGGGCGCAGGGTTCTGGTGTTGCCAGGAGTGCCCCTGGCCCGAGGTGCCCCCCAGCGTTTCGCTCCATCTTGGAGCCCCTGGGGCCCTCTGGGCCTCGTGAGGTGTGCTATGGGGGCCGTGGGAGCCTCCTTGGAGATCCGGGGGTTACCTTGGGCCAGGGGCACTTCTAGCAACGCCCGAAGAGTCCGTAGCCACTTTGGCTCAAGACCCAAGCGTTGTGATCCCACTGGCGCCGCTCAGGCGGCACGAGTGCGGGCTGGCCAGGGGCGCGGGCGCGCGAAGTGGCCGCCGCTGCCGGCGCGCCGCCCGCAGCAGCGGCGCGCCCACCGAAGCGGAGGCCGCCGCGCCGCTGCCGGGGATCACCGCCGGCCAGCGGCCGCCCGCAGGTCGCAGGCGCGCGCCGCTGTAGCAGCTGGCCGCCGTCTCCAGCGATGGGGCCGCGGCCGGCGCGCGCGCGCCTGGGCGCCGCGCTGCTGCTGGGCGGTGCCTGCTGGGCGGCGCGCCTCCTCCCCGCGGCCGCGGGCGAGGCGCGGCCCGCGGGGAGCGCCGCGGAGAGCAAGGCGGCGCCACGGCGGCCCCGGGTGCGCCTGGTGACGTACTCCAGCGGCGTCGACGTGAGGATCACGCTGGCGCTCGTCTCGGCCCAGCGCCGCGGCATGTTCCCCGTCGTCGTGGGCTTCGGCATTCCAGCGAGGTGGGCCTACGGTCTGAGCGCCCTCGCGAACGAGCGAGTGGCGGAGCTACGTGCTGAACCAGACCGAACCGGACGACCTCGTGCTTCTCTTCGACGCCTTCGACGTCGCGTTCCAGGCACGGGAGCGGGAGGTCGTCGACCGCTACCTCGAGATGGAGGCGCGGAGCGGGCACGAGCTCTTCTACAACGCCGATACGCGCTGCGCCAACCCGTGCGACCTGGAGTTGGTCCTTGTGGACGGTATGCTGCGCAACACAATCACCAACACCGCACCACTGATGCTGCACTTCGCCGGTATAGGCCACTGGCCAGACGAGACCAACCCGGAGCGGGTCGGCACCTGCACAGCGTGGGAGCTGACCAACCAGTAGGCGGCCTTGGCGCTGGAGAAGGCGAGCAGCAGCACGCCGTTTATGAGCCCTTTGCCCTGGAAGGCCGACTGCTCCCGCGTCAACTTCATCTCGGACACCGCCAGCATAAAGGTCGCACTATGGGGCGAGACGGGCATCTGGATCTGGCACCAGCACCCAGCCTTGCTGGCAGGCCTGCTGGTCCTGATTGCCTGCGCAACCAGAGGAGTGGTGGTGCGGCGGTGGCAGTCGCGGCTGGCATTCAAGGCGCCAGCCCTTCCCGCTCCGCCGCCTCTCTTCTCCTCCTCCTCCTCCAGCAGCTATTGTTTTGTGGAGGCTTGCGAGGAAGACGTCCCGAGAAAACGACAACAACAACGCCCGAAGAGTGAGCGGCATCTCGGGGGAAAGGGGGCCAGCGCGCACACTTGTTCCTCTCCCCTGCGGCGTCGCGGCAACCGTGGGGCGGCGCGGGCTGGCTGCGCCGGCGCAGATCACAATCGAGCCTGTGCCGAGCTGAAGATATGGGCCAGAAGCATAAGGAAAAACGCCATCATCATAAACTTTTGGCGCTTCGCGCGGATTTCTGCGATCCGCGCTGGGGCCCGCCGGCGGCGCCTCCGACGCCGCCCCACTCGCGCTCCGCGCGCCAGGAAGGGGGTCCAGCGCAGATCCAGGTTTGAGCCATTTTTCCTTCTTCCAGGTATGTTTGTCCGGTGGCAACTGGCGACCCAAGCACAGTGTATATTATTGTGAATGCTTCCCGTCGTCGCCGCCGACCCTGAAGGTGGGACCTCCCGCAGGACCCCTGCTTGCCCCCCCCCCCCCCCCCTGTCATCCGCCTGGGCCCGGGGGGGCGGGGGGGGGCGCTTCCGAAGTCTCAGGGTTGTGAAGCTGTGTCCACAATATAGTGGTGATGCAACTGGGCTCGAACTCCTTTATGAGTCCCCAACCCTGTTGTATGGAAGTTATAAGCAGCTAACATTCCCATAGCGAGATGTGGGTTACGCGACATTTACTAACACACGTATGATGTTATAACGATTGGTAACTTTTTGTAACGTTTGGCAACTTTCCGATTGATCCTTAACTTGTCATTACCTGTTTGGTGCGCTTCATATCTCCCCCATAAATTTTCATAATTTGTCACGCGTGTTCATAACTGGTTATACCGTTTCCTCGCTCTCGGAAATGCGCCCAGGCTCGCGCGCGCAGCTGTCGTTTTGGCTCTTGCTCACTCTCTAGCGCGAGCGTTGCTGGCGAGGCTCACCCGCTGGCATCGCGCCAGCCACTGTCTGCGGCGAGACTCGCCCGCCCGCAGATGGCCGCGGCGGAGGGCGACGGCGACAACTGCCACTACGGGCCGCCCCCTTTGCCCGAGGGCGGCGGCGCGCTGTGCAAGTCTTGGAAGGATGAGATCAAGGCACGAGCGCCCAACTGGAACACGAAGTGCAACGATTCCGTCGCTCGGGCGGTCCTCTGGCGTCGAGGAGGGCGGTGGGCCCCTCCGGGCTGCCCGAGCGAGCAAACGATTGCACTTCGGTTCACGTTGGGGCGACCCCAGGCGCAAACCCAATGCAAGGCGGACGGCGGGCGCAGGAACAACCAGAGCGCCCCCATGCTGACCATCGCGGGGCCGCCCGAGAAGGCGAGGGAGGCCAAGGCCCTCGCCCTCGCGTACATCCGCAGGTCACAGACAGGAGCGCCCGACACGCAGACAGCGCGACCGGCGCCCCGAACCAGCAGCGGCGCCACCGCCAGGAGCGAGAGAGCCCCAAGGCATATGCCGACGAACCAGCTGTCTTGGGGACACAGTGTGACGCCACCAGGGCTCGTGAACGTACCTATGCAGCAAGCCCTCGTGCCCATGATGCAGTGCCACTATGCCGTGCCCGTCATGGGGTACCCCAGCGGCACACTGATGCCTGCGCCAGACCCGCGGCCGCCTGCGACGGTGGCAAATCCGCAGACAGAGGACAGCAGCTCGTCGAGTTCAAGCTCGACGTCGCCACCTGCGCCCGAGGACACTCAAGGGCCACTCGCCAAGAAAGCAAGGCCACCGCTGCCCCCGCCGCCGCCGAGGCCTGCAGCCAGGGACACCGGCGCTGAAGCTTCCACGGGGGCAGGGAAGGACGACCGAAGCGCGACGCCGAAGACGGGGCGGAAACCGCACCTTCAGCTGCTCTCTGTCGGATTAGCGTTCCTCGGCATCGACAGGGGGCCCAGGGGCGACACGGAGAAGCTCGGGGGCCTAATCAACCGCAAGCTCGACGAGGTGTTGTCGGAAGAGCCCGTTGACATCATCGTTAACGCGGCGAAGCTCTACGATGCCGACCCGGGCAGCCTGTGCGGGCACAGCGGCGAAAACTGCCATAACATGTGGGCCTCGTACACCCGCCCGAAGGTTGTTCGCGTGTCAAAGATCCACATGCCCATTTACCCCCCTTCTGGCACTTGCCTGCCCCTCCCTTCCCCCCCCTCCTCGCCCCCCCTGCCCCCGACCGCGCAGTTGGGGCTTGGATTTTTGGCACGGCGAACTGCAACAGATGCAGCGGCTGCTTGTTGACGCGAAGTGGAAGTTTGAGCGGAGTAAGAAGCCGCGCGTGCGGATATTGTGCTTCTGCTTGAAAGGGAAGCACAGGTCCGTTTGCATGTGTAGGATTATGACCCACGTCCTCCGCAAGAAGGCGGTGATTTCGCCGACAGTTCACCTCTCTTCGAATCATTGGCCGAGAGGCTTCTGCCACGTGAGTTGCGCTGATTGCGCAGAGGGTTGCAAGAGCAAAGACGACGTCTTGCAGAAGTTTGGCGAGTGGTGGGGGTCGCTGTGACATCTACAAGGCGAGGCCGTGCCCGCGCGTAACACACTCCTCCTCCCCCTCCTCGTCATCGTCACCATCGCCATCGCCATCGCCATCGCCATCATCATCATCATCATCAGCATCATCATCATCATCCGCATCATCATCGTCGTCGTCATCATCATCCTGCTCTCGTCATTCCTCCTGGACCGCCCCAGAAAGGGCCCCTCGGGGCCTCCTCCCCTTCCTCCTCCTCCTCCTCCTGCCCCCCCCCGTCCTCCTCCTCCTCCTCCTCCTCATCATCCTCCTCCTCCTCTTCCTCCTCCTCCTCATCCGCCTCCTTTTCCTCCTCCACCTCCTCCTCCCGCGCGCCCCCGCTTCCTTCGACGGGGTTGAGGAGGTAGAGCGAGAAGGAAGAGGGCGATTGATAAAGGTTAGGAGGAGGATGATGATGAGGAGGAGGAGGAGGGGGGGGAGGAGGAGGGGGAGGAGGAGGAGGGGGACGACGGGAGGAGGAGGAGGAGGACGAGGGCGAGTAGGAGGAGAAGGAGGAGGAGAGGCGGAGGATGGGACGAGGCGAGGAGGAGGAGGAGAAGGAGGAGAAGGAGGAGGACGACGAGGAGGAAGAGGGAGAAAGAGGAGGAGGGAGAGGAAAAGGAGGAGAAGGAGGATGAGGTGGAGGAGGAGGCGGGGGATGAGGAGGACGAAGAGCAGGAGAAGGACGAGGAGGAGGAGGGGGGTGGGGGGGGGGTGAGGGGGGGGGGGGGGGGGGGGGGGGGAGGTGTGTGTGTGTGTGTGTGTGTGTGTGTGTGTGTGTGTGTGTGTGTGTGTGTGTGTGTGTGTGTTGTGTGTGTGTGTGTGTGTGTGTGTGTGTGTGTGTGGTGTGTGTGTGTGTGTGTGGTGTGCGTGCGTGCGTGTGTGTGTGTGTGGGAGCAGAAGGAGCAGGAGGAGGAGGAGGAGGATGCGTTGGCGTTGGATGTGTTGACGTTCTTTTGGGAAAAACACCCATGTATTTCAAGCCACCTTTTCGCGCCCAAAAGGCGCCGATCCGCGGGCGAGAAATTAATTGGCGACGACGCCCGACGACGGCGACGACGACGACGACCGACGACCGCCGACCGACGACGACGACGACGACCGACGACGACGGAAAGGGGATGGCGACGGAGGGAACATCAGCAGCCATATCAGTTCTCATGCCCCAAAGCAAAGTGAGGCGCTGGGGCATAGGAACTTTGCGCCTCGAGCGGCTTGGAATATTGATATCATAAATATTGGATCACACCCTGAGCAGGGTAGTAATGAGGCGGCTTATGCCATGACCTTCTCTTCTGGACAAGCCTCAGAAGTCAGCATCGTCATTATTTACATGATTACATCGCCCTTGTGAATCACATCGAGAGGCTCGGGGCGCGCGAGGCTCACCCGCGCGCCGTCCTTGCGGGGCTCACCCGCGCGATGTCTGCTTTGTAGATGGCGAGGCTCACCCGCCAAGTTGCCGCCAATGGCGCTCGTGAGTTTCTTGCAGGCGCAGGCCGAGCACTTGCAGTGCGCGGGTGAATCACAGGGGTTCGACAGCGATGAGTTCGCGAACGCTTGCAACGCCATGGCGAACACCTTCAGCAAGCAGCTCGTGACCGCACGCGCGTCGATGGAGGATTCGGCCGCACTCACCAACCTCATCGCGAAGTCGCCTTTGCGTGCCGACTTGAAATTGGACCTCGGCGGTGCAATCGACAAAAAGCTCGCCAACGACTCTTTTGCAGGTGGTGCGGACAGCAGCGGGCGGTGGCAACTTCACCGCTACTTCCACAAATACCTCCGCGAGTCCGACTGGACTGTCCTGGCGGGAGGTCCACTGGAAGTCAAGGCAGCCAGGGTGGCTGCAGTGGCAGTGGCCATGGGGGACAACCACCCCGAAGAGAAGACCAAGGCGCGGATCAGCCAGCTTTGCCTTGTGAGGCCTGCGCGCCAAGATGCCGACGTGGCAGGGCTGACCACGGACGCCCTCCTTCTCGCCAAGAACCGCTTCGACTTTCACTTCCAGAGGCTGAGGCCACAACGGGCGACGCACGTTGCCTACCCTGCGGAGTGCCCGTCTGAGCCGAAAGATTTCTTGGAGCATTACCCCGAGTGGTGCCGCAGTTGTTGCGGGGGCGAACCCCCAGTTCCTTCCAAGTACTCAGATGCCACGTTGCATATGCTTGCTGCCCTGTTGACTTGTCGCAACACAAAGGGTGGAACTACCAAGGTACTTGCAGCGCAGCGAGCCCAAGGGAGGGCCGCGCAGCGCAGCGCGCCCATGACCCAGGCGCAGTTCTCTCAGATGATGCAGGCCGTATGGCGAAGCGCGCAACAGGGCTCGCAATATGATCGCGCCCCCGGCCTTCAAGTGTTCGAGCGGCCGCGAACCGCAGAACAATCTATAGTGCCAGTTACTTCGGGGGCTTCGCCAGCGCACGCGGCTTCGCCTGCGTTGAGCGCGGCCTCGCCTGCGCCCGCGCCGACCGACGTGGGCGCGGGCCCGCGCGGTTCGCCTGGCGATGGCGCCCTGGCCCTGGAGGGCCAGGGTGGGGGCCAGGCTTCGACAGCCACCAACATGAGGAACAAATTCGCGGACATGGTGAAGGGCGGGGGCGCTTCAGTGGCCAGGAAAGGCCAGCTGCTGTCAGCAACGAGAAGGAGGGCGACGCGGCCTCGGACGGCCACGACTTGGACGAGGATGGCGGCTCTGATGAGGACGGGCGGGAGGACGACCGCACCCCCGAGAGGAAGCCAGAACGCCAGGCCGCCACGCGCAAAAGGAGGGCCACCGCTGACAGCCGCCCCGCCCCCGAGAACGGCAAGAAGGGCCCTCCGCCGCACCCGAAAAATGCGAGCGCGTTGCAATTCCCTGGCCAGAAGCAGCAGGGGCCGATGCATTGCGGCTACTGCGCGATCTACACATCGAAGGAGAAGCGGCACTGGAGGGTGAAGCTATTCCCTGGGGACAGGCATGACAAGAGGGTCGACTGGGGCGGCGACCCGAAGGCGCGGTGGGCAAGGGTGGTTGCACTGGTGAGGGACGTGCACCGTTAGTGGCGCAATTGCTCGGCCGCTTGCGCCGAGACCTGCATGTTGCGACTGGGGTTGCGCGACATCTTCGCCCAAAAAGAACAGACATCGACGTCGCAATCGCCATCTCCTACTCCTACGCCCCCCTCCCTCATCCTCCTCCTTCCTTTTTTTCCTCCCCCTCTTCCTTCTCCGTCTCACATTCCTTCTTATTCCCCCGTCCTCTTTGCCTTCCTCCCAAGGCCCCAGATGCTCGGGACACTCTGGTTACCGATCCCCCCCTCCGCCCCCCGCGGTCTCCGAGGCAGCCAGCCTACCGGCAGCCTACCGGCAGCCTACCGGCAGCCTATCGGCAGTCTATCGGCGGCCTATCGGCGGCCTATCGGGATGTCAGCTGCGAGACGCGCAGCTCGGGGTCCGAGGCGCCCACCCAGGGAGGAGGAGGAAGAGGGGGGGGAGGAGGGGGAGGAGGAGGGGGGGGGGGGGAGGAGGAGGAGGGAGAGGCAGAAGAGGACGGGGGGAGGGAGGGGGAGCGGGGGGGATGATTTTGTTTGGCAACACCGCGCACCAGACGATTTATTGATCGCGTGGGTGTTGAAGTAGCTACAACACCACCTGGCTAGAGGAGGGGGTGGTGTCAGGATAACAGCCATGGACGCGCCAACTAGTCTCCCGAAAGTTGCATGCCTGAAGTGATCCACGCTCCCCGCTTCCAAGGGAATATGGTTAATAAATCCTCTGGTTTGGGCTGCGCGCAGCAGGCTCTCCTTTGGTTTGGGCATTTTTTGGCCGATCCGCGGGGGGGGAATTAATTGGCGACGGCGCCCGACGACGACGACGACGACGACGACGACGACCGACGACCGACGACGACGACGACGACGACGACCGACGACGACGGAAAGGGGATGGCGACGGAGGGAACATCAGCAGCCATATCAGTTCTTATGCCCCAAAGCAAAGTAAGGCGCTGGGGCGTCAGAACTTCGCGCCTCGAGCGGCTTAGAATAGGAGGAGCAGGAAGAGAAGCGGGATGAGGATGAGCAGCAGAAGGAGTGTGCACGCGCATGGTTGAAACCTGCTGGTTCGGCCCAGGTCGCTGGCGGCTTACCCCAATGTGCAACGCCCAACTTTGCAACTGGAGGCTCGCCCCAGCTTGCCAACTGGAGCTCGCCCCGCCACTCGCCCTTGGCTCGCCAACTACAACTCCGCGCGCGGCGCCGCGGCGCCGAATGTCTCGAAGACCGCGGGCGCTGAGCCGCCGAAGAAGGTGGCGAAGATGTCTGGGGGGCTTGGCGCTTCCACGGGTGATGGTGGAGAAACAGCACCAGCGTCAGCAGCAGCGCCGCTGGCACCGAAGGCCGTGCCAGCAAAAACAGCACCAGCGCCAAGGCCACCTGCGCCGATGGGGGCACAGGCAGGACCGAAGAGGGAGGCCGCGCCACCGCAAGAAACCGCGCGCCAGGAGAACCTCGAGGAGACGGATCATGGGCAAGACCAGACCGTCTGCTGCGATACTTGTGATCGGAATGTCCCCAGGTCTTCGGCCACGCCGCTTTCGAAGAGGATCTTCGGCAGAGACGTGGCCCCCACCTACAGGTGCAAACCCTGTAGCGCGCTGCGGAGCCGAGTGAGGGCCGCCTTGGGCGGCATGCCCGAAGAGTCGGAGGCGTGGGGTGACATGTCCTCGGAGGCGAAAAAGACGTGGATTACGGAGAATCACGAACTGATGGGCAGGGAGCTCAAGGCGTCCATCCAGGTGGAGACCAAGAAGTGGCGCGAGACGCATATGTCGTCGACCTTCGGTTTCGAGGCCGACGGCTGGTTAGACGAGGCGGAGGCCAATGAGAAGTACAAGAACAAGCCGGACCAATTGAAGGAGCTCCTGGCCAACGCCAGGCGCATGACCCACCCTTATCGGAGTGCATCGTCTACGAGGACGTCAAGGTGGCGAGCAAACATCTCGAGACGACGAATCAGGGCCAAAGCAGCAGTTGGCGCACGTCGTCCGAGCGCGCGCGTCGTCAGAGAAGGCCAAGCCCAAGGCCAGGCCCAGAATCAGAATCGAGGGCGGCGGCGACGAACCGGTGGCGAAGAAGATATCGGCAGCTAACTTGAAAAAGTTGCAAAAGCTCCAGAAGTGCACGACGGAGGCGAACGCCAACTTCGAGGCCGTGCTGCAGGAGGCCGCCGCCGACGGCGCGAGGGAGATGATCCCAGCCTTCGCGATGAAGGTCTGGAGGCTGTGGGCTGCGGAGGCCAAGTCGGCCATCGCAGTCTTGGACAACGCGCTCGCGACTGGGGAGGCCGTGGACGTCGCTGCGGACTTGGCGTCGGCAGACAAGGTGAAACCAAGCTCACTGAGGCCCAGGCCGCGCTGGTCGCCCAGGTGAGCCAGGCGAATGAAGCGATCGCCGACGGCATCAGCTGAGGGGGCCGCGCTTGGGGAAGCTGGCAGGCTCACCGCCAGCTGTTCGGGGGAGGGGGCGGATGCGCAGCATCTTGCGAGGGGGCGTCAGCGTCGAACTATATAGTTGTATGGCGCGTGAAGTATGAGCGCGTAAATGTGCATGTGATTTTGCGCGCATGCATATGTATACGTGCATCGCTGCGCATGCGATGGTGCGCGAGTGGAGATGATAAGGAGAGGGGGGGGGGGGGAGGAGGGGGAGGGGGGGGGGTCGGGATGAGGGGGAGGATGGGGGGGAGGAGCAGTAGGGGGAGGGACAAGCATGGGCGAGCGCACTGTTGCAACCTGCATCCCGTCGCGCCGATTCCTCTTCCTCCTCCACCTCCTCCCCCGCCTCCTCCTCCTCCTCCTCCTCCTCCGTTTTTGTTTTGCTTCGAAGCCCCATGGGGCGCGCTGCCAGCGAGGCTCGCCCACTGGGGCACCTGCTTGGCATCGGCCGCCCCCCTGCCAGCGAGGCTCACCCGCAACGGCGCTGCCGAGGCCTTTCGATGCAATGGAGAACCTGCCCGTCGCTAAACGGCGCAAGGTGTCAGGCGACAGCGCGCCGATCGTGTCCTTGGAGCAGATAGTGCAAGCGCGGGGGCCGTGCCAAGAGCTGCTTCGACTAGCATCGGCGACTAGTGGAATTTCGGGGCACGCTTTGAAAAGGAGGGCACGCACGTTCATATATAGGGAGTTTCATGCACACACGCCTTATGACAGAGTTGGCCAGACGTTATCTTTCGACAGGGATGGCAACACATTGCGGCTATTTTATGCCAACCCACTGGCACTACTGAGCTTGACTGCTGAGACATCGCCACACTACGCTGACTTTCTTTCTGTTGAGGTGTTTGGGTTCCGCCAGAGCGGGCCATGTATTTCTTTGCATGGGCGCGACGACGCCAGGCGACGCCTTGCGCCCCGACCGAGGCAGGTCGCACATAGCCGCGTACTGGGCGGTGAAAGAATACCTTGGCTTTTTTTCCGAACACGCGATCGATTCGGATGGTTCACTCTCGGATTGTTCCACCAACAAGATATGACACATTTCGGGTTGTCAGAAACAGAACTCACCAAAGAACTCCTGATGACATTCTGGACTGACGACCCCCATGGCCAAACTCTCGCAACGACTGGCATGCGCATCAGACGCGGCAACGGTGAGATGGTGCACATACGGATGAAGTTTGGTGGCTTCTTGAATGACGCCAAAGGCCACAGTGATATCATTTGGCGGGTTCGGGGGGATTCTGTACCAGCTGGCAGTTATTTTTGCAAAGGATCCGAACTGCAGCAGGCGCGCGCTGGCTACTGTGGGCGATTATACGGAGACTGTGCAGCTATTGAAGAATGCTGCGTCGAGGGGAGACACGCGCGCGTTGCGCAAAATCACCGTGCAGACGGGCATTACATATGAACCCAGAAGCCTTCTCTTCGACGATGGAATGCGAGCGGTTGCGCAGGTGCCAGACACCATCTTTTGGGGCAGCCAGCGCGCTTACTTTGCATCTGGCGGTTTGGCGCAGTACCAGTGCAACCAGATAGTGCGCCACATTGTTGCTAGAGGTGCACCCCTGGAGAGCATCGACGAGTTTGCGCAGAGCATTCGGCCCCCGAGAAACACCCCAAAGCTCATGAAGTGTTTCTTCCAGAAGCGGATCCAGCTTGGGGGCGGCACAAAAAATGAAGGTATTCGCAAGCGAGGTTATTTCTGTGATTTTGATCATCGGTTTCTTTTGCGATGCAATCATCAAGCCGCAGGGCGTGCTGAGCCAGCGCACTCGGTGTTTCGATGTGTTGCGAACGGTGACAGACATCATCCTCCTGGGCGATAGTGCTCTTGAGCATTTTGCACTGTTGCAGAGGGCGCAGCGCGAGCATATGTTCCTGTACCATGAATTGTACCGCGCATGTGTGAAAACCAAAATGCACACATCTTGGCACGTGCCCCTTTGCATATTACGCTTTGGCGTCAATTTGACATGCTTTGCGCCAGAGAGGAAACATCGAAACAGCAAGTCTGTCGCATCCTTCACATACAAGAACATTGACAAGGCCCTTCTTGCCAGAGAGGTGCACGATTTTGTCAAGGGCATTTGTGACGCGTCTGTATTCCAAGCGGTGTTTTTGTGCATTCCGATTCAGGAGTCTACAAATCTCGGCGATGTGTTTCGATTTGTTGGCACGGCACCCCGTGTCGTTCTCGCCTTCGATGTCGACGGGCCACGGACGCCTTCATAAGCGCGACGTGCTTCTGTGGCGGGATGCCGCGGGAATCTGCGCTGGTAGGGCCCTGGTGTTTATTTGCGTAGTCAGTGGCTCCAATGCCATGCACGCGGCGTTTGCGATGCAATTCCAGCACGTTGCAGGGTCTGTGTATTCGGACGCCACTGTTGCGCCGATATTAGTGGACGCTCGCTCTTTGCTGAAAGCTGTCAGCTTCCAACAAGATGGGCATACATACACGTTGTTGTGCCCAGTGGTGCTGTGACGTGACATCGAGCGGCGTGACAGCAGCTACAGAAAATCATAATCATCATCAGCATCAGCATCATCATCAGCATCAGCATCATCATCACCATCACCATCACCATCAAAACCGTAACCACCATCACGCCCTCCATTCCCCTCCCCCCCTCCATCCCTCTTACCGACCCTCCCCCTCCTATCACCTCGTCCCTTCCCCCCCCCCCCCCCCAACCCCCTCCCCCATCATAACCTTTCATAACATTCCGGTAACTTTTCACAACGTGTCATGACTTATTTAGTGGTTTCCCAACTACCCCATAACGTTTTCATAACATATCTATGTCGGTATAGCTCGTTATAACGCGTACGTAACCTTATAACGCAGAGAATTTGGAAGCGGCGTTCTCACCTGGGACCACCCTCCCCCACCACAGGCGGGACTTCCCCCGGGACCCCCCTCCAGGACTCCTCCCGCAGGGGGGACCTCCTCACCTGTCCTCCCTGTCCACAGGGGTGACCAGGCAGAGGGGGGCCGCCGCGACCCCGGGGGGGGCGGTAATCTGACGCAGGACCCACCCGTATCCCCCCCCGTACCTTCCCCCCCCCGTCAGGGAGGGGAGGGAATCGACTTAACTACGACGTTTTTTTTCCCAATCCTCCTGAGTTGGGCTTTCTTTTTGCGTAGAGCACTGTGGTCGAGTCCCTTCCCTCCTCCTCCCTCCTGCCTCCTGCCTCCTACTTTCTGCCTCCTGTCTCCTCTTCCTTCTCTTCCTCCCTTCTCTCCTTCGTCCTGCTTGCGTTGCAGCCCCGTTGTGACTCTGCCTCGCGGCTCCCTGGAGGGCTGCGAGGTGTCAAGCTGTCGCCAGTTTCGTGGGCTCCTGGGAGGCTCAGCGGAGAGGAGTTGTAAACGCACTCAACCGAGACCTCGCGGCTCCCCTGGGTGGCTGCGAAGTGCGAAATTGTCGTCACTTTCGTGGGTTCTTGGAGTTGTATCCGCACTCAACCGAGACCTCGCGGCTCCCCTGGGTGGCTGCGAAATGCGCAACTGTCGCCACTTTCGTGGGCTCCTGGGAGGCCCAGCGGAGTGGAATTGTAAGCACCCAGTCGAGACCCCGCGGCTCCCTGGGCGGCTGCGAAGTGCGCAACTGTCGCCACTTTCATGGGCTCCTGGGAGGCCCAGCGGAGTGGAGTTATAAACGCACCCAGTCGAGACCCCGCGGCTCCCTGGGCGGCTGCGAAGTGCGCAACTGTCGCCACTTTCATGGGCTCCTGGGAGGCCCAGCGGAGTGGAGTTATAAACGCACCCAGTCGAGACCCCGCGGCTCCCTGGGCGGCTGCGAAGTGCGCAACTGTCGCCACTTTCATGGGCTCCTGGGAGGCCCAGCGGAGTGGAGTTATAAACGCACCCAGCTCGCGAAGTGCGAAATTGTCGCCACTTTCGCGGGTTCCTGGGAGGCCCAGCGGAGTGGAGTTGTAACAGCACCCAGTCGAGACCTCGCGGCTTCCTGGGTGGCCGCGAAGTGCGCCACAGTTGCCTCGTATCAACGGTTGGGTGTCCACCGTACGCCAACGAAAATGGAAGTGGATATAGAAGCGGAGTGCTACAGGCGCGTGGGAATGGACACGGCATGTGATCCAGTGGAGCCCACAACACGAACCAGTCTACACGGCGAAGCGCAACTTGGACGACCCAAAATCAGATGGGGTGACGACGTAAGGAACCATCTTGGACACGCTTTGGGGCGTGAGGTTGGAATTGTGGGATACGCTGGAGGGAGGTTTCGTCCGACACCACGACTGAGCGGGCCAAGCGGATCGCTTTTTATCTCGTCCTTCTTTTCGTTCTCCTCCTCAAAGATTTGCCATGTTGTGAAGATCGCCACGCTGAGCGGCGCTCCGGCGCCACACCCGCAGCACCCTTGACGGTGCCCACGCGCGGGAGTGTCTTGGTGTCTTAGTGTGTGGGCTCCCAGGAGGCCAAGCGGAGGGGAGTTGTAAACGCGCCCAGTCGAGCCCTCGCGACTCCCTGGGTTGCTGCGATGTGCACAACTGTCGCGACTTTCGTGGGCTCCTGCGGGTCCTTCAACATGTTTGTTTGTACTGATCGGTCTTGTGTATCGTCGCCACATGTGTAGAAAGGTTTGGGTACGTCGCATGGTAATGTTCTGTTCGTTCCTAAGTTTCCTTGGGACTGGCGACGACGATGAAGACGACGACAGCGTCTCACACACGCCGAAGGGTCGGCGGATTTTGTTTCAACACTTGTCGCCTGGAGAACCAGCCAGAACATTCTACAGTATACGTTGTCCTGTGACGTTTCTGCGACGTCCCATGGAACAGGGGCACACCTCAATGTAAATTTGCGCATTTCTCATAAGTGTCCGACCATGGAGCCCTTGTTTGCTAAACGCAACCATCCAGATTTCGCGCCGAAGACCGCCAGAAACCGTCGAAGACCGCAGGAGACCGTCAGAGGAGGGCCGAAATCTGCTCAAGGCCGCTGGGCAACATGTTGTCCGTGCTCGAATACGTTGCCGAGGGCACTCCATCCATGGCTGGGCCACCCCGTGTAAGGCGCGGGCCAAGTCGAGAAGCAGAGCTGGTCGAGCGAGCGCGCCGCCAACACAGCCGTGCGCAGAGGCAGTGGCGCTTCGCGCGCTTC
>CAUYUJ010006580.1:441313-456313 GCA_963575745.1 Prorocentrum cordatum
ACCTTCGGCGGCGGTTAGCTGCGACCCTGGACGCCCGCGGGAATGACGAATTCGAAGGAGACCCTGGACCCCTGCGGGGAATGTCGGGTTCGGCGGATAAGGCAGTTTCACGGTGGCCTTCGGCGTACATCAGGCGGCAGCTGCCGTGCAGTTCCATCCCGGACTCCCCACCTTGCTGGCGACGTCCCTTCCCGCCAGCTTGGCCGGATGTCCCTTGGGGGCCCCTCCGCGTGGGGGGTCGGTGATGTCTGTCCCCACCGCCCCTCCCCACGGGTCTCGTCTCCCCCAGGCTGGGCTGCCGACAGGCTTGATTCGACGGGGACCCTGGTTCCTTGCGGGGAATGACGGATTCGGCGGATAAGGCAGTCCCACGGTGGCCTTCGGCGTACATCAGGCGGCAGCTGCCGTGCAGTTCCACCCTGGACGCCCCACCTTGCTGGCGATGTTCTCTCCCGCCAGCTTGGCCGCACGCGGCGCTTCAGCCGGCGCCCGCGCAGCTGTGCTTGGGTGACCCCCTGCAGGTTCGGTCTCCTCATGTTGCGCGGATTGACGGCCCCTGGAGGTCAGCCCGCTTCGATTGGTTCAGCCCTCGCAGCCTCGGCCGCCCCCCGGGCCCGTCCCACCCCCAGCCTGGTATTAGACGTTCCTCGGCGGAGCAGCTTAGCTGGCTCGCGCACGCCGTTGGCGCGGCCTGGGCTTGGCGCCCCACTGGCGACGGCCCATCGCTTACCACGTTTGGGAGCCCACAGCCATCGTCCTCACGCTCCTTCGGGTTTTGCCACTCGGCACATCTTGAATTCACCAGTATTTTGCCGTGTTGCAAGTGCTCGAGCACCCTGGACGCCCCCTGCTTGCCGCTCCTCCCGCGCAGTCAGCCGCTGCTGTTGCTTGCGGCGCGTTTAGCTGCTAATTCGGCCGCTGTCGTGACCCGTGGCGCTCCTGACTCCGCTTGCGCCTTCGCTTGCGAACGCGACCGAAAAAGTAACCCCACCAGCCCATCCAGAGACGATGCCCAGAAGAATTGCCTCGTCCATGGAAGTGGGTTGGCCGCAGAGGAAAGGGTCCCTCTTGAAGCGTTCTTGGGACACTCTTGGGCGCTTTTGGCGCCGTCTTGGGGCTCTCTTGGGCCTGCCTCTAATGCGTTTTGGGGGCCTTTTGGAGTGTCTCGGGGAACCTCTTGGGGCCTCTTCAGGGTCTCTTGGGAGCCTCTTGGGGGTCTTTTGGGAGCCTCGTGGGGGCCTCTTGGGCGCCTCTTGGAGCCTCCTGGGCGCCTCTTTGGGCCCCCATTGAGGCGCTCTTGGGAACATCGATCAAACTAGAGGGGATCATTAATTTGCGTTGCCCCTCGGGAGCCCCAGAAGTCGCCTCGTGGGGCGCTCTTGGGACGCTCTTTGAGCGCTCTTGGGCGCTCTGGGGGCCGTCTTGGGGCTCTCGTGAGCCTTTCTTTGACCCTCTTGGCCCATTTTGGAGCCATCTTGAGGCCTCGGATGGCCATTGAAGGCGGAAAAGGCGAGAAAACAACAAACAATGATTATCCCAAGGCTTTGGAAGGATTTTGTCCTCTTCGGGACCTCCTGGGGGAGCTCGCTGGCCACTTGGAGCCGTCTGGGAGCGGTCTTGGGGACCTCTCGGAGCAACTTGGGAGCCATCTTGAGGCATCTTGGGATATTTTGAGCCATCATTGAGGTCATCTTGGGCTCTTCCAGGCGCTCTTGGAGCCATCTGAATCAGTGCCCCCCCCGGGAGGCCAACATGTGGCCAAAACCGTAGTAACATATATGTTTTTGGCATTCTCGCCGAGGCGTCTTGGGGCGTTTTGGGTGCTTCTGGGGGGCTTATTGGGGCGTCATGAGGGTCTCTTGGGAGCTTCTTGAGGACATCCTGGGGCCTCTTGGGGGCCTCTGGGGGCCTCCTGGGCGCCTCTTGGGGTTCTCTTGTAGCGCTCTTGGGGGCCCTGGTGACCATTTTTGGGCCATCTTGGAGGACTTCGATCAAACAAGATGGGAGCCTCAATTTGCGCCCCCCCCCCCCCGAGAGGCCAAAATGGGGCCCAAACCATTGCGACTGGCCCCGTCCAGGTCCAGAGGAAGGGGGGGGGGGTAAACCCCTCCCAAAGGGGAAGAGGGGCAGCTGAAAAACAGAACGTGGGATTCAGACCAGGGAAGCCTTTGGTGGCTGAGGGCGCTGGGTGGGTGTGCCGAGGTCTCGCCTGGTGCCCGCTCGTCGGCGCCCTGGTGGGCGCCTCCTGCGCTGGGTGGGCGTGCCGAGGCTTCGCCCGGTGTCCGGTCGTGGGCGCTTCGTGGGCGCCTCGTGCGCTGGGTGGGCGTGCCGAGGTTCCGGCTGGTGCCCGGTCGTGGGGGCCTCGTGGGTGCCTCGTGGGCGCCTCGTGGGTGCCTCGTGCGCTGGGCGGCCGCATCGGCTGCACCGCATGAGTCTGATCACGTAGCTTGCGCCACCTATCTTACACCACGTTTATTCCGTATTCATACGTATGCACACATTCATACATACATATATATATATATATATATATATATATATATATATATATATTGTAGTGGCGTTCGGCCAGTGCCGCCGATCCGGGGCGCTCCGACTGATGTGATCCTTCTTCGCCCTCGTCCCTCCTCTCTTTTTCCTTCCCCTCCTCTCACTCAGCATGTACCCAGTGGCCGTCAGCCTATCCCGCCACCGTGCGTGGGTGGTGGGTCAGAGGCCTCATGCATGCTGGTTGGGATCTCGTGGTTGGCTGGGACTTCTGGGGGCCTCTTGGGCGCCTCTTGGGGCTTCTTGGGGGCCTCTTGGGCCTCTTGGGGCCACTAGAGGGCCTCTTGGGGGTCTCTTGGGAGCCTCTTGGGGCTTCTTGGGGGCCTCTTCTGCGCCCCTTGGGGCCTCTTGGAGGCCTCCTCGGAGCCTCTTGGTGCGGGAGGGGTGGTACTCGAGTTCGGAACCCCCTCGGAGGCCACGATCCTTGTGAGGGGTGTCAAAAAACGCATCCGCCGGAAACTCGCCCCCCCCCCCCACCCCACCCCCCCTTCCCCGGCAGAGCCACCCCGGCAACCCCCCCAGAGGCTGAGGCTCAGCCTCGAGGCTGTAGCTGAGACTCCTTGAAACTCACACGCCGGATCGGCGTATATATATATATATATATCATATATATGTATATAAAATAAGGCTCCACCTGGGGGTACCCCCCCCGGGGGGGCCGACCGCTGCTGTTGTGGTTCAGTACCTCTTGCCGAGCAGGTCGGCCTCCCTGGGAGCATCGACGCACCAGAGCCCAGGGTCCCAGTCCCAAGTCTGGGCACCGATGGAGAATCGTTGTCCTTCTCTGTGATTGGTGGGAGCCGAGGGTGCGGTCTGTGCCCACAGACCGCGCATCCACAGCAGCTGTTCCAAGCGTTATGTTGGTGGAGAACACGGGCATTGTTGCCACAAAGGGGACAATTGACGGAGGATCACCGTTTTCGCGCGATCTGGTTCATAAGTTTCTTGTGCGCGTGATCTTACAGTGGTGCAGTCTTCCGCCGTGGCGACGACCGAGTATTTTCTTTCACATTATTTGTTGTATATATTGTTTCGTTCACATGATTGGTGTGGCTGGGTTTCCTGTCCTTCTTCGACATGCTCCGTCCCAAGTCGGAGGTTGGGATTGGAGGTGCCGCAGGGCTAAAGCCTTACTCCCTCCGTCCTGGGCGTACTACCACCCATATTCGGTTGTCGTCACACGCTTTTCTCTGTATCAGTGCCACGGGTCCAGGTTGTTACGCTTCTTTTGTTCTCAATGTATTATGCATTGCTGGGGGTTCGTCGCTGGAGTTTGTAGCGGTGTCACTTTGATTTATTTGCACTCGTAATGGGCAATATCAGAGGTTCGTGGCTCGTCCCGTTTTCCTCGGCATGCTGTATGTTGGGTTCAGAAGTCGCTATTCCGTTCTTGGCCTCGTGGTGTTCTGAAGGCGGCAGGCCCTCCGGGCTCGCAGAGGCACGTCTGGAGGTCTGTCGTGGCAGAGCCGTCTGGGCAGTGACCTGGGCGCGCCGCGATAGGGGCACCTATTGTGCGGTGTGATTCTCCGTAGACGCCAAAGCCTCTTGGTTGGGCAAGCGAGTTGCAATATATACATATATATATATGTATATATATACACACATCGATGTTCCGTATCCGTTTTGGCTCAAGGCCCGCGGGCGGCCCCGCCCCCGCAGCGCGGCCCCCCCGGCTTTCTGCTTCGAGCATCCCCCGATCATAGGAGCTTGCGCCAGCGACTCCGCTGCAGCGATGGCCGCGGCGGAACCTTCGAGCCTGGAGGAGGGGCGATGGCAGCCTGGATGTAGGGTTCCGACCTCCAGGCGAGAGGCGAAGGCAATTCCGTGCCAGCTGGTCGACTACTTTCACCATGGCTATTTGCTGCGAGGAGAACTGTTTAGCGGCAGTGGTTACCAGCGCTCGAATGAAGGCTTGGTGTCTGTGCTGAAGTATTCAGCTCCAGATGGATCCATCTCCGTGTGGGACCACGCGCTGGACTTTTGCAGCCACGCGCCACATGATAATCGTTGGGAGGTTGTCTTCCACTACGCGTCCAAGCTCGGGTTTTCCCACGTCGCGAATCTGGCGCTGGAGATGTCCACGCTGTTGGCCTCACTCACGGAAAGCCGTGCGCACTGTGGAGCCCGCCCAGTGGGGAAAACGACTACATGGTGATGAACAATTACTGCAGTGGCAACCCGTTCAACTCCAACCGCGAGGACGCCACTAGTGCCCAGGACAGCTGGTCCGACCGGGTAGCTTTTTTTGATTGCGGTGCTGGTGCCGCGCTCCCTTACCTTCAACGTGATGACGCGACCGCGTCCGGACCTAGCCGCCAAGACCCAGGGCGTGCAGGAAAGGGGCAGGTTGCTGGACCCGGAAGCCGGAGTGCTCGAAAGGGAGCATGAAGCACGCTTGGTGGACCCCAGCCGCGACGTTGAGGTGGTGCGCGTGGCTGATCAGCACGGCCACGTCGTGCACCCCGCATCTGTTTCCAGTTGCATCCAGCTGACATGTCGTGCCCCGGTGCGCGTGCTAATGGAGAAGCTCGGGGCCCAGCGCGCCTGGGAAGGGGCGTTCGGGGCCCAGCACCAGGAGGCCCTCCGCGCCGAGCATAATCTCGCGGTCCTCCTGGAGGAGACCGGGCGCAGAGGGGAGGCCCAGGCCCGACGCCGCGCGGTCCTCGCCGCCCGGGAGGGGGCGCTCGGGGCCCAGCATCAGGAGACCATTCGCGCCAAGCATACTCCGCGGTCCTCCTGAAGCAGACAGGGCGCAGAGAGGAGGCCGAGGCCCGATGCCGCGCGGTGCTCGCCGCCCGGGAGGGGGCGCTCGGGGCCCGGCGCCAGGTGACCCTCCGCGCCGAGCATAGTTTCGCGGTCCTCCTGGAGGAGACCTGGCGCAGAGAGGAGGCCGAGGCCCGATGCCGCGCGGTCTTCGCCCCCCAGGAGGGGCGCTCGGGGGCCAGCCCCAGGGGGGCTTTCCGCACCAGGCATCATCTCGTGGACCTCCTGGAGAAGACCGGGCGCAGAGAGGAGGCCAAGGCCCGATGCCTCGAGGTCCTCGCTGCCCAGGGGGGGCGCTCGGGGGCCCACCGCCAGGAGGCCCTCCGCACCGAGCATGATCTCGTGTACCTTTTGAAGCAGACTGGGCGCAGAGAAGAGGTCGGGGCCCTGATGCGGTGGCCCCCCCCGTGGGGGAAGGCACGTTTGGGGGCCGAACGGTGCATGGGATGAATCTCGCACGTCTCTTCAGAATTGGTGCGCCCGCGCAGGTGCATCGGGAATGCGTTCGATATGCGCATATATATATATATATATATATATATATATATATATATATATATTGCACCTCGTAGGCTACACCACATATTGTGGTCGAGAGCGCTGATTCGGCCTTGTGGACATTGGGAAACAAACAGATGATTCCAGTGAGCTTACCACGTAGCGTGCACCACGTAGGTTGTACCGCATGGCTTACACCACGTAGCTCGCACCACATAGCTCACACATCCACAGTGCAATGCTTTCTGTCTGGGGTCGCGCGGTCGTACGCATTTTTAATTGTGGAATGAATTGAGCCTTCTGAATTGCTTTTTGGCGTTCAAGATCGTTTTTTTTGTAACCCTCGTCATTTCTCTGGGTTTTCTGAGGGTTCCGTGGGTGATTATTGAGGGAATTGTGGGCCATTTTGGCAGCAGTGGTGGCCCTCCTGGCCCGTGTTGGAAACCTTGGTGATCTTTGTGCAGCCGAAAGGGGGCGCCTGGCTGCCGAGGAAGTCTCAGGTGGGGGGCGCGCGCATGAAACGAATTTTTGGGGAACCTCAATGCGCCCGATGCGTTTCACACAGCCTGCCTTGCTTTGCTCCCGGGACAGTTCGGTGGATTTTCTTCCACGTTCGCATGCCAGCCGCTAGCCTAGAGCTGCTCATTGTTTCTCATATTGTTTTTCTTTTGGTGCTCTGTGCTCACCCTTGTGACGTGTAGTTGATGCCAGCGTGGATCACATCGGGTATGCAACTGTTCATTGTCACCGTCATTGTGTCTACTTCTGGTTTGTAATGAAGTCTGTTTTATCGTGTCTCGCCCCATGCCACGTGAAAAGGAACAGCGAAGAAGCGAAGAGGACAATGAGGAACAAAAGGGCCATGGAGGAGGATCGGGATGGGGAGGAGGGAGGTGAAGAAGGAGGAGGGTGAGCATGACGAAGATGAGGAGCGGGGACGAGGAGAGAATGCAGGGGAACTGGATGAGGGAGAGGAGGATGTCGGTGCATGATGGTGACCGAAGAGGAGGTGGAGGAAGAAGAGGAGGAGGAGGACATGGGAAGGGACGGAATGCTGATGCTGATGATGATGGCGACGATGCTGATACTGATGTTGATGATGTTGACGATGATGATGCTGATGACGATGATGGTGATGATGATGCGGAGGATGAGGATGAGGCTGAAGATGATGTTGCCGATGATGATGATGATGATTATAATGATGATGATTATGATGATGATGATGATGATGATGATGATGATGCTGATGATGATGATGATGATGATGATTGTGATGGTGGTGATGATATTGATGCCGATGATGCTGATGTTGATTAGGCTGCTGATGATGCTAATGATGATGGCGATTATGATGATGATGATGGTGGTGCTGATGCTGATGCTGATGAGGCTGATGGTGGTGGTGGTGCTGGTGGTGCTTGTGGTAGTAGTGGTGATGGTTATGATGTTATGATGATGGTGGTGATGATGATGGTGATGACGATGCTGCTGATGCTGATGCTGATGCTGCTGATGCTGATGCTGATGCTGATGATGATGCTGATGCTGATGATGATGATGATGATGATGATGATGATGATGATGATCATGATCATGATCATGATGATGGTGGTGGTGATGGCGATGGTGATGGTGGTGATGACAGTGGTGATTGTGATGGTGATGCTGGTGGTGCTTGTGGTAGTAGTGATGATGGTTATGATATTATGATGATGGTGGTGATGATGATGGTGATGACGATGAGGACCAGGCATTTTCTCCTTGCTTCCTTTCTTCTCCTCCTCCTCCTCCCCTCCTCCTCCTCCACATACCCCCTCTGCCCAGCAGGCAAGAGGCGGCTCAGCTCGCGATGCAGGGCGCCGAGGCCGCGGCGGGACTGGGCGGCCATGTCGTCGACGTCGTCGTCTTCGTCGTCGCCGCCGCCGCCGCTGCCGCCGCTGCTGTAGTCGTCGAGGCCTTCGTCGTCGTCATCGTCGTCGTCGTCGGCGGCGTCGTCGGCGTTGTCGTCGTCGTCGTGGTCCCGCCTCGAGGGCGATACAGGGGGGCAGGGGGAGAAGGAAGGGAGGAGGGAGGAGGAGTAGGAGGAGGGTGGACTGGATGCCGATGGGGGGAGCGAGGTCCTGAGAGGAGGGGGTCTGGGGCCATGAAGTAGGGCGGGGGCGGACGAGGATGAGGAGGAAAGTGCGTGGAGTGGATGAGGAGGACTTTCAAAGAGGCGTTCGAGGACTCGGATTTGTAGGCTCATGAATCGCCCCCGTGCGTCTTCAAATGGAACCATTTATTTCAGACACGCACGCCATGATGCGTGCAGACATGGCGACGATGAGGATATCGACGGTGCGTACGATGAGCGCGATGCGGATGGCAATTCCGGCGATCGTCACGACAACGGTGATGGCGAGGACGATGCGGATGTTGGTGACGGTGATGATGATGGTCAGGAAGACGATGGTACAGACTCTTGTGATGCTGCCGGTGATAAGTTTGCCCCTCCTGCGATGCTACCAACCAGAGCGCTCGGCGCCGCGAGCGGTTTTGGCTGATGGTCTGCACCAGACGCGGGCGAACGGCGCTTTCTTGGTTTGGGCACCGCGAGCTCGCGGGGCCTGCGCCGCGCTGGCCACGCCCTTCTGGAGTGTGCGGCAGCGCGCCCGGGGAAGACCTCGAGGCGTCGAACCGCACGAGGCAAGAGATAACGCAGGCCCCCTGCTCGGTCAGCACGGAGTGGTGCCGTCCACGCGGCATACTTGTCTTCGGCGCGAGCATGTGGGCACGCCCGCTCCCCCTTCGCCTGATATTCGTTTGCTTCTGCAGTCATGGCTGTTCGCAGCCGGGTGGGAGCAGAGAGGATGGAGGAACAATAGTGGTGACGAGGAGGCACTGCTGGAGCCCGTTGTCCTGCCCATCGCCAGCTCCCCTCCATGGGGTCTTCGGAGGGACATGCCGGAGGCTAGGTATTTTTGCCAGTTTCGTTGCCGTTCCCCTTGTTTGATTGTCTTATTCTCAGTCTCCCTCTTCTTTTCCCTCTGGTTCCATCCCCCTTTTGTTTTTGTCTGAATGCCAGTCTGTCTCAGTCTGTCTGTCTCTATCTCTGTCTACCTGTGCCTGTCTGCCTCTGCGTTTCTTTGTTTGTTTCTGTCTGCTGGTACCTTTTCCTCTCACTCCTTTTTATTTGTTTTCTCTCTCTCTCTATATATCTATATGTTGTTCGTTTTGTCCGTTTGTTTATCTTCCTCTCTCTCTATCTCTATCTCGCTCTCTTGCTCTCTTTCTCTCTTTATATTTCTCTCTCTCTCTCTGTCTCTCCCGCCTTCTTCTGTCTGTCTATTTCTCTGTCTCCCCGTATCTCTTTCTCACCGGATCTACCTGTCTATCTGTCTTTCCGTCTGTCTGGCCGATTGACTGGTTGACTGAGTGTCTGTCTGTCTGATTGCCTGTCTTTCTGCCTATCTGTCTGCCTGCTTCCCTGTACGTTTCTCTCTCCCTCCCTCGCTCTCAATCCCTCTGTCTTCCTCTCTTCCCCCCTCTCTCTCCATTTCTCTCCCTCTGTCTCTTTCGGCTGCGGCGGCTCACTGGGCTGCCACAGCAATGACCTTCGAGGGCTGTCGCGGAGCTCGCACCTCGCCAACGGGCCCTCCCGACGAGCACGGAGCCGCCCGCGTCACCACGACCACGGCCACGGAGCGTTGAGGCTTGGTAAGCGTCCACTCCTCTGGACCCCACTAGGCCTACGGGACGCATACACCAACCAACCACCACCGACGGCCATCTCGAGCCTCACACCGAGCCTCGGGACTCCGGGCGGTCTGGTCTTTCCACGACGACGACGAGGAGGGCTCTCTCGGGCTTGGCGGTGATCGCCGCAACCCTGGCGAGTTTTCGCCCACGCCCCAGGCCCCTCACGGCCACTGGAGCGCCCAGCAGTCACCTGAGGCCGGCGGCTCCACCGAACACGCTCGCGTCGAGGCCCACCGCAAGGATCGCGCCAGTGGCTCACCCGCTTCAGTCGTCAAGAATGCGGGCACCCTCAGGACGGCAATCCACACTCACGAAGGTGCGTTGGCCATCCACGAGTTAAGATCCTTTCGCATTGGGAGAGCAATTCCGAAACGACGGCGCTGCTGACCCGAGCGGCAGCTCAGCCAGCCCACGCGCCTCTGCCTCTCCCGATGCTGTGGCGAGAGGATCTCGCGGAGCGTCCTCAACGGACGCGTCCGACGGTCCTTCACCCGACAGAGCGTCCTCAACGGACGCGTCCGCCGGCCCCTCGGCAACGCTCCGCACCGCCCCCCAGGCCGCCGCGCCCAGCGGGCCGCAGCCTAGGATTGCCCCGCTCGTCAGCGGGCCGCCCGCGCCCACGTCAACGCCCGCACGCGGCGCATCCGCCGCCTCCTGTCTTACGGCGACGAAGCGCTTGCCCAGGCTGCGGTCGCCACCGACACGCTTGTCAGCGTTCGAGCCGCAGACGAGGCCCAGCCGCGCACGCGGGCCCTCCCCACGGCCACGCTCCGCGAGCTCCGCGCTGCTCGCGCTGCTGCGTCCAGCGGCGGGGCGAGCCAACCGCCACGCCACCGACGCCCCGCTGCGGGTCCACAGCATCGTGCGTCTTCTCGTGCGCCGAGGGCCGCTGCTTCCCTCGTTGGCGTCGCTGTGCGCCAGGCCCAGCCCCAGGCGTGGGGCGCACGCCCGGCTTGCCGCGCGGCGTCAGCGCCGACTCACGGTCCGCGTCGGTGCGCCTCTCTCCCTCTCTCTTCCTCCCTATGTCTGCCTCTCCCTCTCTCTCTCGGTCTCTCGTGTCTTCTCGTGTCTTGATCAGTGTCATATTTTCTTTCCCTCTCTCTACACATACGTACTTGTCTTCTCATTCCCGTGTGGCATGCGAGCGCGCCTGCGTGGACGTCAAAGTTTGATTCTAGGCGGAGGACGGGTCCCTCCAGGGTTTTAAGTTGGTGTGCGTACAGCAAAGGAAGGGAGTAGGGGAGGGAGGAGGAGCATGAGAAAAAAGAGGATGGATGAGGAGGAGGAGGAGGAAGCATAATAGAAAATAGGAGGATGAGGATGACCATCACGAGCGACGACGACGATGACAACGATGAGAACGACGAGGACGAGTGGCACGAGGACGAGGGCAACAACGACAAGGACGACGACGAAGACAACGACAACGACACTACGACGTGGACGGCGACAACGACGATGACCTGACGACGATGACCTGACGACGATGACCTGACGACGACGATCTGAGGACGACGGCGACGACGACGACGACGGCGATGGCGACGGCGACGGCGACGGCGGCGGCGGCGATGGCGGCGATGACGGTGCGCCTCGGCTATCCCCCCCCCTGCAGCTGGCGAAGCAGCGCGCGCACGAGGAGGCCAGCAGGAACCCGGGCGGACGAAAGGGCGGGGTTTTGGGGAGGGAGACCGCAAAAAGGAGGCCCCAGGGGAGGCTCCAGCCAGCCTCAGGGAGCCCCAGACGGTGCCTGGAAACCGAAGGGAGTGTCAGGGAGCCGCAGGAAAGCTTGGGAAGATCCAAGGGGTCCACTTCTGGGCAGCAGGGCAGAGATCGGGCACGGATCAGCAGGAGGGGAAAGGCTCCTGGAGGGAAGAGGAGTCCAGCAGGATTTTGGCTTTAGGCTATCTGTGCTGGTGCTTTCCGGACCCGCGCGGGGTATGAATTGATCAAAGCTCCCGACGTCTTTGACGATCTGCGATATGGATATGCGTACGAACAACATACGATAACGTTTTCACACCGACGCGTAGTAGCTTAAGGGCCCTGTCAGATTCGGGCCAGAACGAGCAGCGTAGGCAAATCCTTGCCACGCTGCTGTGCACTATTACTTGCACATGCTGCTGCTCTCCACGCTACACATGGTATGCAGCGTATGTCCCACTCAGGGTCTGAAGAGAGACGTAACATTGAACCCTCAGCATTATGACATCGAAGCCGAAGGCTGACACGATATATGAAACGCAGCAATACAAGAAATGGAAAGACATCTCCTAGCTGGCTGAGCCCGCCTGGCTAGGTCGCATGTGGGTGCGTAGCTGCACCTTCTCAGTAGTGGTCTCGCCCGCCCAGGCGGACCACTGCGTGGCGTGCACGAATCGCCACTGGGCACCGCTGAGCTTGTAGGTGTATATATTGAGTGTCTGCCAACCGTCCTCACGTCGTAGGTCTCCTCCGAGCTGGCCGACATCCCGTCGGACATGTAGCCGTAGTTGTGCTGCTCGGGCTTGTCGTTCTCGCCTTGACCTTCTTGTCGCTCTCGTCCCTGTAATCCTTCTTTGCGTTCTGCTGGACAACAGCCTCCAGTTTGATTTGCATGAGCTCCATGTCGTACTTCGACTTGTTGAGTTGGTTGATGATTGGCCATGCCACATCCGCTCCAAGTATCAGAGCAATCATCGCAAGCCAGGGCACGAAGGTCTCGTTCTTGATCTCCCTGCCAACGTCGGCCGCTGCCCTGCAACAGCACGTTGCAAATGCTGCCAGCTGCATCAGTGGTGTCTTCGCTATTCTCGCCGCTGATGATGCGGCTGCTCGCGTCTGGTCGATGCTCCCCTGTCGCTCCTCCTCGGTCTTCTTCTTGGCTGTTCTGTAGGTCCGGCAGTGCGTCAGTTTCAAGCGTTTGTGCCGTAGTCTGTCTTCAAGGAGTTGCCGTGCTGCTACCTGCGTGAGCCCATCCGCGCGCTGTCTCTCGGATGATACCCATACCCACTGGGTGTTGGTCGCCTCTATCCGTTCGCGTAGTGCGAGCACCTCGATGCTGGTCCTCTTGTCCTGAAAGCTTGTGATGCTCTCCTTCTTGGTTGCGTTGCAGATGGCCTTCGTGTCGAACACTAGTGCTGATTCTCCAGCGTAGTGAGCGCAGTCGTCCTTTGTGATGTAGGGCCGCCCAGAACTGCTTGACGAACTCTAGGGCGCCCATGCCTGCTGCTGCTGCTTGTGAAAGAAGATCTCGCGATGCGTAGCAGCTTGAACGACTTCCAGTCGACCACGGTGAAGATAAGCTCGAATCCTTGTAGTACCCTCTCGTGGCACGCCAGGATGGCATAGCCTCCTTGTCTGGATCCGTCGTGTCGAACTTCAGGCTGGATCCGCCATAGCCACGAACGCGATGTCGCTGATCTGACCGATCTTGAGTATCTTGAATCCGATGTCCGCGTTCTGCTTGTAGAGCCGCAACGTCTTGCTGCACTCCCTCGCTATGGCCACCGCCGCCGTCGGTAGCTGGCCTTGGTGAACGCGGACCGATGCCGAGATGTGTTGGCACGCCTGTGAGCTGGGCCGATGTAGTTTTCCGGGCAGGGCTCGTAGCTGGCGCTTCTCCTTCCGGTTGAGTTCCCTCTGATCGTTGCTGTTCTTTTGATCGAGGGTGGTAGGCTTGAGATTCTTGGCTTAGGTGATCATCTTAGCTTGGATTTCGGTGCGGTCCACGGACTTGCTTGAGGGTGTCTGCTGATCTAGATCGACCTCGCAGTAGTCCATCTTGCCGTCCTCGATCCACTTCCTGGACTTGAACTTCTGCTTGGCCTTCTTGAAGCTGGGCCATGTGGGGACGATATTGGTGTGTGCCTGCGTCCTGCTTCTATTTCTTTCCATGAGATCGACTTCCTCAACAATTTAAACGTCAACGCGATGTGATTCGTCTGGTCCTGGACGCCTCCTGCGGCAGCGAGGACGGTGAAAGTGAGGATGGGGATGCTGCTGCTGCTGGTGGCGACGGCGAGTCTGGGAGCATTTGGGGTGCGTTTCGGCATCCGGGAACGCCTGGGAGCTGGGAGCACCTGGAGCAGTGTGAGGAGCGCTTGGGTCCAAAATCGGAGTCGGCGAGGGGTGCTCGAAAATTGATGAATTATGTATGTGCCATCGAACAAGTGGTTGTTCGACCTCATGTTCCCAAGCGCGCTTCGGGGCCAAGGAGAAGGTATGTGGTGCGCCAAGTTGAATGTTATCACATACGAAGGCGAGGGCTGGGCCGAGGTTAAGATCAACGCATGTGCACCGGCATACTGTTTTTGTGTATGATGGTGAGTGTTGGGTCGGTGCGAATATCAGCCGATTTCTACAACATCATATCGTTTGCACGATGCAGGAAAGAGGAATGGGATACGAATCCTGCTGCGCGCGGGTGGTTTCGGCCCCACCGCGGGGCGAATTTCTCGAACAGTCTTTCCCTCCACTTTGTCGGGCGGGGCCAGGAATGTGTTGCATTATCCCAGAGCGTTCTGGAACGTTTTCAGAGCGTCCTGGGGCTCTCTGGAACTGCCGCGGCGCCCGATTCATCGCCGTCCGATTACTCCGTGTCCGATCATGTCTTGGTTGTGGTTTTGTCATCTCATATTCAGGTGAGGCCCGGTAGAGACCATTGTAGTTGGCCTTCTGGAGTCCGTTCGTCGCCAGGGTTCGGCGTCAACTTGGGGAAATGGCACACGTGGGCCCCGAAGGGGTCCCATGGGTCGAATTTGAGCTGCCGTTGTTCCGATTTGCTCCCTCCCCGCCTTCGTCCCGCCCCGACAGGAGGAAGGGCGCCCTGATGGTCGAGGGCGACGCGGAGCTGCGCCGAAATCCCGTCGCCATCCAAACTGCCAGCGCTGGCGCCGTCTCAGCGGCGCGCCGAAACGGGGAAGCGATACTCTATCAGCGCGTTGCACTTCTCGAAAAGTGCCGACGTGACATTACTAGTGTTATTGAATATTTTTGCGACGACAGTTTACAATCATTACTATATACTGTTACTACCACTACTACTACTACTACTACTACTACTACTACTACTACTACTACTACTACTACTACTACTACTACTACTACTACTACTACTACTACTACTACTACTACTACTACTACTACTACTACTACTACTACTACTACTACTACTACTACTACTACTACTACTACTACTACTACTACTACTACTACTACTACTACTACTACTACTACTACTACTACTACTACTACTACTACTACTACTACTACTACTACTACTACTACTACTACTACTACTACTACTACTACTACTACCTACTACTACTACTACTACGACTAGTACTACCACCACTACTACTACTACTACTACTACTACTACTACGGCTACCGTTGCTACTATCACTTTTACGACGATTTGTTTACTACGTATACTTCTACGACTACTACTACCACAATTATTACTTCTAC
>CAUYUJ010006580.1:458813-481313 GCA_963575745.1 Prorocentrum cordatum
CACGTCCCGCCCCCACTGCCTTCCCCTGGGCGCGCCGCCGACCATCGCCGTCGTCGCCGTCGTTGTGGGATCGTTTCTCAGCGTTAGCTTTGATTTACGTGTGGAACGAGTTTTTTTGTCGTGGCCATTTTTTGTAATCTTGGCCCCGCCGCGTGCGGCGTCCTCCAAAAGTCAGGGTGAAGGACTGGTTGTTTGGCTGGCTGGCTGGTTGGCTCGCTGGTTGCTGGGTCATTTAAATTGTTGGTTAGTTGGGAGTATTTGGTTGGTTAGTTGGGTGGCTGGGTATGTTGATTTTCACAGCTTCGCACATGCTTCACATGCCTGGCGCTGCGGCGCCCACCTGCAACGCCCTCGCCCGCGATAGCTGCAGGTCCGAGTTTCGAGTTCCGAGTTCCTGGCGGGCTGCTTGGTTGGTTGGCGGGTCGGTCGTTGATCGGTTCGATGGTTGGGTGGTTGACCATTGTGCCGGTTTTTCCATTGGTTTGGTGGGCTGATCGGTTGGTTGACCGGCTGGTTAGTTGGTTGGTTGATTTGTTGGCTGGTTAGGTGGCCGTTGTGTGGTTGGTTTGTTGGTTGGATGGTTGGTTGGTTGGTTTGTTGGTTGGCCGGTCGGTCGGTTTTTAGGTTGTTTTGGTTGGTTGGCCGACTGGCTGGTTGACCGGTTGGTTGGTTGGCCGATTCGTCGTTTGTTTTTTTTCGTTACGCGTGTCAACATAGGGAGATGGCATTGGTATTCTACTTAACTCGTTGCGTTTGTTGCGCAGTGAGACGGGATCGATGCTCGTCGAGTGGCATCGCAATGTGGGCGTACTCGTGTCAACCCAATTTCGGCGTGCAAAAACAACTGTTCTATTCTGCCCGTCACGTGGCAAGGCAAACAGACACCACACACCACAGCCGAGCATCCAGAGGGTCGCGAGGGCACGGTCAGTTGCAGGATTGGTAACCACCAGGGAGAGCTACGGTTAATCGAGGGGGGAGAAGGAAGGAGAGGAGGAACAGAGGAAGACACGGAACGTTGCGATTGTAAACGTATACTGCAAGTGTTGGGTCAGTTTTCAACAGACGACGCCCATTGTTGCCAGGGCCGGCCCCTTTTGCGGTGCGCAGTCCAGTCTCTAAGAGACCCGCTTGCATTTAAATGTATTTTTTTACACAGGAGCCTGCGCCATGGCCACTAATCTTATTACAATTTTTCTGGGCTTGAAAGAAGCGGAGTTGAGCAAACATATGATTTCTTTTTACACGAGGCTCCTGGAGCCCGTTCCGTGCCTCGCAGCCGCCAGTTGTCAGTCCAGGATTACAAATTTGTCGGGATGGATTCCAGGAGGAGTTCATGCGCAGATTTGTTGAGCGGATTCTGGACCCAGGCCCCCTCCCCATCACGACACGGCTCGGCAAGGCAGACAGGCAATCCAGGCCTCTCGTGCCCTCTCCCCCTCCGTCTCTCTCTCTCTCTCTCTCTAACTCTTTCTCTCCCCCCCTTTGGGTCTGATTTGAGCTGTGTGCATGCATGCTTGTTCTGCTTGTCTGGACTCATTGTTGCGATTTGCGATTTTCGAGTGGACTCTGGTCGGACGGCGAGGGGGAGGAGGACGAGGAGGACGAGGAGGACGATGAGGACGTTGAGGAGGTTAGAAGTAGCCCACCCGCGCATGGATGTGTTAGACTATATGCCCCCATATCTGGGGGGAGTATGTCGTTCCATGGCGTTGCACTTCAGCTCTGCCAGCAGTTCGCCTGCAGCAATTGCTTTCTTCAATTCTCACTTGCGCAGTAAAGTCTTCTCCGCGTAGGCTCCATCCCTCGCTCCCTCCCGCCGACGACGACAGCAATGACGGTGGCGACGACGACGACGACGATAACGGCGAGACGAGTAATGGCGACCACAGCGGGTGGAGTGTTCGAACCCCGAACTCCGGAGGCGGGCAGTCGACGGGCGCGATCTTTGCGATGACGGACAACAGTGACGAAGATGATAGCGGCGACGACGGAATGCCAAAAGGTGGATTGCCAAAAATGTGGTTGCCGGTGACGCGCGCGGTCCAGCTTCCGAGTTCTGAGGCCCGGGCCCCCCCGGGTCCAGCGTCCGAAGCCTGGCGTCCAGGAACCGATGCGGTTCAAGATATGTGGTGAAAGCTATGCGGCGTGAACTTGGTTTTAGTTGTGAAGGTGACAGCTGTGCGGTGCAAGCTATGTGGTGTATGCTATCTTGTGTGAGCTGGGCGGTGTGAATTGGAGGTGAAAGCTATAGGGTGTGAGCTATGTGACTTAAGACATGTTGTGCAATCTATGCGGTTGCACGCTGTGTGGTGTAAGCTATGTTGTGAGACCAATGTCGTGTAAGCTCGGAGCACGAGGCGCCCACGAGGCGCCCACGAGGCGCCCACGAGGCGCCCACGAGGCGCCCACGAGGCGGCACGGGCGGCAGCGTGACGAAAACCAGGCATACCCAGCATCCAGCTCCGTGAGCAGAGTGAGTAAGAACCTCTGGGTGCAGACACCGTTTGGGCGCTCTGGGGCGTTAGGATCCCACGCGTTTTCACGCTTGTCCCGCCTTTTGGCGTTACCACGTGTTTTCACGCTTGTCCCGCTCGTGGGCGTTAGGAACCCACGTGCTTTCACGCTTGTCCCGCTCGGGGGCGTTATGAGCTCACACGCTTTCACCTTTGTCCCGCTCTGGGGTTCTCGGAGCCCACGTGTTTTCACGCTTGTCCCAGTCTGGGGCGTGAGGAACCCAACAGTCCCCGGACCCGCCGCTGTGGCCGCCGCCGCCCCGCCTTCCCGATGGGGGACGGCCTGGCTGCGCCGACCTCGCACGCAGCAGCGAGGAACCGCCAGGCATGGGGGGAGGCGATCGCGGCCGCCTCCTCTCCTCTCTCGGCAGGGGGGCGAGGGGGAGGGAAGGAGGAGGGAGGTGACAAGAGGAGGAGGAGGAGGAGGAGGAGGAGGCGGAGGAGGAGGAGTTGGAGGTGGCGGAGGAGGAGGAGGAGGGGGAGGAGGAGGGGGAGGCGATCGCGGCCGCCTCCTCTCCTCTCAGGCGATCGCAAACGTGGATCAAGGGGGCGTGGATTCGTGACGGGTCCCGTTTCCATGGGACATCGCGGATTTCCGCCGCCGAACGAGGCGGCACTGGCCGCATTTTGGGGAGGGCACTTCCCCCGATCCATGGATTGTGGCGAACGCGCGCCAAAACCATGGAACGTTAAATCCATGTTTGCGCGCCCCCGATCCTCTCCGGGCCAGCAGGAGCCGGACATGACCGTCCCGTACCGCGTCGTCCGAGAGGACGGGACCGCGCACAGCAGGAGCCCGGAGCGGGAGGCCTGGAGCACCCGCCCCAGACCCCATACCCCCGAGAGATTCCTGTCCCGGAGTCCCCCCTTGACCCCCCACCTTGTCCTGGCATCCCCACCTCCGTACCCTCTGGACGAATCGCGGCTCAACTGACAGGGGTCCATGCAAACGGTGGTCAGCCAGAGCACCAGATTGCAGGATCCTGCAAAACCAGGGTTGCACTGACGCGATGGGGTCAGACCCCAATCGGACGGACCAGATCCCAACCGGACGGTCCAGATCTCAGCCGCTGAGAAAACCCGAGCGGTCCAGATCCCAACCGCCAGACAAAGGTATATCAAGCTTTGTTATTGTATGATCGTCTTGGCAATGAAAACCGAATGGTCTCCCTTAATTAAGGGAACTCATTTGATGTTCATAGTGTGCAGTTGGGATCTGGACCGTTCCACTGCGCTATTATAGGCGAGTTCTAAGTGCTCCAGGAGGGCTTCATATAGGCTCAATGTACTCCCAAACATGAGTGTACACGAACGTGAACGCAACGTAGACGAAACTTGGATCAAACGTATACGGAACTGATGGGACGCATGTCCGAAAGATAACAGAAACGCGTGCGAAACGTATGCGGAACGCTTCAGACATGCATGCAGAACGTATGCACAATGTACACGAAACGTATACGCAACCTTTGGCACGTCTATGATGGTAAACACCTCTCAGGAACCCTCGCAAATCCTATCGGCATTTTGCAGTAATATTTCACGAATCTTCAGGAGTCTTATGGGAATCCTGACGGGGATCCTGAGGAATCCTTCGGGGATCCTCAGGAATCTTGACGAACCCTCACGAATCTCCCGGAATCCTTCAGAAATCCCGTGGAATCCTCAGCAATCCCCAACAATCCCCGGAAAGCCTGCAGGAATTCCCAGGTAATCCCGGGGGAATCTCTTGGGATTCCAATATGAAGCGCTCAGACATCCAACAGGAATCCTCGGGAATGCTCAGGAGCACCGCAGGAAACCGTCAGGAATTCTTTAGGAATCCACAGGAATCCTCCAGGAGTCCTCGAGAATTCCCAGGAATCCTTCAGGAATCTTCAGTCATCCACTTGGAATCCTGAGGAATCCACCAGGCATCCAAAGGAATCTGAAGGAATCCTCAGGAATCCATCAGTGCAAACGGGGGTCAATCACAGCGCCAGATCTTGTAGGATCCTGTAGAGACAGGGTCGCATTGACCAGGGCTTGTGTGCAGGATCTGCAGGATCTTGGAGGATTTTACAGGATCCTGTAAACCCGGGTCTGGATTGACCAAGATCAGCAGATCCCCGACCCTGCCTGCTTTTCGCCCCTAGGTGGTGTTTCAGTCCCGGGTCCTGGCAGGTGCCGCAAACGACGGACAGTTTCCGTCTTGTTTTTTCCATCATTTCGGAGTTCTGGGTCTTTTTTTTGTCTCCACCACCCAAACATCATGATATTATGGTGCTGTGTGTGCGTCGCCCCCGCCGCCAGGGGCGACGCGCGCGCCGAGAAATCTTATGGTATTAGCTCCGTGGCCAGCGCTCTCTGGCCATGCCGCTTGGGAAACGAGATGCCACAACATGTTTGCGCTGTATGATCGGGTCGGACGCATGCCTCCTGGGAGGGCGCACCGTGCTGTTATGTCCCTGCGCGTCTCGCCTCACCCCCCTCGTGGCGAGCAGGAGCCTCAACCACACGAGCAGGGGCCAGTATCCGGGGCGCCTGGCGGCGAGCCCGCCGACAACCCAGGGTCGCGCACCGCCCCCAGACGTGCATGCGCCGTGTCTCAGAGGGCCAAGGGGTCAGGAGCAATGATAGGGGGGGATGGGCCCCCGGCATCGCGCGTACGTTTGCATTTTTTCGGCGAGGACCGTCGAGGAGCATCTTGGATGATCGATCACATTGAAACACGCACGACACCAAAAATTACACTGGGAATGGACGTCCGAGCGACGACAATGGCATAGGGGGGAATGCATCGACCCCCAATCGCCCGTTGATCGCCGATAGGGGTCCCATAGGCCCACCCATCCCAGGAACTTTCTGATTTTCTATCGCGGGTCTATCGCCGATCTCTCGGTGATGTACCGCCGACTCCAGTTCGATGCTTACGCCCCTGCCTATGACAGTGATTCGTAAGGCCCCCACGATCTCCACTGCTGATCTCCAGGATCTCCTGTTGCCCCATACGTGCTGCAGTCATGAGGGCCGCGGCAGGAGGAGGAGAAGGAGGAGGGGAGGAGGAGGAGGAGGAGGAGGAGGAGGAGGAGGAGGAGGAGGAGGAGGAGGGGGGAGGACAAGCTAGGTGCGCTCGCGTCATATCTGACATCCTACCCCTTCCTCCCATCCCTTACCATGGCGCAGATCCCCTCTCTACTCGCACAGTCGGATGTCGAGCAGGGCAATGATCCCGAAAGGGTACGCGATGCATTGTAGAGCACGGCATGGCATGGCGTAGAAGAGCACCGCAAAGCGTAGTATCAACCTAGCATTGCATTGCACGCCGTGCCATGGCACGAGAAATGACGCCAGCGCTGCAGCGGGAGCACGAGTCGAAACATACGGAAGCGCGGAAATGAGGCCAGCGCTGCAGCGGGAGCACGATTCGGAACGAGCGGAAGCGCGGAAATGAGGCCAGCGCTGCAGCGGGAGCACGATTCGGAACGAGCGGGGCCCGAAAATAAGGCCGGCGCCTCAGCGAGAGCAGCATTTTGAGAACAAAATGCAAGCGAAAACCCAACTCCCGGGAAACCAGTGTGTAACAAAAACAGGACGCGGGGGGGGGGGGCGAACACTCCCAGCACGTCATCAGGGGAAGTGGGAGAGTAGTATTCATATTAAGTAATTGTGGAGAAGAGGAGGAGGAGGAGGAGGAGGAGGAGGAGGAGGAGGAGGAGGAGGAGGAGGAGGAGGAGGAGGAGGAGGAGGATCGGCTTTTTGGTTTCTTTTTGTTGTTGTTCTTCCGCCGGCGGGTTTCCCCTTGCGCTGAGCCTCCAGGGCCCGTCGTCCGCGGGCCCTGGGACCACCCGCCTCTTTCGCCACGGCGCGGCAGAGGCAACCCGCCCGCGCGTCCGCGCTGCCGGGGGCGCTTGGCGGATTCATTGGCCGGCTGCGCGAGAAAGGCAGGGCAGGGAGGGGCGGGACCATCAAACAAAATTTGGGACGCGAGCCTGTCCTGGGGAAGGGGTCGAGACATGTGGTAGGGAGCCTTGAGACGCGGGTCAACGCAAACGGGGGTCAGCCAGAGCGCCGGATCTTGCAGGATCCTGCTGAGTCAGGGGTGCACTGACCCAGGTTTGCATGCAGGATCTTGCAGGATCTTGCAGGGTCCCGCAAAGCCTGACTGACCAGGGTTTGCATCGACCCGCTTCCGACGGGGAAGGGGTCGAGACCTCTGCCGAGGATCGACAACTCAGATCGGCGGATGTGGGGGGGTCCAGGCCGCCCAGATGGGGGCGAAGTGCAGGGGTGTCAGAAGGCCGCGCCGCACTGCCGATGCACTGGCGATGCATCGGCGGAGCGCTGCAGAGGCTGGCGGAGGGCTGGGCCGGGCGCCGCGCCAGGTGCGGGTGCACGGGGAGGGAGGGCTGGGGCAGGGGAAGTTCGAACTTGGATCGGCGCCTGGGACCCCCTGGCGGCGCCTCCGGCGCCGCCTTGGGCGCAATCCGCGCGGCAGGAAGGGGGCTTCAGCGCAGGTCGTAGAATTCCGCGCGGACCACTACGAGAGCAGACCATTACTAGAAGTGCTGATCGAGGGAAGAACACGCTGACCATTACTAAGATGTCGCGGGATCCTGTCGGCGCGGTGCCTGCCGTCGCCGATTGAGGATGGTCGATGAATCGATGGTGACCAAGATGGACGGTGACCAAGCTCGTGACCGACATTTCCGCGTTCAGTCTTGTTCAAGGTCGCGGGTTTCTCTTCCTCCAGCTGAGGAGAACGACGGAGGCCGCTCCAGTGGGATCCTGGCAGATGGGGCCGGATGATCGCGCCGCATCGTTAGTGCACTGGCGATGGATCTCGAAGAACTCAAAGCGGCATCAACGTAAACTTTGGGAGCTCCGCGCGGATTTCTTGGTTGGCGCTAGACCCATCTCCCTGGCGCACGGAGCGCTCCATGGGTGATTCTCCGACCGCGTCCTCGCGGGCCCAATCTGAGTGGCCTCCACCTGGGGGTGCGGCGACGCGGCAGCGCAGAGAGAATCGCGCTTAGCGCAGTGCGGAGCGCGAAGTTTGGCGATTCAGAGCGGATGTTGCTTCATGTGTCCCTGGCCCAAGGTGGCTCCAGGATGTCCCGGGAGGCCCAGACGGCCTCGATGGCACACCTAACGAGGCCCAGAGGGCCCCAGGGGATGCAGAATGCCGCAAGCAGCCAGGTACTACCTGGACTAGGAGCGCCTCTTCGACAACTTCGATACTACTTCCGATAAGAGGAGGAGGAGGAGGAGGAGGAGGAGGAGGAGGAGGAGGAGGAGGAGGAGGAGGAGGAGGAGGGGGAGGGGAGGGGGGGGGGGGGAGGGGGAGGAGGAGGAGGAGGAGGAGGAGGAGGAGGCGGAGGAGGAGGTGGAGGAGGAGGAGGGGAGTATAAAATGGGACGGGATGCGGGGATTCGGACTTCTTTGCCGAAGCCTACAGTTCTAATACCTTGTGCCTTCGCGGGCTCTCCATTTTTCAGCCTCTCTTTGCAGTTCCTGCACCACTCAGGCGGTGTTTCTGTTTTCTTGCTACCAGAACGCTACAGCCTAGTTGCTAAACTCCGCCTAATGTTAACAAGAAAAGAGGCTGAGCCGGGCGGGGCCAGGATTGGGATACATCGTTCTTGAGCGTTCCAGAACGCTCTCAGAGCATCCCGGGACGCTTTGAAACGGCCGCGGCGTACGACACGTCCTCCCGAACCGCTGGTTCTCAGAGGTCCCCGATTTGTCCCACTTCGATTGTGTCCCAGTCCTGGCCCCGTCTTGGCGAGAGGCAGCAGCATTCGACCAACACAGGTAGTGGTAGGGTGCAGTGCCCGAGCCACTTTTGGAAAATGCTACCTTGTCATGACAACTAGATCAGGACAGCGATAGCCGGATCTATTAACTTACGCCATTTTTAGAAAAGCGTAGAAACCAGGTTTCGCATACTTCGCAACGCAGTTGTTATTTTTGGGCAGCTTCCTTTAAACGAAATCCTGCCATTTCCGTGACGATCGGCCACCCGTGAGAGTGACCCTTTGCTGGAGTGAGCTTTTGTGTGGGCCCACTGGGGTCTTCCCACCATTGAATGCAAAGCTATATCAGCGTCCTGCGCTCATGGGTTTGGTCTCCCGCGACCCCCATGAAGCCGCGCACCTAAGGTTACGCTTGCAGGGCCACCCATACATAATCTCGGGGGGCTGGGGGTGGTCAGGGGTAGCCTCTGGTTCGTGCCTCGAGGGCCCAAATCAGAGATGCCCCAGGAAAATGTTACATCCTGGATCATTCGGGCGTCCAACCACTCCCGGCTCAGCGAGGCTGGGGGTGGTCGGGGGTAACTCCTGGTTCGCGCGCGGGGGGCCCAAACTAGAGCTGCCCGGGGCTGAATGTATCCCGGACATCTCAGGCTTCAACCTTTCCGCGTATCCGAAACGACATGACACACTTTTTGCGTCGGCGGCTAGGCAGAGGGACTGCGCTGGCGAGTAAAGCAAAACGGGGTGCGTTGGGCGAGTTCAGCCACAATGCAGAGGGAGCCCCCCCCCTAAAAAAAAACCTCGAACCTCGAAGTTCGAACCTCGAGCTTCCCCCCTCGCTTGACCTGACACACCAGAGTCGTGCCGCTCCGGATCGGCACCGCCGGACTCCATGGGCGCCGCCGGGTTGCTGCGCCGCGACGCCGCGGCGCTGCGCTGCCGCCGCGGGGGTTGGTGGCGGGGCGTGCCGCGCGAGACGCCCCCCCCTTTAGGGCAGAGGGTCAGAGGTCGCCTTCATGTTGAGGACCACCAGAAAAAGGACGTCAAGGTGGGCAAACGCCTCGCCGGTTCAGCCGACGAAGATGTGCACCACGCAACCGTACGCTTATGTTTACAAGTTTTGGCTTGGCGCCGGGTGTGGTGCATCAGTTTCAGTTTCCCCGAACATGTTTTTTGCGTCCCTTGACGTCCGTCTGGGGTACTCTGCAGACTTGACCCCCCAGACGTACTCAACCCTTTTCCCCCTCTGGGCCCCTCCTGCGGCAACAGGGGGCCCAGATTGGAATCCAAGGCTCTGCAGCTGTTGGGCCACTGTGCGGGCGGGGGTTACGGCAGGCTCGAGTCGTGCCGACGCGGCGGCGACCCCGCTCGTGTTCAAGGTTGAGCGATAATAATTTTTGATTAGTTGGACCCGTTCCGTCTGTGACGGTGGGGTCGCATTTCCCACCCCCACCCATGACAGTAACGAATGTACGCGTAGGTCGCCCCTTCAGGCATGGCGCCATGCTCGCGGGTGGGCTATAGGCTATGGTGCTGACAGGCACGCTGTGGTGCTCACAAGCCTGCTGTGGCGTTCGCAAGCATCTGGTTCGCCGGGAATGCCAGGAACGCCGGGAATACGGTGTTGCTGCTACTGCTCCTGCTGCTTCTGCTGCTCTGCTCTTGCTGCTGCTCCGGTGCTCTTCCTGCTCTTCCCCCAGTTTTTCTTTCTCCCTTGCTCTTCCTGCTGGTTCTCCTGCTCTTTCTCCCGCTGTTCTGCCTTCTGCTCCTCCTGCTACTCCTGCTGCTGCTCGTCCTGCTGCTCCTCGTCCTGTCCCTGGTGCTCATCCTGCTGCTCCTTCTGCTGTTATCTGGCTCCTCCTCCTGCTGCTCCTGCTGCTGTTCCCCCTTCTCCTGCTGACCCTGCCTGCTGATCCTGCTGCTGTTCCCCCTCCTCCTACTGGTCCTCTGGCCGTCACTTCTACTGTCCCTCCTGCTGTTCCTTCCGCTGCTCCGTTTTGCAGCTGCTCATCCTACTGATGGTCTTCCCGCTGCTCCTCGTGATGCTCTTGTCCTGCTGCTTTGCAGTTGTTGCTGCTCCTCCTGCTGCTCCTTTTTTCTCATGCTGCTGCTCCGGCTGCTCCTCTGGCTGCCCGTCCTGCTGCTCTCTTCCCTGCTGCTGTTCCTCCTGATGCTGCCGTGGTCCTCCAGTGCTCCTCCTGCTGCTTCTTTCTCTGCTCTGGCTTGCTGCTCATTGGCTCCTCCGCTATGATTGTCTGGCTGCTGCTCTTGCTGCGCGTCCTGCTGCTCTGGTTCTTCTCCCGCTTTTCCATGTGCTGCGCCTTCGGGTTTATGCTCGCATTACTGCTCCTTTTGCTGTTCCTCCTGCTGCTTCTTCACTTGCTCTTGCTTCTCCTCCTGATGCTCCTCGTTTTCTCCTGTTGCTCCTTTCGCTCCTGCTTCTCATCCTACTGCTGATCGTCCTGCTGTTTATCTTACTTCTGCATCAACAACAACAACAACTATTACTACTACTACTATTACTACTACTACTACTAATAATAATACTACTACTACGACTACTACTACTACTACTACTACTACGACTACTACTACTACTACTACTACTACCTCTACTACTACTACTACTACTACTACTACTACTACTACTACTACTACTACTACTACTACTACTACTACTACTACTACTGTTACTACTACTCCTACTACTACTACTACTACTGCTGCTACTACTACTATTACTACTACTACTCCTACTACGATTATCACGACGACTACTACTACTCCTTTTACTCCTACTACTACTACTACTGCTACTACTACTACACTGTTGCTTCTCCTGCTCCTGTGAGTGTACCAGTATTTTTTATCACAGTTGTTCCAAGAGTACGATTACGACTCGTACCACATCTTCCACGACTGCGACTACGACTACGACTACGACTACTGCTACTGCTACTGCTACTACTACTAGTATTCCGTACTCTACTTATAATTGCACTTTTACTCTCACCCTTATTCTCACCCTTATTCTTGCTCTTACCCTTCGTCTTATTACTACGAGTCGTATTAGTATTGTTCTGGCTACTACTACTGTTGGTGCTACTACTACTCCTATTACTACCACTATTACTTCTACTACTACTACTACTACTACTACTACTACGATTATTATTACTACTACTACTACGACTACTACTACTAGTACTACTACTACTACTACTACTACTACTACTACTACTACTATATCACTACTACTACTACAACAAAGCTACTACTACTATTGTCACAACTGTTATTTCCACTACTTTCGTTACTTGTACTGCTGCTGCTGCTACTGCCACTACTACGGCGACGACTACGTCTACTACAAGTACGAGGACTACTTGTAGTACGACGCCTCCGATGACTACAACTATTTCCGCAACCACTAGCACGGCTACAACTACCACTGTTGTCATTGTGTGTGACAGATAACACATCAGACTTATCATTATTTGAAAGAGCTTGTTCTACCGCTACTGGCGGAAAACCGGGGGGGGTCACTACCGGTTCGAACCCCTCCCCCCCCCCCCCTCCGGAAAACCGGGGGGGGGTTCGAACCCCTACCGGTCGAACCCCTCCCCCCCCCCCAGCTCATCATGAAAAGGGGGGGGGGTCACTACCGGTTCGAACCCCCCCCCCCCTCGAAAACCGAGTGGGGGTGCGGACAGTGGTGGGGACGGTGTTGGTGGGGACAGTGGTGAGGGGACAGCGGGACAGTGGTGGGGACAGCGGGGGGACAGTGGGACAGTGGTGGGGACGGTAGTGGTGGGGACAGTGGTGGGGACAATGGTGGGAACAGGGGGGACAGTGGACAGTGGTGGGAACGGTGGTGGTGGGGACAGTGGGGACAGTGGGAATGAGGTGGAAACACTGGGACAGTGGAGGGTACAATGGTGGTGGAGACACTGGTAAAGGCGGTGGCGAGGACGGCGGTGGGACAATGGGACAGAGGTACAGTGGGGACAGTGGTGGGGACAGTGGGGACAGTGGTGGAAACAGTGGGACAGCTCAGTGGGACAGCGGAGGAGTCAGTGGGACAGTGGGGACAATGGGGATAGGCAGTGGTTGGGTCCGTGGAGACAGTGGGGAGAGTGGAACCGTGGTGGGAACAGTTGTGGGAACAGTGGGGACAGTGCGACAGTGGTGGGGGCATTGGTGGGGACAATAGGGACGGTGGTGGAACCAGTGGGGACAGTGGTGGTGAGGACAGTGGTGCTGGGAACAACAGTGGGGGTTCTGATGCGAGCGGTGGTTGGGACCGGGAGTCGTTTGCTGGCGGTGCGTGGGGGGGGGGTGGGGTCGAACCGGTAGTGACCCCCCTCCGGTTTTCGAGGGGGGGGGGAGTTGAGATTATTATGTCTAGGACCTGTTAGGCATGTTGTCTCATACGCTAGAAGCAGTACCGTACTGTAACGTACTGGCTCAAGTCAAAGCAGTAAAACATTATCATCTTTATTGCCATTGGTTCATATAGCTTTCGCTGAAAGAACTTAATATTTCCAGTTCAGGATTTTCATCAGAATCTGGAGTTTGGTAGCGGAGCCAGTCGGCTCCCTGCCTTCTGGCTCTCTCTCTGCCGCAGGACATACAGTTACGGCACTGACGACACCTACGAGATTATCATCACTTGGTGTAGTCTGATATTTGGGTTGTTTCAGTATATCAGGATATACATTACCAGACACAGAGTTGGATCAAACACGGTTTATTTATCTGAAGTTCGGTTGGAAAGATGTTGGCCTCACCACAGACTACTCCACTCTCCCTCAAGCAGTATTCTAAGGACATACCGCCAGGCTGGCGGCCACGGGCATATCCAATTCGTGAGTATCGAGAAGCGTTGGAGATATGGAGTCGACTCACACGGTTGGAACAGGACCAGCTTGGCGCAGCGGTCATGAGCAGACTTGAAGGCCCGGCGCTACGAGCAGCTCAAGACCTACGCGTGACGCGACTTGATCAAGCAGGCAATGTTGTGAACTATCGTGGCATCGAGGCGGTCAGTCTACCAAGAGTTGCAGCAATATTAGACGGCCAAGGCAATGAACTCGCCCCGTTACAGCACAGTGGAATCAAGATTCTGAATGACAGATTGTTTGAGATGTATGGACTGGATGATCAAGATCTGGCCTGGACCTCACTGGATAGATTCTTCACTTTACGTCAGGGATCCAGTCAAGACTTCATCTCATATCTCTTCGAGTGGGATCACTTATATGAAGAAGCTGAACGATATGGAGGCTTACAAATGGGCGAGTCAGCTAAGGCGTGGCTTTTCTGGTCACGGACGACATTCGCTGATGAGACTCTCGCGGATCTACGCTTGAAAGTCAATGGTGATCTCAACAGATGGCGCGAGATGGTTCAATTGCAGTTGAAGGTAAGCAAGAACGAGATGGCAGCCAATGAACAGCACGTTGGATATAAGAACTACTGGGAAGATTCAGACTCCTGGACGAGAGAGTATGAATACGACTACGACAACTACTACGAGGATGATGAGGAGTACTACGACGAGTGGTACGACGAAGAGTATGATGATGATGATGATTGGTATGACGACAATGGAGATCAAGATGGATACGGAGGCGCAGCAGCAGGTGGCACTTCATCATCTCTTCCATCCCCATCGACACCGGACGAGGACTACTGGCAGCATGTACGCGGAAAAGGATCATACGGCAAAGGAAAGGGCAAGGACGACAAAACCGGCAACGGCAAGAACGGCAAGAAAGGAGGCAAGAAACGACAAGGAGATCAGTGTACGCTATGTGGATCAAGATGGCACAATTCTGACACCTGCCCTCTCAAGGATGATCAGAAAGAGGACAACGCGTATCAGACTGACGAGCAGTATGATGAGGAATACTACGGACAAGGAAAAGGCTATCGCAAAGGAAATCGCAAAGGTAAAAGACGTGGCAACGGCAAAGGATACGATCGAGATCGGCACCGAGGCTATCAAGACAATCGAGGATCTCACGACCATCATCGACGCGATGTTCCACGTTTCGGCAGAAGCGACTTCCAGCAGCGACAGCAAAAAGGCAAAGGACGTGGCAAGAAAGGATACCGATCAAAAGGAAAAGGCTACGACCAACGACGACAGTTCTATCAAGACACTGATCGCGAAGATGACGCATATGGAAGCTACGCGACCTTGCCGGCCATCCATGAACATGAAGAACCAGACGAACAGGCAGCAGTACCAAATGAGACATCCACGCACGAGCGAGACAAGAACATCATGACACGGACCCCTTTATCTTCAGGAGCGTGCCAGTTCGTACCTACCTCGACGGCGGCAGAGAGAACACCGACGCGGAAAGGATCAGCATACGACGACATATTCGGCACCGGAGAGAGAACCACAGTTGGACAGGGACAACCACGGCATCCACCTGGGTTAGGCCCAGCAGCTACGACGACTGGCGCGACGAGCTCAAGCTTTTCGGCATCATCAAGCGCAGTTTCGGTTTCTGCGTCTACTCATACCTGCTACAGATGTTTCTCAGCGGCGATTGCAAAGTGCGGCACGTGTTCCCGTTCGTTTTGCATATGTCACGGATTCAAAGGACACTTGATGGTGATGTGCTCTTCTTGTCTGGATATCTCAGCCGCCCGGCAGCAACAACGGCATCAATCACAGCAAGACGCACAGTCACCAGGGACCACTTCTCAGCAGCAGACCACACCGAGCTCTGATGACACGTCATCAAGTTGGATGTTGATACCTAGACCGGACGAATCGCAGATTCAGGACGAGCCAGAGGAGTTTGCAGCATTGCCAGCCTCTGGCAACCCGTTCAAGAACTTGGCGGTCATCAACGGAGTCAACGTCATCGGTCTCATCGTAGATCCTGGAGCGGCTCGCGGTCTTATCGGAAGTGCTACTCTTCGAGAGATTTTCGACAAGCTACTACGACCTCGCGGCCTGATGAAACACGTGATGTGGTATCTTTCAAAGAACAAGTTCACTGGCATCTCATCTCAGCCCCAGCACAGCATCGGTATATGTGTATTTCCGATTGGTCTGGTTGGAATGAAGCATGCTTACTTTTCTTGCGATGTCATCACAGGTCAGTCAGCAAACTGTCCTGGACTCATTCCACTACAGACTCTGCTACGACTCGGCAGCATCATATTGTGCGGACACTTCCAGAATCAAGACGGACTTCTGGGACTGAGACTCGGCAATGGCGAGATGTGCTCACAGAGGATTCTCTTGACGGACTCATCGCACTACTTACTTCCGATCGACAACGTCGACAAAGAAAAGAACGACGTGTGGAACAAAACTGTACTTCAGCATCAGCAGGAAGTGGACGACGGAGCACATCAGCAAGGACAGCATCATCACGGAGTCACTCTCATATCCATGATCGACGGCAACGACCGAGCACCACATGAGGACCACGGGACTCATTTTCACTGAGTCCTGGGCACGACGCTAAACTGTTCACTCCAGATACTCTTACCTCATTCTCATCTACAACACGGAAATACTATCGAGATTGGCAAGCTCTTTCTTCAAAGGAATCTTTCTCACTGTGGAATGGCGAACCACTCTTTCCTTCACACCTACTTCCAGAGGAGTTGGCAGTTGCAAGGGCCGAATTCAATTCGATCCCAGAAATGTTCTACGCGACCTACACCTGGCTACCGGTCATCACGCCCGAGAACTACGACGCTTTCGAGGCAGCAATGACAAAAGGACCTTATTGCGGATATCCGATTCTATGGAGTTGGTGTTCAGGTTCATCCCATCTATCTCTCTGTATGGCATCATTACCTTTCTTGTGTGCAGTACTTTTTCCAGTTGACCTACGCTGCGGATGGGACCTCAAACATCGACCTCATCAACTCAAGTTACAGAGAGCAGACAAGACATTCAAACCAAGAGTTACAACGATGGAGCCAAGATGCAAGTATTGGAGTCACATGGGCACTGGACGAGACATCAAGGACACCATAGAGTTACGAGAATCAGAAATGCCCATGTTGAAGTTCATGACCTCACACGCTGTCAAGATCAAGCAGGACTTCAGAGACAATCTTGTGGAGAATCCAAGATCTTCTAGTATTTGGACGAAGTCTCCCTTGGCAGCTCTCCTTGATCATCCAGCTTATTCGAATCAACGCTACAATGCTTGTATGTGTGCTTTCTCCAGTGAAAAGGACGGCAGAAGGAACAAGAAGGACACTACGTTGATTTCGACTTTCTGTCTCGATCATTCCGTGAAGCGCTGCAGCTGCAAGAAAGAGCATACATCTTCAAGGTTATTATAAGGAGACGCATCGCAAGCGGACAGCAGCAGCAGCAATGTTTTCAAAGAAGTTTTGTACGGCACTCTGCAAGGACATCTTGGCCCTGGAGTCCAAAGAACCAGGAATCTCCATCAACAAGTTCTCAAGAGCTTTCCCGGCAGCAGCAGATGACGAGGCAGAAGATGAAGCACCATTAGCTCAGTTACCAGCACCAGCAGGACCTAAGTCCATAGACGACCTCATGGAAGAATTCAAGGACATCGACACCAAGAGCATCAAGATCACGCTCGACACCTTCACGCCCACGGAAGTACAATGGATCAAGGCAGCGATTCTCTCCATCACCGATTACACTATGAGTTTCGGCGTTCCTGGGACACCTACCGGACGGATTTTGATGTTGCCTGGTACTGGTAGGCCACAACAAGAAGGTGCACGAGTTCTATGCCATGCTCTCAGCCAAGTTTACATGACCAGGACTGTGGCATCTCAATGCCATATGTCAGAAGCACACAAGTTTGACGAGACTGAGTTCAGCAATCCTGATGACCACAAAGATCGCATCAGATTTCTTGGCAACAAGGACGGCCACTACCACATGAAAGTAGTCAAGGATTGGAGAAGCGCACCTGAAGACGACATAGACACCACGACGATGATCTACATCATCACTCTCCTCGGCGTTCACCTTTCAGATATTATACTCGACGGTCCTCCCGGCCGACGAGATCAAGCTCGACGACTCAGAGGAAAGCAACCACGACCTACACATGGACCATATGCTATTCCACCAGAGAGGCCTGGACCACTTGCGGCTTCTACTGACGATGCCATCGAGAAGATCGAGATCAACGGCCGTGTCTTATCACGGACGAAGCCCAACATGGAACTTCGGGAGCTACCCAAGAAGTTAACTCATGCCAACGAGAAGGAACGTGCCGGACTACTGCGTCTACTTCATGAACGCTTCTGGCACAACTCTCCATTGGACATGATGAAGTTGCTGCAGGCCGTGCTCTTACCTCAGGCTATCGTCCTACAGGGCATGGAGATTTGCAAGGCTTGTGAAGTTTGTCAGCAATGGGCTAAACGTCACATACGACCTCAGATTAAATCGTTTCTGGCCACAGTGTTCAACGAGATGGTGCAGCACGATTTGTTCTTCCTCTGGGATGAAACGTTCATGATTCTTATTGATGAAGCTACTAAGTGGAAGACTGGCGACCACCTCATCAACAAGACGGGCCCAGTCTAGGTGAAAGCGCTTAACTACCTTTGGATACGCATCTGGGGCGCGATGCAGAACCTTCTCACTGATCAGGAAGGAGGTCTCATGGGACACTCAGCCACCAAGCTATGTGATCGACTCGAGATCAACAGACTGGCTATCGGCAAAGGAGGCGCTACCACCAAAGGACTTGTCGAAAGGCATCTAGCTCTTCTCAAGCTTTCTATGCTCAAGCTCAAGCAGTCAAGTCAAGCAGAAGGATTGGATCTCAGTTACTCCGACATCTGCTACGAGTGTTGCGCCGGCCACAATTGTACTCTCAACTATGGCGGCAGCACTCCACAGTTGGCCTTGACTGGGCAACTACCGAGGATGATTGCGATCGACAGCGAGACCATCACGTCCATGACGGGCGCCCTCGAGAAGCGTCCTGACTACATGGAGTCTATGTCACGCGCACGACTACTGGCTCGACAGGCTATCGTACAGTCAGTTATTCAAGATCGATTAGCTCAGGCATCCAAGATAACTCAGCACCAGCACGAGCCGGAGCTACTCGTTCCAGGAACGATATGTGTCATTTGGCGAGAACCAGCACGGAAAGACGAATGCGGATGGCGAGGACCAGCGGAAGTTATCAGCCTAGAGCGACGCGCAGGATCGGCAATAGTCAAGCACCAGGGCCAGCCGCTTATCATTCCTCTACGACATCTTCGGCGACACGTTCTCACCGAGCACTACATCACGGAGCTCAACAAGAAAAATGACATGAGCAGCTTCTACATACACTACGACCTGGTCAACCCTACGATGGTCAAGGCAGCGGCTACCTTTCTGGCACCATATCAGATATGCCGATGGAGTCTTGGTTCCTTCGGAAACGCTGTACGACCTGATGGATTTAGTTGATGGATCTACGCCCACTAAGATATATTGGTTCGGCCTGGTATGGCAGCAAGAGCAGTATCGATATGTTCCCAGTGAAGAAGCTTGCGATTCATGCAAGCCTTTGGCCCTGGGCATCAAGATATTCAGCGATACGTTTAAGCCTGTGCATGGTATCTTGTACGGCTCACAAGTACGTCGACTTCCTCAGATTGAATATGCACAGTGGGCTCTACTGCTACGCTGGCGACGAGAGGACCGAGCTGACTGCAGTATTCGTGTACGACGTCCAGACATAGCTCTTCGCTATACAGCCGAGCAATCTACTAACTACAGCACAATGATGCTCTACAGCTATGACCATTGCGAGGATCTGGACAAGCATTTCGATCCACCAGAGCTGGACTGGAGTGACATCAGCATGATTGACTGGCCTGACGACCTCTCTGACATTGTTATTCCGGATCAGCAGCCACCACGGGATCCACCAGCACCGCCAGCTCGGGCACCACCAGTTCCACCTTTTCGGTCAAATGCTATACCTCCACAAGAGCCTGGACAACCACCAGATCAGCCATCGCATGGTCAACCCTCGACGGCACCAGCTACGGCAGGCACGCCGCAGCTCAACGTCCCAGGCGACCAGACTATCGACAGCGACGACGACATGGAGGAGATACCAGCTCATGGACATGATCACGACCTACCTCCAGCACCTGGACCAGCACCTCGACGCATCTCTCGAGAGGCACCTATGGGTCCACCTTCGTTGCAGCCACAGCACCGAGACACACAAGGATCAGAGGATTCACTGCAGACTCCAGCTACTCCTGACAAGCTACCTTATATTCCTCTCGACCTGGACAAGTCCAAGACAAACACGGCGGAGAAGCAGAAAGCAGTTGATCCTACAGACGCGGCACAGTCACCACCTCAGAAGCGAGGAAGATCATCATCGCCATATGGCCCTCTCCTTGGCAGCCTGAGTCACCACCACGACCACCGACGACTTCTACAGGGAGATATCAACCGGGAGATTCTTCATCGTCAACGGATTTACCAGCGGCTACACCGGGTACGTCCTCGACACAGCCAGCTCCAGCGGATTCGACGGAACCACCTATACTTCCCATTCGTAAAGATGAAGTACCAGCAGGAGAGCTACCCTCGACTTCTACTGACAGAACTCTGGAATACAGCGACGACCCAGATGGAGATACCAGAGTCTTATACCATGAGATGATTGACCACCTTGACATCCCCAAGATTGTCAATCTATGCGAACGACTACCCGACGGAACTCATAAGCAAAGTATGGAAGCAATTTATGACGAGATGATCAGCAACCTCTCAGATGATTTTGATTTTGTATCTCCGACACTTTTACTCCGACTCGGACCAGTACCTATACTTCCATTACGATTTGCATGAGTCAATGGTCTTTCGAGTTGATGATTCGACGGCGAACCTCACAGACGACGAGATGAGACGTCTTGCGAAGTTGGTTATTGCAGGATATCATAAGGAGTTGAAGGCTTTTGTTACTCATGATATTTTCGAACCTGTACTTCGAGACCACCTACCCGATAAGGCGAACATAGTTGATTGCACATGGGTGAGGAAATGGAAGGTCAAACACGTCGAAGTCAAATCACGACTATGCGCTCGAGGCTGTTTCGACCGACAGAAGAACTTTATCGAGAAGCACAGCTCGACAGCGACAAGATTATCGCAGCGCTTGGTTTTGAGTTTAGGATGTTGTGAAGGTATTCTACATGTGAACGACGAGAATGACGGCGACGTCGACACCGAGAGCCTGGATATTTCAACGGCTTTTCTACAAGGACTCGGATATGACAACCTACGCGAGAAAGCAAGGAATCTCGGCTATGAATATCGCGAAGACCGGACAGTCTACATCCTCCCTCCGGAGAATGTATGGAGTCACTTTCGACGCATGCCGGAGGCATCTTCCAGTTGGAAAGTTGCTGACAAGGATCGACGCAGATATGCCCTCAAATGCTTGAGAGCAATGTATGGTTTCACAGACGCACCATTGATGTTTCAGTTGGCCTTGTTGGAGTTTCTCAAAGATAAGACAGGAGCTAAATCATCGGTTTTCGACGACAACTATCTTTACTGGGGCATCGATTACAAGGGCAACAAGGTGATCGTTTTAGTTATGACTGTTCATGTGGATGACCTACAGATTACTGGCAGCAGATTCTACCGCGATTGGATACACAAGAAGTTGGAATCCAGATTCGGCAAGCTCAAGAGGCAGACGATGCCATATACACATGCTGGCCTACAGCTCGAACGAATTGTACCGACGTGTATACGCATTCATCAAGATCAGTTTACATCATGTCTTTCGCCATGTGTTATACCTAAAGAGCGAGTTGATGTACCAGATGCACCCTGCACGGCAGCAGAACACAAGACGTTCAGATCTCTTACTTGTGGAGCACTTTGGGCATGCCAGACACGACTGGAGGAACTATTCAACGTTGTTTCTCTACAGACCAAGCTACAGAGTCCGACCATTAAGGACCTCTTGGCGATCAACGCAGTGATCAAGAGACTCAAGAAAAATCCCGAGAAGTTTGGCATCTACTACAGGAAGCTCAAGGCACCACTACGGATCTCTTGTATCACGGACGCCTCTTCAGCCAACAAGAACAGCAATTTCGCCACAGAAGGAGTCACGATAGGTCTTCAAGAAGACCGACTACACTTTCCTTTATTTGATCGACAAGATTATCTGCAGGACAATCTGATCAATCGGCTCAGTGGCAAGTTACATGCATTAGTGGTCACTTCGACCAAGTCTAAGAGAGTTTCACACAGCACGTCCCATGCAGAAACGTTGGCAGCAGCACGAGGAGTTCCCATGGCACAAATTATCGGCATGAGGCTTACAGAACCGGAGATTAACATTCTATGCGGACCTCAGAAGCCACTACAGCTTCAAGAACGACTCGACCGAGGGCAGTTGAGTCTACCAGTGGACGCTTTCATTGATTGTATGGACCCGTGGGAGTTATGTTGCGGACTTCGAGGAACACCACAGGACAAGTCACAGCGTTTGGGTATTCTGTCGCTTCGAGAAGAGCGACGAACCCTGAGACTACGACGACTTTATCATGTTCGTACTAAGTGGATGGTTTCAGATATGTTGACAAAGTTCGTGGGAGCAGATTCCAAGTCACTCTTGGAGCTGATCACCACCGGTTGTTGGACGATCGCAGGCACACTACGAGTCAGGCAAGAATTTGGACTAGACAGTACCAAGTCAGACACGACAAGACTATGATATTTCAATTCAGGATTTTCATCAGAATCTGAAGTATGATCTGGAGTTTGGTTTATATGTGAGATGTTATATGAGCAGCTCCACATGTATAGCTTTGTTCGACTTCAATTGTGGAGCTAGTATTTCATGTTCACCTTTATCGGCTACCACTTCAAGACAGAGTTCATCAGATTTATTTCAATGGATTTATTTCAGTTGATGTATTTCAATGGATTTATATTTGGTGGCCGTGGTGGATTTGATAAGCCTGTTATGGCTTACTTAGGACTGCTGTCCTACTCTTCTCCTTTCTCACTCCTTCCTAGGGCCGCTACCGAACTCCAGTAAAATCGACTGGGTTTTAATTTTTATAAGATCCAACATGTCCTAAAGAAAATAGGACCAGAGTTGAGATTATTATGTCTAGGACCTGTTAGGCATGTTGTCTCATACGCTAGAAGCAGTACCGTACTGTAACGTACTGGCTCAAGTCAAAGCAGTAAAAGATTATCATCTTTATTGCCATTA
>CAUYUJ010006580.1:488813-530335 GCA_963575745.1 Prorocentrum cordatum
GCCGCGGCGCGCCAAGTTGCGGCTGTCTGAGGCTTCGCCGTGGCCTCTCCTGCGCGCCCCGTGCTACCTCGCAGCGCTAGGGCCGCCCCGTGGGTTACGGGCCGTTCGCGGCGTCGCCGCGCAGCCCTCGGTGCCTCAACCAAGTGACCAGCCATTTTGGCTTGCCATATCCTGTTTCTCGCCGTGGGCCCTTGTCGAGCAGGGGCGCCCTGGCGGCCGCGCCTGGGGCGAGCGGTGCCGGGGCAGCCCCGTGCGCCGCTCGCCCTGTGGCTGTTTTGGGCCGGGCTCGCCTTGATGGGCCGTGCCAACGACGCTGCAGCTGAATCAATCCGCGGCTTGTGTCCTTTTTTTTCCGCGCCCCATTTGGCGCCTGTATCATTGTAGGGTGCCGAGGCAGCCACGGGACTAGTAGTGGTGGTAGTAGTAGGAGTAGTAGTAGCAGTAGTAGTAGTAGTAGTAGTAGTAGTTGTTGTGATTGTAGTCGTTGTAATAGTAGTAGTAATAGTAGTAGTAGTAGTCGTCGTAGTCGTACTAGTACTAGTACTAGTACTAGTAGTAGTAGTAGTAGTAGTAGTAGTAGTAGTAGTAGTAGTAGTCGTAGTAGTCGTAGTAGTCGTAGTAGTCGTAGTAGTGGTGGTAGTAATTGTTAGTAAGCATTGGTAGTCAAGTCACGAAATGCTAGTAGTAGTAGTAACTAGGGTAGTAGTAGTGGTAGTAGTTAGTAGTATTAATAGTGTAAGTAGTAGTCTAGAAATATAGTATATAAGATTAGTAGTCGTCGTCGTCGGCGGAGTCGTAGTCGTAGTCGTAGTCGTAGTCGTAGTAGTCGTAGTCGTAGTCGTAGTCGTAGTCGTAGTCGTAGTCGTAGTCGTAGTCGTAGTCGTAGTCCTAGTTATAGTCGTAGTAGTAGTAGTAGTAGTAGTAGTAGTAGTAGTAGTAGTAGTAGTAGTAGTAGTAGTAGTAGTAGTAGTAGTAAGTAGTAAGTAGTAGTAGTAGTAGTAGTAGTAGTAGTAGTAGTAGTAGTAGTAGTAGTAGTAGTAGTAGTAGTAGTAGTCGTAGTAGTCGTAGTAGTAGTCGTAATCATCGTAGAAGAAGTAAAGTAGTCTTCGTAGTATTCGTAGTAGGAGTCTCATTCGTTAGGCCAGTAGTATTTGCCGTACTGTTAAAGTAGTAGTGGTATCACCAGTGCTAGTGGTATCACTGCGACTAACAGCAGCACTACTTCCATTACCATTACTTCTCGAGCTCGTACTGCCATTGATTTCAATACGACTGTTTCTTTTCTTATGTGTTACTATATGTCGTAGTCGCCGCCAGTCGTCGTCGTCACCGCTAGTCGTTGTTATCGTCGCCGCTGGTTGTCGTCGTCGTCGTCGTCGTTGCCGCCGGTCGTCGTCGTCGTCGCTGGCCTGGCCGCTTGCTGTCGTCGTCGTCGTCTTCGTCTTCGCTGCCGTTGTCATTGTCGTCCCGCTGGTTGTAGTCGTCGTCCTCGTCGTCGCCGTGTCCTTCACCGGTACTCCGAATTACTGCTACTGCTAGTACTGCTACTACCATCACCGTGGCTAGTACATACCAGGCCCGAGCCCGCCACTTTACCGTTACCTCCCCACGTCGGCCGGAACGCCCCCTTATCGTCACGGACGTTCTGGTGGAGCAGCGAAAAACATTCGCAACGCCGCCGTTGGCCAAGAATCGCCACATGGAACGATATGACGATCGAAAATCGTTGACCGTCCAAGGTTGAAAGATCGTCGCGATGTCAGAAACCAACGCCTGAGTAGTGACGAAACGAAGTTGCCGTGTGGAGGGCAGGGGTTTACACATGGGGGGGAATGCAGTCTGGGTCTGGCTTGTAGTGCCTTGAGGAAGTCGCGCGTACCCTGAGTCTTGGAACCTACTGAAGGAATCGAGACGGAGACTTTTTGTCGTGCTCGGCCTCCGCGGGCCCTCGCCCGGCTTCGGGACCGTCCACAAGCGACTGAGGATGACGAGCCAGTCCCGGGGAATGGGTCGTGGCTTGGGACCGCGTATTGCCAGGAGGGAAATTTGCCAGGCGAAGGACCCAACCATATGCAGTTGTGAGTGCCGCACTTGTGAGTACCGTCTTCGGTGGAGCTCCCTGTGGGGCCACGAACCCTGTGAGGGGTGCGCCGACATGATGGTGGAACTGCATGCGGACGCTGCCACTGGGGCCTTCGGTGGAGCTCCCTGTGGGGCCACGAACCCTGTGAGGGGTGCGCCGGAATGAAGGTGGAACTGCATGCGAACGCTGCCACTGGGGCCCTTCGGTGGAGCTCCCTGTGGGGCCACGAACCCTGTGAGGGGTGCGCCGGAATGAGGGTTGAACTGCATGCGAACGCTGCCACTGGGGCCTTCGGTGGAGCTCCCTGTGGGGCCACGAACCCTGTGAGGGGTGCGCCGATATGAGGGTGGAACTGCATGCGAACGCTGCCACTGGGGCCTTCGGTGGAGCTCCCTTTGGGGCCACTAACCCTGTGGGGGGTGCGCCGATATGAGGGTGGAACTGCATGCGAACGCTGTCACTGGGGCCTTCGGTGGAGCTCCCTATGGGGCCACTAACCCTGTGAGGGGTGCGCCGAAATGAGGGTGGAACTGCATTCGAACGCTGCCACTGGGGCCTTCGGTGGAGCTCCCTGTGGGGCCACGAACCCTGTGAGGGGTCCGCCGGAATGAGGGTGTAATTGCATGCGAACGCTGCCACTGGGGCCTTCGGTGGAGCTCCCTATGGGGCCACGAACCCTGTGAGGCACGCACGCAAGAAGCAGCACCTAGACGGCGCATCGGCAGAAAAGATTGTAGTAAAGAAGGCCAAGGAAAACTCATGCAGGAGACATGTCTGGGCTGAGTGCAAGCGCGCCGGAACGCAACCACTGCGTATTGCAGTAGTGGGCGGCGGTGGGAGTTGCACCAGCACTGTGTCATGCAAGAAGAAGGGGAGGAAGGAGGGAAGGAAGGAAGGGAGGAAGGGGGGGTGGGCGATCCGCAATGCCAGGCAAGTGGATACACGACAAATCTAAATCTTCTGGGCTATCGCGTGCTACACTCAGGGCGCGTGCATGCATGTAACTTCCCCATTGTAGTCGGGGGCGTCCTCTTCTGCGAAGAATGTTCCACTTCCGAGGTAAAAGGCCATGCAGGTGGCCCTCTTCAAACACCATCTTTCTCGGGAGTGTGTCCGGAGGAGCCCTAGCAAGTTCACCATAGTATGTAAGTTGCCGCTGCAACAACATGGTGGACAGGCGTTGCGCGCCAGCTACGGTCATCACTTCGGCGTTGCTCACGCGCGAGAGAAAAGCTGCAGGTATGTTGAAGATTTTCCGGAGGCACCTGGCTTGGAAACTGTTCAGCCAGCCCAGGTCTCGTGATAGAAGAACGCACGATTCCAATCCATGCAAGAGCTTGGAGAACATGCAGGCCTCCAGTATCCGTATTTTTCTTTTCCAGCAAATGTTTCCATGGTTCCAAACACGGCAGAGCTTTTGAAAGGCACCCTTCGCTTCGCCAAGTCGCCTTGTAAGTTCCGTCCGCGGATTCCCGGTGCTGATGAGGCCGCCCAAGTAAACAGCACTGTCTTTAGCTTGAATCACGTCTCCGCCAGGCCCAAGTATCTGCGCATCCTAGTTGATATTTAACAGGATCGTCTTTCCTTCGTGGAGCTCCAATCCGAATGCTTTGCCGATCGCCGCCACCACGTTCAAATGTCTCTGGAGAGCGCCCGGGTCTTCTGCTAGCAACACAGTGTCGTCGGCGTACAGGATGTCGTCTGTGATGAGGTAGTCTTTCTTTGCCGCTTTATCCGCATGCTGCCGTACTTCATCGTCTACTGCTTCCAAAAGGACCGACATGACGATAACGAACAAGTAGGGTGAAAGAGGACAGCCCTGTGCGATGCCAGCTCGTTGGTTACGTTGCGTGGATGTGTTCGGCCCGTCGTTTATTACGAATGTACGTGCTGTGTAGATTGCTTTCACCATGCCCAGCATATCCTGCGGTACTCCAAATCCTCGTAAAGCATGAAGCAGGCCGTCTGGTTTGATACGGTCGAACTGAGGGTGGAACTGCATGCGAACGCTGCCATTGGGGCCTTCGGTGGAGGTCCCCATGGGGCCACGAACCCTGTGAGGGTTTCGCCGAAATGGGATGGGCATGTGGAGAGCAGAGGCAAGGATGGGAAGCAGGAGGGAGGAGGAGGAGGAGGAGGAGGAGGAGGAGGAGGAGGAGGCGGGAGGGACGCGGGGCGCTGTCTCTTCAAAACGAACCCGACACCACAGGATGGTTAAGAATTACCCTGCGACGTACCCAACCCTTTCTATACATGTGGTGGTTACATCCGGGACCACTCAATGCTGACGGGCATGCTGACAAACCCGCAGTGCGGAAGAAGAGCACCCATCAGTGAACTCAGAAGAGCGCAGCAAGAAGAGCAGCGGCAACGCTTAAGACGTACCTCTGCTGGGCCTCCCATGAGCCCACGAAAGTGGCGACAGTTGTGCAGATCGCAGCCCCCCAGGGCCCCGCGAGGTCTCGAGGTGGTTCGCGTGGGACGTACCTCCGCTGGGCCTCCCAGGAGCCCACGAAAGTGGCGACCGTTGCGCAGATCGCAGCCCCCCCAGGGCGCCGCGAGGTCTCGAGGTGGTCCGCGTGGGACGTGCTTCCGCGGGGCCTCCCAGGAGCCCACGAAAGTGGCGACAGTTTCGCAGATCGCAGCCCCCCAGGGCGCCACGAGGTCTCGAGGTGGTCCGCGTGGGACGTGCTTCCGCTGGGCCTCCCAGGAGCCCGCGAAAGTGGCGACAGTTGCGCAGATCGCAGCCCCCCAGGTCACAGCGAGGTCTCGAGTTGGTCCGCGTGGGACGTACCTCCGCTGGGCCTCCCAGGAGCCAACGAACGTGGCGACGGTTTCGCAGGTCGCAGCCCCCCAGGGCGCCGCGAGGTCTCGAGGTGGTCCGCGTTGGACGTACCTCCGCTGGGCCTCCCAGGAGCCCACGAAAGCGGCGACAGTTGCGCAGATCGCAGCCCCCCCAGGGCGCCGCGAGGTCTCGAGATGGTCCGCGTGCGACGTACCTCCGCTGGGCCTCCCAGGAGCCCACGAAAGTGGCGACAGTTGCGCAGATCGCAGCGCCCCACAGGGCGCCTACGAGGTGGTCCGCTTGGACGTACCTCCGCTGGGCCTCCCAGGAGCCCACGAAAGTGGCGACAGTTGCGCAGATCGCAGCCCCCCAGGGCGCCGCGAGGTCTCGAGGTGGTCCGCGTTGGACGTACCTCCGCTGGGCCTCCCAGGAGCCCACGAAAGTGGCGACAATTGCGCAGATCGCAGCCCCCCAGGGCGCCGCGAGGTCTCGAGGTGGCCCGCGTCCGCTGTTGGCGACAGTTTCGCAGATCGAGCCCCCAGGGCGCCGCGAGGTCTCGAGGCGGTCCGCGTTGGACGTACCTCCGCTGGGCCTCCCAGGAGCCCACGAAAGTGGCGACAATTGCGCAGATCGCAGCCCCCCAGGGCGCCGCGAGGTCTCGAGGTGGCCCGCGTGGGATGCTGTCCTCCAGGAAGCCCACGTCGCAGCCCCCCCGGGCGCAGCGAGGTAGATGGTCCGCGTTGGACGTACCGTCCGCTGGGCCTCCCAGGAGCCCACGAAAGTGGCGACCGTTGCGCAGATCGCAGCCCCCCAGGGCGCCGCGAGGTCTCGAGGTGGCCCGCGTTGGACGTACCTCCGCTGGGCCTCCCAGGAGCCAACGAAAGTGGCGACAGTTGCGCAGATCGCAGCCCCCCAGGGCGCCGCCAGGTCTCGAGGTGGTCCGCGTGGGACGTACTTCCGCTGGGCCTCCCAGGAGCCCACGAAAGTGGCGACGGTTTCGCAGATCGCAGCCCCCCCAAGGCGCCGCGAGGTCTCGAGGTGGTCCGCGTGGGACGTACTTCCGCGGGGCCTCCCAGGAGCCCACGAACGTGGCGACAGTTGCGCAGATCGCAGCCCCCCAGGGCACTGCGAGGTCTCGAGGTGGTCCGCGTTGGACGTACCTCCGCTGGGCCTCCCAGGAGCCCACGAAAGTGGCGACGGTTTCGCAGATCGCAGCCCCCCAGGGCGCCGCCAGGTCTCGAGGTGGTCCGCGTTGGACGTACCTCCGCTGGGCCTCCCAGGAGCCCAGGAAAGTGGCGACAGTTTCGCAGATCGCAGCCCCCCAAGGCGCCGCGAGGTCTCGAGGTGGTCCGCGTTGGACGTACCTCCGCTGGGCCTCCCAGGAGCCCACGAAAGTGGCGACAGTTTCGCAGATCGCAGCCCCCCAGGGCGCCGCCAGGTCTCGAGATGGTCCGCGTGGGACGTACCTCCGCTGGGCCTCCCAGGAGCCCACGAAAGTGGCGACAGTTGCGCAGATCGCAGCCCGACGGCACGAGAGAAGAGAAGAGGGGAACACAGGAGACAGGAGAGGAGGAGGGGAGGAGGGGGGAGGAGAAGGAGAAGGAGGAGGCCGGGGCGACCACACTGCTCTATTCAAAACGAGTACCCAACCATAGGAGGGTTGGGACAAACACCACAAGACAGACACAATTAATCGTCGATCCCCCGGAGAATGTGGGAACATCTGGGAAGTGGGGGGGAAGACGAACACCAAAAAAACACGTGGCACGTGTGCCATGGCTCTTGCACAAAAAGGAAGGGGGAGGAGGAGGAGGTGGAGGAGGAGGGTGGAAGAGGGGACGAGACAACGCCCCTCGGGGCCCAGCAACGGGCCCAAATCCCAGGTGGGGGAGGGGGGGGTAGGTGGTGTGCGAAGCGACGCGTAATAAAGTGCTCGGAGCAGAGGGGGCACGGGGCGGAGGTCCCACTGGGGCGCTGGGGGCGCGGAGAGGAGGGGGGGGAGGCGGTGTGCGTCGCGACGCGGAATAAGATGGTCGGGGCGGAGGGGGCAGTGGGCGGGGCTTGGGGCGGAGGGGGCACTGGGCGGAGCCCCCACTGGGGCGCTGGGGACGCGGGGAGGGAGGTGGGGGAGGTGGTGTGCGTCGCGACGCAGAACAAAGCGTTCGTGGCGGAGGGGGCAGTGGGCGGGGCTGCCGCTGGGGCGCTGGGGACGCGGGGGGGCTCGGGGCAGAGAGCCACGGCGCGGGGGTCCCATTCTGGCGCTGGGGACGCGGGGGGGGGTGCGACGCGGAATAAAGTGGTCGGAGTTCTAGACACCCTGTGCAAGAGAATATTGCAAAATATGGGCAATCTTGGGACTTGTGTGTATTGATTTGTGTGTCCCAGGGCCACTTTACATTGAACAAGTCGCGACGTCGGATGTCCGGGGATGGGGAAGAAAAGGGAGTTACGTCCTCTGCTGCGGGCAGTTGGCTTCGGCCCCGCCGTCGGGCGCGCTTTCCTCGCTAGGCTGGCGCCTCTGGCGCCGGAAGGGGCGCCAGAGAAGCCAGCTGCGTGAGCGGTGCGCTAATCCCGCCTGAGCTGCAGCGGGGGCGCGCATCAAGAAGCCATCCGCTTTTCGTCAGGGTACCCTGGCTTTCTTCGCTCCGCACGCTGCGCGGCGACTTCCCGCAGCCGTTGGAGAAGCTGCTGCGCTCAGGGTGCTCCGGATTGCCCCTCAGGTGCACCTCGCGCGCGGGTTTTCAGGATTAAATTTCTTGCGGCCGCGCCCGCACAGTATGTGTCCCACCTTTCGTCCGACCCGATCGGGGAGGACGAACGGAGCAGAGTCAGGGGAAACGTGAGGGGGGGAATGCATCGCCCCCAATCACCCACTGATCGCAGATGGGGGCCCAACAGCCCAGCCCGCTCAGGACTGCGGATCTGCCGTCAGATGCGTATCGCCGTTCTAGCGGCGCTGTATCGCCGATTCCAGGTCGATGTTCCCCCCCCCTGAGCCAGTCCCTTGGACGTCCGAGTTATCTGGGATAATTCCGGTCTGGGACAACTCTGGTTTTGGATCCCAGCGCACGAGCCAGGAGTTATCCCTTACCGCTCCCAGCCCCCATTATTTGGGATTGGTTGGACGCACAGATTATCCAGGAGAGCTCTGGGCCAGGGCATTTACGGTTTGGGCCCCGGAATCACGAACCAGGAGCTACACCTGACCACCCTCAGCCCCGATGACTTTGGAATGGTCGGACACGCGAGTTATCTGGAATATAGTTCTGGTCTGGGGCATCTCCAGTTCGGGCCCCCGAGGCACGAATCTTGAGCTTCTCCTGACCACCACTTGCCCTAATGCTTCGGGGCTCTGGGTCTCCCCCATTGCTGAACGAACAACGCACAGTCATACCCCTAGGGGGGACGGGGGGTAATGGGCTATGGGTGCGTGTTGTCGGAGGGGGGGGCCGCTCGAACGGGAGCCCTCCCCCAGGGCCCGACAACCCGCACCCATACCCGTAGCCAGTCCTCCTCCCTCCGACAACCTCATGGGTATGTGCGTGTGTGTGTGTGCTGTTCGTTCGTCACCTTCTCGTTGCCCTCAGGGGGGTTGTACGGGAGAGGAGGGATCGCCGCGTCTGCTGCCTGCGCGCGGCCGGGTTTATTCGGCCCCCGCGGCTGGGCTGCGCGTGCTCCTTGACGCAGGAACGCTTCCAGCGCGCCAGGGCGCCCAGACGACCTCCTGAAAGCTGCTGATTCGCTGCAGGCCTCCCGAAGGGTTCGGACTTCCGGGGACCCCGTATTGAACAACAACGAGACATTGCATGTCTGGGTCAGGGGGGGGATAGCATGACCAGGGCCATGATGTCTCCCCGAATATCATGGCCCCCGCTTATCCTTTCAATACGTCCCTTGGTTCGCCCCTCGTCTGTGCGCGTGCCTCGGGCCACGATTTGCGAACCTCCCTCTTGGACGCCCCAGGCCTCCCAAATGGGGTCGGATACTCGCGCCGCATCACCGAAGCATCGCCGATGCATCGCCGATGCGGCTCGATGTGGAGCCCGATTTTCATTACGCCGACGGCGCCGATGCATCGGCGACGTCGGCGCGATCCTCCGATCCCACCTACTTGGCTCTCATCTAGGAGGCATCGACTCCCAAGTCCCGCCTTCACCCCCCCCATTCTGTCGCCCGTCTCGACAGATCTTCGGGTCGGAGGAGGAGGGGAGACAGGGAGGGGGGGGGGGGGGGCGGGGTACGAATTCTGCGGCGTGCAGCTGGATCCGTTTCCGCCGCCGCGGGCGCATTCCTCGATGCACTGGCGCCTCTGGCGCTGGGAGGCGCTAGAGAAATCAGCTGCGTGAGCTGGTTCGCTAACCCCTTTCTGGCTTCAGGGGCAGCGATAGGGGAGGATAGGCACAATTAGGGGGGGATGCATCGACCCCCAATCGCCCATTGATCGCCGATAGGGGTCCGATAGCCCCGACCTGCCCAGGAGCGCGCGGATTCACGATCTGGGGCCGAGGTACCGCCGATTCCAGGTCGAGTTTACCCCCCTCTGCCAGTCCCCCCTATCGTTGCCCCTCATTGCTAGGCCCTCCCCCGGGGCGGGTCGTTTCCCCCGGGGGCGGGTCGTCGTCGTCGTCGTCGTCGTCGTCGCCGTCGTCGTCGTCGTCGTCGTCGTCGTCGTCGTCGTCGTCGTCGTCCCTCTCGGCAGACCTCGAGCCCAACGGAGAAGAGGTCCCCACTGTCGTTTTCTGTCTCGGCGTCGGCGTCCCGAGGGCCGCCCTCGGGCCCCAGGTGTCACGCGGCGGGGAGGGCACGGGGTCGAGAATCGCGCCGCCTCCTCCTCCTCCTCCTCCTCCTCCTCCTCCTCCTCCTCCTCCTCCTCCTCCTCCTCCTCCCTCTTCTCCGTAGACAGTTTGGCTCAAGGCGCGCCGCCTCCGCGCGTTCTCTGTTCCCGAGTCTCGCAGACGCGGCATGGCTGTTGGCCAGGGCTGGGACGGCAACGCCCTCGTCAAGCTCATGACGGATTTTCCAGTGGCGCTGGCAGGCCTCACGGCCAAGGTCACAAGCACGGTGGTGGCAGCGGCGGCGCGCGGGGCGGTACACGGAGCGGGTGCGGGCGAAGTTGCTGGAGAGGGCGCCGTGCTCGCAGTCGAGGCGCTCGACGGCATGCAGAACATCCTGTCCGACCTGGCGGTCCCAGGCGTCTCTGAGGCGAAAGCACGCCTCCGCGAAGTCGGCCGTGCGGACCTCGCGAGCCGTTTGGGGAAGCAACCCAATTTGCGAAATGGGATTGCTCACCGCGACGTCAGCTTTCGGGGCGACATCGAGACAGCGATGAACGACCCGTCTTTCGTCGAGCAGGTGCAACCCACGGAGTTGAAGTTCAGCGAGAAGACGGTCCCCCTCGTGAAGGAGGGCAAGACCGCAACCGACGAGGATGTGCAGAAGCATGAGAACAAGAAGGGCACCACGTTTGAGCGGAACGGCAGCGGCTACGGCGGCACGCTGAAAACGTTCGACGCGGGGCAGCATATCCAGGTGCTGGAGGCCAAGTTCTTGAACTCCGAGGCGGAGAATCAGGAGCTCGAGCAGCGGGTGGTGGAGGCCAGCCAGAAGCTCGCGCAGCTGGAGGTCCAGTTCGTGAAGCTTCAGGCGGAGAAGGGCGAGCTCCAGAGCGCAATGGACACGACCCTCTCGGAGATGGTGGAGCAAATCAAGATCCAGGAGGGCAAGGGTGACGAGTGCCAGAATGAGCTCTCCAAGGAGCGGGCCGCAGTGGCATCGCTCAAGCGGGAGTTCCAGGCACTCGGCGACCACATGGACAACGTTTGCTACACCGTCAAGGGTACAATCATGTACCTCCCGACGTCGGACAGCAAGAAGACGCTCGACACGGCCGTGACGGCAATGGAAGTGGGTCTTGAACGTACCTGCACAGCGGATCCGGATGGGTAGCAGTGGCGGCAAGCCTTTGGGTGGTGGTGGACCCGATGCGGTTGCCCGTGAGGCAAGCATACCAGTACCTGTCCTGAGGGCGCCTGGGGGCTCGGACAGAAAGAGCCCTTGGGTGGGCGCTGGACCCGATGCGGTTGCTCCCAGGGCAAGCAAACGAGCGTCCGCCTGTCGCCGTGATATGTGATACGATATCTGTGCATTTGACAACTTGCAGCGTGTATGGCATCATTCCAATAGTTTCTCACGGCTGTCTGTCTGGGATTATTGGCCCAAGGAGAGCGCGCCAGTGGATCTCCCTGAATACACTGGGGGGGATGCAGAACCCCCCCCCCCCTTCCCCCTTCCAGGGGGGGGTCCGGACCCCCCCACCTTTCCCCCCTCCCCCCTTAAAGGGGGGAGGGTTTCCGAACCCCCCTCCCCCCCCCCCCCCCCTTTGAAGGGGGGGGGGGTCCGGACCCCCCCCCCCCTCCCCTCCTTGGCGCTGGAAAGGGGAGGGGGGCGGAGCCCCCCCCCTCCTCCCCCCCTTTGCGCCGGAAAGGGAGCCGGGGAGGGGAGGCCTCTCTCGCTCCTCCTTTCTGCGCCAGAGAAGGTGTGTAGTGAGTGCGGAGTTTTGGAGTAGGGAGTGGTGAGTTGTAAGTAGTGAGTTAATGCGTAGTGAGTGTTGAGTATTGGGTAGTGAGTAGTGGGTAGTGAGTGGCGAGTAGGGAGTAGGGAGTAGGGAGTGGGGAGTAGTGAGTAGTGAATAGTGAGTAGTGTGTACTGATAAGTTAGTAGTGGGTGGCGAGTAGTGAGTAGTGAGTAGCGAGTAGCGAGTAGCGAGTAGTGAGTACTGAATAGGGAGTAGGGAGTAATGAGTAGTGGGTAGTGAGTAGTGGGTAGTGAGTAGTGGGTGGCGAGTAGTGATTAGTGAGTAGTGAGTAGTGGGTGGTGCGTAGTGCGTAGTGAGTAGTGAGGGGTGAGTAGTGAGTAGTGAGTAGTGAGTAGTAAGTAGTGAGTCGTGAGTAGAGAGTAGCGAGTAGTGAGTAGTGAGTAGTGAGTACTGAGTACTGAGTAGTACGTAGTGCGTAGTGAGTAGTGAGTAGGGAGTAGTAATGAATAGAGAGTAGTGGGTAGTGGCAGTGGGTAGTGTGTAGTGAGTAGCGAGTAGGGAGCAGCGAGTAGTGAGTAGTGAGGTGCGAGTAGGGCGTAGGGAGTAGTGAGTAGTGAGTAGAGAGTAGTCAGTAGTGAGTAGTGGGTAGTGATTAGTGAGTAACGACTAGGGCGAGTAGTGAGCAGTGAGTAGGGAGTAGGGAGTAGGGAGTAGTGATAAGTGAGTAGTATGAAGTGGGTAGCGCATAGTGGGTAGCGAGTAGCGATTAGTGAGTAGTGAGTAGTGGGTAGTGAGTAGAGACTAGTGACTAGGGACTAGTGACCTGTGACTAGTGACTAGAGACTATGTAGTGACTAGTGAGTAGGGAGTAGTGAGTAGTGAGTAGTGAGTAGCGGGGAGTGAGTAGTGAGTATTGAGTAGCGAGTATGCGAGTAGCGAGTAGTGGGTACTGGGTACTGTGTAGTCAGTATTGTCTAGGGAATAGGGAGTAGCGAGTAGCGAGTAGGGGGTGGTGAGTAATGATTTGTTGGTAATGGGTAGAGAGTAGTGAGTAGTGGATAGTGGGTAGTGGGTAATGAGTAGTGATTAGTGAGTAGTGAGTATTGAGTAGTGAGTACTGCTTAGTGAGTAATGAGTATTGAGTAGTGGGTAGTGAGGAGTGAGTAGTGAGCAGTGAGTAGGGAGGAGGGAGTGGTGAGTAGGGAGTAGTGAGTAGTGAGTAGTGGGTGGTGGGTAGTGGATAGTGGATAGTGATATGTGAGTCGTGAGTAGTGAGTGGGGGGTAGTGAGAAGTGAGTAGCGAATAGCGAGTAGTCAGTAGTGGGTAGAGAGTAAGGAGTAGTGAGTACTCTTTGGGGCTGGGGTTAGTGGTTGGGGTTAGGGTTCGGGTATTGGGTTAGGGTGAGGACTAAGGGTAGGGGTGGCGGGGTCGGATCCAGAGTCAGGGGGCGGCGTGGCGAAAGGGGTGGAGGGGGGGGGGGGGTTGCGGCCAAAGGGGGGGGGGTGGGGGTCGGACCTCCCCCCTTTTTTAAAGAGGAGAGGGGGGGGTTCCTGGCGACGGACCAGGAAAGGGGAGGGGTCCCCGACGACAGTCGGGGGGGGGGGGGGGTCCCCGACGACGAGGATCGAGGAAGGGGGGGGGGGGGGGGCACCCCCCCCCCCCCCCTGGGGGAGATCCCCTGGGGGAGATCCAGCGGCGCACCCTCATAATGTTGTTCTTCGTCGCTGATGTCATCTACGTGTCGTCGTGGAGGCTTTTCGGCGACGGTTTCTCGAAGTACATGCACTTCGCCTTCGTTCCTCTTCGGAGGGCGCGACATCCCCCGAGGTGCTCGCGTTGGAGCCCCCGCGCCCGCGCGCGGCGGTTCGGCCCTCGGGGCAGACCCGCGTTTCGCGGCCCGACTTACTCAGTCCTCCTCCTCCTTCTTCCCTCATCTTCCTCCTCCTCCTCCTCCTCCTCCTCCTCTCCTCCTCCTCCTCCTTTTCCGCAATCCACTCTCTCTCCCTCCGCCTCCCCCTCCTCCTCTTCCTCCTTCTCCTCCCCCTCCTCCTCTTCCGCTTCCCCCCCTCTCTTTCCCTCCTTCCTCCTCCTCCTCCTCCTCCTCCTCCTCCTCCTCTTCCTCCTCCTCATTTTCCTTGTTGGCGCCCACGAGGGGGTGGCGCGCCCCCTCTTCCTTTTATTATCATTTTATTATTATTATTATTATTCGTCTTATTTCTTCTTCTTTTGTTTTCTTTTTCCGTCTTCTTATTTCTTATTATTTGTTTATTCTTCTTCTTATTTTTCTTCCCGCGTGGCCCTCTGGCCCCACCCCTTAGCTGTCTCCAGCCCTCTCAAGCCCTCTCGGGCTCTCGGCCCCCTTCTCCGCTCCCCTCGGCCCCTCCGTCCTCCTTCTCTCTCTGCATGTGGCCCCCTCCTCCAGCCACCTCGGGCGGCTGCTTCTCTTGTGCTTTGGTGGGTTGTATTTTTCCTTGGGGCCACATTTGACCAAACAAAAAACTGCCCTCGGTCTGTGCCCTCGCTAGCCTCCTCCCCTTCGCTCCGGCCTCTCCATCGCGCCCCAGCTGGCAGGCATGGTCGCGATGGCCGCCGAGATGGCGCCCAGCGACCAGCCCTGGGTCGAGCTCCGGCATCCGGAGGGGGCCAGGGAGGGCGAGGCCGACTCTGCATGCATGTTCGTATTCTTCCCCTACCAGCGACGTGCAACCCAGCCATGCGTACGACGTGAAACAATCGCGGCGGGTGGTCTTTCGCTATTTTCGACCTCTGGGGGCCTTCGCTTGGCCGTGGGACTGTCAAAAACGAGTCAGGATACGGTAATTACGATCGAAATGTGTATGGAAGGAATGGGGACGAAGACTGACAGCAGTTCAGATCCGATTAGTTTTGAACCAGATTCGCTCTCGGCGCAGCCGCGGGCCGTGTCCGTGTAATTAAGACAGAAGGCCGCCTGCCCAACAGCGGCCGCTGTCCATGTTGGACCACACTTGTCGTTGGGTATCGAATTGCCTTTTTTCGTGCCCGTGTCGGGCGTCCAGAAAAAGGATGGAGAACACGGCTGGGCCTAAACGCTGTTTGGCTGCACTTCGGCTGTGTTTTGTTTTTTTTGGTTTGGCAGGGAGGTGCATGAAAACAGGTAGAGCAAAACGAACAACATAACGAAAACAACACGAAATACAACGTTTAGGTCCATCCCTGGGTTCCAGGGCATGGGTTGAGACCGCTGGTGGCCCACGTCTCAAAACACTGGGGAAAACACGCACAACCGTGCGTGCCTGGCTGTAACTTGGATCGGCAGGGGCGGAGGTTGCGCGCAGGCGCGTTGAGCGGTGCAGCCCGCAGAGCGGCCGTGAGGAGGCAGCCGGGAAGCACGCGAGCGATATACCCGCTGGTCGTTGAACATGGGAATTTCTGGATTCCCAGATCCCAGTCCACTTCGAGCGCCTTCCTATTCAAGAATCTATATGCCTTTGCTGTATTTTGTAATTCTCTGGGGGGGCGTGGACCCAATCTACTTAATCCACCTTCCTACTTCATGTTTTTACCTACTTCTTCCGACGGATGTATACCCAGGCATCCGGCGTCTCGAAAAAATTGGGAGGAGGGTGACTTGTATCGTTTTCGGCGTCTCGGGAGACCCATACCGGGTCCCGGGACCGGCAAACGGCGATTCGGGACGAAGGGCCGGTCCCGGGGAAGTGGTCGAGAGGTCGGGGGCCCGTGACTCGAAGAAGTCGAGACCCCAGCGTATGTTTGGGCCCATGCAGATGGCCCATGTGTGCACGTGCGTTCACGATGGGCGGGCCCACGCGTGTATACCCACAGGGGGGGTATCAGGGCTAGGGCCCCCTGGGCCAGGACCTCGACCGTCGGCCCAGTCAGGAGGCAGGCCCTTCGAAGGGTGCCAGAGATCTCCGAGCGAAAAGGAGGAGCAGCAGCAGCAAGTGCATGCCAGATGGTGAGCTCAGTCTTTCCGTCTCGGCCCCGTCGCTCTTGATGCCCCCCTGTCAGTGGGCTGCAGGGCAGGGCCTGCTCCGCTGGTCGCAGGGCTGCGCCCTTCTGCGGCTCAAGGCCTCCGAGGGGGGGGGGCCGTCGTCGAGGTCATCTCCGCCGCCGTCGTCGTCGTCGTCGCCGTCGCCGCCATCGTCGTCTCTGTCGTCGTCTGCCGTCGCCTTCGCCCGCCGTTGTTCCTCGTCGTCCTCATCCCCGTGGTCGCAGGACTACTTTGTATTTAGTTCACTCTGATGCCGTTCTCGGCTGCACTGCTACCTCGTCGTCCCCTCTGCCCGAGTAGCCCAGGTGGCGGGGACGAGGGGACGGAGGTGGATGAGGAGGGGGAGGTCAGGACAGGTGTATGGGGACTCTTGGGGGACAGGACTTGAGGAGGAGGAGGAGGAGGAGGCGGAGGAGGGAAGGAGGAAGAGGTGGAGGAGGTTCGTGGGTCTTTATGACTGTGTAGGATGGGAGATGATAATGAATGGCGATGGTAATGGCGACGGTGATGGGTATGATAATGGTGATGGTGGTATTAGTGGTAGTGGTCGTGGTAGTGGTAGTGGTAGTGAGAGTGGTGGCGATGATGGCGATGCTGATGCTGATGATGATGATGCTGATGCAGATGCTCTTGTTGTCGATTATGATGATGATGGTCATGGTGATGGTGATGATGCTAATGGTGCTAATGATGCTTATGACGATGATGCTGATGATGATGATGATGGTTATGCTGATAATGATGATGATGATGATGATGATGATGATGATGATGATGACGATGACGATGACGACGATGATGATGCTGACGCTGATGATGATGCTTGGTGTGGTGCTGTTGTCTTTGCTGCTGGTGACGATGATTCTGGCGATAGGGATTAGCATATGGATTTGGATGAGGACGAGGATGCGGAATATACAGACGCTGCTGCTGATGATGATGATGCTGCTGCTGCTGATGATGATGATGATGATGATGATGATGATGCGGGCGGTGGTAATGATGCTGACGTTGATGATGCTGGTGATGCTGCTGATGATGAAGACGATTGAGATGATGATGATGATGCTGACGATGACTATGACGTTGATAATGATGGTGATGATGATGATGAGGATGAGGATGAGGATGAAGTGTATGATGCTGATGCTGCGTGTGATGATGATGGTGGTGATGATGATGATGCTAAGGGTGATGAGCATGATGCTCACGATGATGCTCCTGATGTCGATGAGGAGGAGGACGATGAGGATGACGAGGATGATGTTGATGGTCGTTGTGGTGATGATGATGACGACGACGACGCTGACGATGACGAACACGATTATGATGATGCTGATGCTGATGATAATGATGATGCTGCTGATGATGATAATGATTATGATGAAGGCGATGAGGATGATGTGATGATGTTGATGATGATGATGATGATGCTGATGCTGATGATGATGCTGCTGATGCCGATGATGCTGATGATGATGCTGACGCTGTTTAAGGTGATAATGATGATAATTCTGATGCCGATGCTGATGATGCTCATGCTGATGCTGCTGATGATGAGGATGTTGATGACGATGATGATGCTGATGATGATGCTGCTGATGATGATGATGATGATGATGTTGAAGCTGCTGCTGCTGCTGCTGATGATGATGATGATGACGCCCCTGCTGCTGCTGATGATGCTGACAATGATGATGACGATGACGATGAGGATGATGTGTTGATGTTGATGGTGATGATGCTGATACTGATGCTGCTGATGCAGATGCTGCTGATGCTGATTATGATTATGATGCTGAATAAGATGATACCGATGATAATGCTGATGCTGATGCTGATGATGCTTATACTGACGCTGTTGCTGATGAGGATGTTGATGACGATGATGATGCTGGTGATGATGATGCTGTTGACGATGACGATGACGATGATGATGATGATGATGATGATGATGATGATGATGATGATGAAGATGATGATGATGATGATGATGATGCTGATGATGATGATGATGATGATAATGTTGATGATGATGATGATGATGATGATGATGATGATGATGTTGAAGCTGCTGCTGTTGATGATGATGATGATGCTGATGACGCCCCTGCTGCTGATGATGATGCTGATGATGATGAGGATGATGATGATGATGATGGTGGTGATGATGATGCTGATGCTGATGATGATGATGATGATGATGATGATGATGATGATGATGATGATGATGCTGATGATGATGATGGTGATGATGATGATGATGATGATGACGATGAAGAGCATGCAGATCATGAAGGGGAACCCGATTAGGACGAGGAGAAGGAGCTGGAAGAGGAGGAGGAGGAGGTCGCAAGACCGCCCGACAACGTGTCACAAGAAGAGCTCCTAGCAACATCGCCTTTTACGCAACTAACCGCGTTATTAGTGATTACCGCTTTTCGCTCACATACTCCAGAATTGGGTGAATCAGTGTTATTGTCATCATCACAACGGGCGTGCTGGCTGAAGCATCTTCGACACAGGATGTCGACAGAGCTGTTTGATTGCCTCTCATACCAAAAACGACACTCTCGCTCACGACATCTTGAGAACATGAGCACCATCACAGCAGACCCACATTGCTGCATATGTTGACGTCGTTTCTAAAAGTACCCATTGCGCGAGGGGAATCTTCACATAATTGATCTGTGCGCAACATCGTCGTGGTATCGTTTCCGAAGTGCTCGAATGTGAAAACAAGGGCCCGAAAAGGACATCAGGATTCCTCCGAACGCGCCATGAGGACTTTCGTCGAAATTGACGATTTCGCTGCGAACACCCTCAATCACATCAAGATGCAAACAATCGTGTTGGCATCGTGTTGGCATCGCTCTCGAAAGGTCTCACGACGACCCAAACCAGCTTCCCACAGGTGGCGATTTCGCCAGGGTCACTCTCAAACAGTTGATTCCCTACCTAGGCTCTGCCTAGAAGGTTTCTTACTCTCTGGGCTTAAAGGGGCCGGGCAGTGGAAAGCGCCCCGGACGGTTCCCCCAGTATCCGCCCCGCGGTTCCCCCAGTTACGCTCCCTTGGCCTAGCTTTGCTTATCTCATCTTAGCTTAGCCTAGCTTAGCTTAGCTCAGCTTAGCTTAGCTTAGCTTCGCCTAGCTTAGCCTAGCCTAGCCTAGCCTAGCTTAGCTTGTCTTAGCTTAGCCTAGCTTAACTCAGCTCAGTTTAGCTTAGCTCAGCTTAGCTTACCTTAGCGACGCGCAGCATTAGCATAGCATAGCATAGCATAGCATAGCATAGCATAGCATAGCGCAACATAGCATATCATAGCATAGCATAGCGCAGCATATCATAGCGCAGTATAGCATAGCATATCATGGCATAGCATAGCATAGCATAACGCAGCATAGCATAGCATAGCATAGCTTAGCTTAGCTTAGCACATCGCAGCATAGCATAGCATAGCATAGCGCAGCATAGCATCGCGCAGCATAGCATATCATAGCATATCATAGCATAGCATAGCATAGCGCAACATAGCATTGCATAGCATAGCATAGCGCAGCATATCATAGCATAGCATAGTATAGCGCAGCATATCATATCATAGCATAGCCTGGCATAGCATCGCATCGCATAGGGCAGATAGCATAGCATAGCATAGCATAGCATAGCGCAGTATAGCATAGCATGCCATAGCATGGCGCAGCATAGCATAGCATCGCATAGCCTAGCATAACATAGCGCAGCCTAGCATACCCTAGCATACCCTAGCATAGCATAGCGCAGCATAGCGCAGCATATCGCAGCATAGCATAGCATAGCATCACAGCAAAGGCAAAACAACAACAACAGCAAAGCAAAACACACGCAACGCAAACCAAAGTAAAAGCAAAAGCAAAGCAAAGGCAAGGCAAAGCAAACGCAAGGTTAACTTGCAGCGTTTCTACTACAAGATCTGCGAGTTGCGGAAGGGGGACCAGTCACGGCGATACGTGTACTATTGGTTATTCGACAGTCCCTGCGCGCCAAGAGTGGCGCCGGCGACTCCACGACATTGGGGAGGTTGTGGTCGCACCGTTCTGGTGAAACCGCATATTCCACCGCCGATGATGCACCGATCTGGGAGTTGCTGCTGCTGTACAATTTCGTAGGAACGCTCGGTGTAGCAAGTGTTGCACAAACTTGCTCAATGCCAAGTCGTGCGGTGTAGACCGGATACGGAGCATTCTCAAGCACACTCGTTGAACGAATGCGAAAACATGCGTGTGTGTGTCTGTGCGCAGGCAAAACAACGGCAAAATCAATCAAGAACAAAAACAAAAGCAAAGCAACAGCGACAGCAAGAATAAAAGCAAAAGCACAGACAAGGCAATGCAAAGCAAAAGCAAAACCAATGCGAAAGTGAAGATGTAGATGTATGTGTAGGTGTAGGTGTAGGTGTAAATGTGGATGTAGGTGTAGGTGTAGATGTAGATGTAGGTGTATCTGTAGGTGTAGATGTAGATGTAGATGTGAGCCTCGTTGTTGATGTTGATGTAGATGTAGATGTAGGTGCAGTTTTTAATGTAGCTGTTGATTTCCTAAATGCTCCAACTCATAGGTAGGGTCGCACTTGGATAATGTTTATAAGGTCGAACTGGGAATCCGGCCTAGAGGGGCCCAGCTCAGGCCCCGAGAAAAGCCCGCGCGCGCCCTCAAGACGAGCGACGCGTGCGATTTCGTTCCGGACATCATCACTAAAACACGAGTGTGTCGACATCGGCGCATGGAACAACGAGCGTTTCGCGCGAGACATCCACCCCGAAGGGGGAATGTTGTAGGATCCGCGCCACAGGAGCCCCGCAGACCACATCAACGCGGCCGACCACTACCGCTGACCACAGGAGCGTGGCAGACCAGCACGGGAGCACGGCAAATAGGCACGGCAGACCATTGGGGCACGGCAGACCCCCGCGGCAGACCACGGGCTTGCGGCAGACCAGCGTGGCAAACCACGGCGGAGTGGCTTGTCGGCGGTTATACTGTACGAATTTGTGCTGCATATCGACGATTGGGCGGCCATGCGGGACTGAGATTCCAGAGCGGCCCTGCGGGCCCTCGCTGTTGCTCTCGTGGGTCCCGCTGGCCTCCACCTTGCTTCTCACTGGACGTATCTTGCAGGGCTCTGTACACGAGATTGTGGAGTGGTTGTAGTCGTCGAGTTCCTCGTGTCGTGCAGCTGCCTGTATTTGTCGAGTTGGGCTCCGATTTCCCGTGCGCACTTTTTCACTGCTTGATCTTCTCTTGTAGCCGAGTGTGTTCGTGAAGGATTCGAGTGGTACCCGCTTTTCCACGAGAGGGCGGGAGATGAGCGGGCCCCAGGAGGGACCCTGGGGAATGCTGCGGCGCAAGCCCTGGGCGTGAGCACGCGTGGGGAGCTGGCTCGGTGGGAGTGCCTCTTCGTGTGTTGCGGTTGGCTGTGCTTGTCGTCGAATTCATAGTGACATGCAGTTGTCTGTATGTGCCGAGTTGAATTCCGATGTCATGGGCTGCGGCGGCCGAGCGTGCAGTCGGTCTATCAATTTTCCGCTCCCAGCCCTCCCAGAGGAGGGATCGAGGTGTGGTCCCGTTCGCGAAGCCTTTCGGCTGCCCCCTCTCCCGCGTTGTCCTCAGTAGGCCCCCCGTTCAGGCTTTGCGCCCCAAGCGCCGCGCCGAAGGCCGCCTGCCCAAGAGGCGGCTGAAGTCAGCCGAAAGGCCAAGGCCGTGGGCGTCGGCGGCCGCCCCAGTCATGGCACAAAGGTCAAAACATCCGCCTCGCGGGGTGGGCGCCGCTGTCAGCACTGCGGCGGGAAGGCGTTGGGGGCGCGGCTCGGGCGCTTCAGCAAGACCTCGTAATTTGCGCGCGCGTCGACCTCAAGCTCCCAGGTGACGTCGCCAAGTCCTCGGCCGAGCTCGGCGAGGACGGCTAGGCAGCGCTGCGCGCGGAGGGCCCGCGCGCGGAAGGCCTTGCCAAGGTGGATTAGTTGACGGCCAGCTCGGAGCAGACCCCAGAGGTCCAGGCGCCTGGCGCTGCTTCGGATGGCGGCGGAGCGATCGCTGCCCAGGGACTCGGATCTTCGAGCCATGGAAGGCGGCGGCCGCTGCGACGGCGCCCGAGTGGGCGTCGGCGTGGGCGGGGCCGAGGGCCTCTCGCGCAGGCCGACCTCCGCCTCCGCGCGCTCGGCGCGTCCGATGAGCGCGGTCATGGCGACGGGCCTGCGCGGGAGGCGCCCCGCCGCGGCCTCGGAGCTGCGCTGCCCTTGCGCAGACCGCCTGGCGCGCGGTTTCCCGCCGAGGAGGCCGAAGGCGCGAGCGGTGTTGCCGCGCCGACAGCGGGCGGCCGCGCCGCTGGCCCAGGCCGTCGAGGGGGTCAGCGGCCCGACGGCGGCGGCGAAAGCTCCGGAAGGGGCGTCGGCTTCGGTGACTCGTGCAGCGAGTCCGAAGGAGCTGTCGCGGGCGTCACCTTCGAGGACCAGGACATGCGGGGGCCCCCACGCGCCGACATGCAGGATGGCAGCTCCGAGGGCGGCTCCGACGATCGTGTCGTCGAATCGCACTCGCTTTCCGCGGTCGACGGTTCCCGCGCGGAGGGCTCGGGCCCGTACGCGACGGAGGATGTCCGCGTTCGGGCCGACGCGGGTTTCCCCGACCCGGCGCCCTCGGCGCTTGTGGATCGCGGCCCAGGGCCGTAGGCTGCAGGCTCCGTGGCACCGGCTCCACCCCAGTTAGGCGCAGTCGTGGCGGAGCCGCCGCTTGGGCCGCCTTTCACGGAGCCAGGCGCCGTGGCTGGCGAGGCCGAGGCCCCAGTGGACAAGGAAGGAGCCGCCGTGGTGAGCCCCCCCCTCTCAGGTCCATGGGAGGGGGTAAGGGGGAGGGGTCAAGCTACCCATCCGCCCGCAAGCCGTCTTGCTCACTCCCACCCGCTCTCCCAACACATAAGTAACACCCGGATGTCAGCATATCGCGTAAGAACGCTGCAGACGCCACGGGTTCCAGATGCACCAGACCCTGGAGGCCCAAGCGTGCCAGGCGCGCCAGGTGCGGCACGTGCCAGGAGCGCCAGGTTTCTGGTCGTCTCTTGGGCCATCACTCTTGGGGCCCTCGTGGGAGCCGTGGAGAGCCTCTGAGGGCCATCGTGGAGGCAATCGATCAAACACAAGGGGGGGGACGTTCAGCCCTCCCCTCTTTGGGGCTAGCCCGCCTTCAGGGGCCCTTTAAAACAGCCTCTTGAGGCCTTCTTAGGGCCACCTTATGGCCCTCTTGGGGCCGTCTTGGAGGCCTCGTGGGTCCGGCTTGGAGCTCTTTTGGGCCATCCACCTGGATGCCTCTCCCTGTGGGCCCTCAAAACCGCCTCATGGCGCCCTCGTGGCGCGAACTTGGAGCGTTCTTGGGGCCCGCGTGGAAGCCTCTTGGGCCTGGCTTTGAGCTTTCTTGGTCAGTTTAGAGGCTTCAAAAGCCCATCGGAAACGATAAGGCGAGAAGGCTGCAGGCACTGATGTGTCAAACCAGTCGGTCGACTACCTGCGCCAGGAAGGCAGGTGGAATCTGCTGGCACGCCAGCCGTCCTTGTAAAATACCAATGCACCCCGCAGATGCGGACAAGAGTGATTGGGGCGGTGGGGACGTCGGCAGTCTGCGAGACTCTGGAAAAGCCCGTCGCAGGCGCCACAGTTTCACAAATTATGCAACGAGCCTGCCGCAGGTGCCGATTTTTTCGTTAAGCCAATGTGGGAAGGTCGCGGGGTGGGTCGCTGTTGGTTCGCGGGTGGGTTGCGGGTGGGTCGCGGTTCGGTCGCGGGGTGGGTCGCGGGTGGGTCGCGGGGTGGGTCGCGGGTGGGTAGTTGGTGGGTCGCGGTGTGGGTCGCGGGGTGGGTGGCGGGGTGGGTCACGGGGTGGATCGCGGGTGGGTCGCGGGGTGAGTAGCGGGTGGGTAGCCGGTGGGTCGCGGGGTGGGTCGCGGGGTGGGTGGCGGGGTGGGTCGCGGGGTGGATCGCGGGTGGGTCGCGGGTGAGACGACGATACCAAAAAACATCAACGCAAAAACGCAACGCCGCAACAACGCAACAAGCAGAGTCCTCACCACGGATCCCCTTTTCAGCCACGTACCCAGGGACAATGAATGACCGTTCGGCCCCCTCACTCTGACAAGATGGTACCAATACAAGATGGTCGAGTGGCGGCCGCGCATGCTCCAAATGTGAAGGCAGAGTGCGGCTCGGATTGCTCCCCACATCCCAAGTGGGGCTTTTGTTTTCTCTGGACACCCCGCGCAGGAACAAGAACACCCACTCTCTTCTCATTCACACACACACTCACACACTCATCATCCCTCACACACTCATTCACACACTCATTCACACATTCATGATGATGATGATCATCATCATCATCATCATCATCTTCATCATCATCGGCATCATCATCATCATCATCATCATCATCATCATCATCATCATCATCATCATCATCATCATCGGCATCATCATTATCCTCACCATCCTCAACCTCATCGACATCAACATCAACATCAACATCATTATCATCATTATCATCATTATCATCATCGTTGTCGTCATCATCATCGGCATCAGCATCAGCATCAGCATCAGTATCAGTATTAGCATCAACATCATCGTCGTCACCATCATCACTCTCTCACTCACTCATTCACCCACCGACCCACCCACTCATCAACCCACCCACACATCATCTTGCCAGAGCTCCACAGGCTTGTATCTTGAGGAAGTACCAGTCGGGAGCCTCGTCTGTGTGTGAACTGCGAGGACGTCTCGACCGGGAGCCCCTCCCGTATGGGGCCCGCGGATCATATCACCAGTCCGAGCGTGTCATCGGAAATTTGTAATTGTCGACACTTTTTAGGCTCCTGAAGCTTGAATATGGAGGAAGTATCAGGCGGGAGCCTCGTCTGTGAGTGAACTGCGAGGAATACTCAAGCGGGAGCCCCCTCCCTATGGGGCCCGCACCTCATGTTGTTAATCTGAGCGGGTTATCGGAAACGTCGGCTCCCCCTTCCTGTCGTCTGTGTGAATTACGATGACGTCTCAAGCGGGAGCCCCTCCCCCTATGGGGCATGCAAATCATCTTACTAATCCGAGCGGGTCAACGGAAACCTATAGAAGTCGTTACTCTGGGGTTCCCGAAGCATGAATGTGGAGGAAATATCAGGCGGGAGCCTCGTTAGTGAGTGACTTGCGCAGAAATCTTAAGCGGGAGCCCCCTCCCTATGGGGCCCGCACCTCACGTAACTAATCCGAGCGGGTCATCCTCAGGCTTGAAAATGGCGGGAGTCTCAGGCGGGAGCCTCGTCTGTGTGTGACTTGCAAGGAAGTCTCAGGCGGGAGCCCCTCCCCTATTGGGCCCGCAGATCATGTCACCAATCCGAGCGGATCATCGGGAACTTGTAATTGTCGCCATTTTTGGGCTCGTGAGGATTGAATATGGAGGAAATATCAGGCGGGAGCTTCGTCTGTGAGTGAATTGCGAGGAAGTCTCAAGCGGGAGCCCCCTCCCCTCGGGGCCCGCACTTCATGTTTGTATTCCGAGCGGGTTATGTGATCCCTGTAACTGACGTCACTGTTGGGCTCCTCAGGCCTGAATCTTGAGGACGTCTCAGGCGGGAACCTCGTCTGTGAGTGAGTTGAGAGAAAGTCTCGACCAGGAAACCCTCCTTATGGGAGCCCCAATGGAATCTGAGCGGGCCGCCGGCAAACCTGCAACCTGGAATCCGATCGGGCTCTTCCGGCCTGCGTATGAGGGAAGTCAGACCGGGGACTTCTCGACCGGGGGACCCCCAGGAGGGACGGAGGGAACGTGCCACGCGCATGCGGAACATGCTGGTCCTGCGGCCGCCCTCGAGAGAGTTTCTGTAGCGCGGGCCGCCGGCGTCCTTGCGGAAGGCGCCCTGGGAACTCGACAAGGTGGTTGCGAACTCCAGGGCTGACGCGAGCAACTCGCGACAACGCTGGGCTTTGTGGTGCCCCCCGCCGCCCCCCGCCTGAGCTCGGCCGAGACTGCCTCGAGACTTGCGGGGTTGTCCCAGCGGCTTGTTCCCGCGCCCCAGCGGTTTGTGCGGTTGTCCCCACGCCTTCGCCCACGGGGCTGTCATAGCGGCCCCACAATCCGGCCGTCGGAAAACGCGACCATGCCAGCCGCGGCGGCAATGGCTCCAAGGAAAATCGACTTGCCCTGGCCAAGAGACAGGAGAGATGCACGGGAAAACGCGCAGGAGGATTATCATTTAGGGAGAGTGAGGGGGGCGGCGAGGGGGGGGGAGGAGGAGAAGGAGGGGGGGACGGTGGGGGAGGAAGGAGGAGGAGGAGGAGGAGGAGAGGAGGAGGAGAGGAGGAGGAGGGAGGGAGAGAGGAGGAGGAAGAGGAGGAAGGAGGAGGAGGAGGAAGGAGGAGGAGGAGGAAGGAGGAGAGGAGGAGGAGGGGAGGGCGAGAAAAAAAAAGGAGACGGAGGGCGAAGATGACGAGGAGGAGGCGGCGCAACAAAGAGCTGGAGGAGAGTCTCCGCCAAGGCGTGTGGGAAAAAAAACGAAGGGCAAATTAAGCATATTTTCGTGCGGGGTCTTAAAGTCGGAGTAGATTTTGATAGGGATGGCGGGGGGGGGCGCTTGGCGCCCGCTTGGCGCCTACTTGGGGCGTTCTTGGGGCCCGCGTGCAAGCCTCTTGGGCCCGTTTTTTTTTTTGTTTGTTCTTTGGGGGGGGTGGGGGGGTAAGTTTGGGTACCTCTAGGAGGTTTCAAAAGCCCGTCGGAAACGATACGGCGAAAAAGGCAAAAACCACTGATGTGTCAAACCAGTCGGTCGACCACCTGCGCCCAGAAGGCAGGTAGGATTTGCTGGCACCATGACCGTCCTTGTAAAATACCATTGCGCAAAAACATGTTCGCGGGGAGGCCGCGAATGCTCCAAATGTGGAGGCGGAGTGCTTTTTGTATTGATTTCATGACATGGATGGTTGGGGGGGGCCCTCATGGGGTCCTCCTCGTTCCGGGTTGGCTGCCGGCCGGGTGGGGGGACGGGGAGACGCCCAGAGGGCTAGTGGGATTAATTCAATGGGTGCGCGCATCACACAAAGAAGGTGCGTTCAGCGTGCACCCAAGATTCCGAGCCTAAACCTGACGACCACTGGGTCATTAACCCGGAGCGGACGAGGAACGGGGACAGACGTGGGCATCGGGTCTCCCATTTTCGGCCGAGCCAGAAAAAAAGGTCATGAAGTTGCGTCACCCAAGTTGATTCGGGTCACGATTTTGTGTTTTTCAGCCGAGAAAATATGCAATGTTGTTTCTTTAATTTTCTATTAACAAATGTGTTGTTTTTGAGAAGTTCAGCAGGCATCGCGCACCCCTTGAAAGGGTCTGCGATGCCTGGTGGCCTTGTCAGAGATGCGAGCATCCTCGCCGCTCGGGCGATCCAGGACAAGGTGGCCTGCAACCCCCGGTGTGTAGAAACCGCATGCGACACACAGCACACAAGCTCCCGAGGAGACCCAGCAACGATGGCCTCGAGTGGAACGGGGATCGACGATGCCCCTGCCGGGCAGGGGACACGCAGGGACTATGGAGAGCGCGAGGGATGGTCGGCCGATGATGCCTACTCTCCTTCGCTTACCATCAGATGACGTGCCAGGCACAAGAGCAGGGCCATGACGCTCTGTTATGTAGCTGGCATGTTCTATTCCCTGTGAGAGCTGGCGTGGGTCAGGAGTCCGCACCTCCACTTGGGAGGAGATATGCGACACTAGGGCGAACTGAACGATGGGCTCCCGAGGGAACCGCCACGTCGAGGCCGCTATCGCCCTTTCGCTTGTGCTGTGGACCTACCAGCCCTACACCTCTAGTCTCCTGAGCAGAATCTGGAAAGATAGACGACCCCAGCCTGCGTTAACTATCTTCAACTGGTTTCTCTAGTCCTGCCTTGGGTTTATCACGGGGCCGAGTTGGGGCTCGGCCAGCACCCATATGAAGCAGGTGAGCTGTGACTTGACACTCAAGTGAGGAGGAGGAGGAGATTGAGGAGGAGGAGGAGGAGGAGGAGGAGGAGGAGGGTCGAGGGGGATGAGGGCCGAGGGGGAGGAGGGGCGAGAGGGACGAGGTGCAACGGGGAGGAGGCAGGCTATCGGCTCCGCGAGCTCGAAGCCCGGCCCGCGCCTCGACCCGCGCCTCTGGCGGCCAGAGGTCATCCTTCCAGAGACCGTGAGCAGCGCCTCGGAGCTCAGCGTCGAGGCGGGGGCTGGCGGCGTTCGCGAGGACGACGACGACGACCACGACGACGACGACAACGACGACGACGAGGACGACGACGACGACGGCGGCGATGGCGACGGTGACGGCGACCGGCGACGGCGATGGCGACGGCGACGGCGATGACGGCGACGGCGATGGTAGCGGTGGCGGCGAGGCGGTCGCGAGGAGGGGGCAGGCAGCTCAGAGGAGAAAAATATACCGATGCCGCTGCTCGTCCTGCAGAGCCCTCGTCGCCACGGCCAGATCCGCATTGCTTGGCATTGTTTGCATTTCGGGGCGTTGCTTGGCATTGCTTGGTATTGCATGCCATGGCTTTGTATTCCTGGCGTTGTTTGGCGCTGCTTGGCATTGCTTGGCATTGCTTGGCAATGCTTGGCGTTGTTTTGCATTGCTTGGCGATGCGTGGCATTACTTGTATTTCGTGGCGTTGCTTGGCATTGGTTGGTATTGCTTGGCTCTATTTAGTGCTAGTCAGTACTTTGTATTGCTTGGTATTGCTTGGCACTGTTTCGCATTGCTTGACGTTGCAGTAGAAGGAGGGCAAGGAATAAGACCAGGGACCAGGGAAACAAGACTAGGGACCCCGAGGAAGACAGGCAATAAGGAAGGTCATATTCTTCGCTGGTTTGGCCCAGTGTGGTTCAACTCTCGGTGGCTGGAGGCGCGGCCGTGCGGTAGTTCTCGCTGAATGCTCGCCAGAGTCTGCACGCCCGCTTAAATTCCCAGCGTTCCAGGGCAATCTTGTACCAAAACGCGCGCTCGTGTGTTTGAGTGCAGTGTCTGGGTCGTGGACTAGAGGCCTCTTAGAGGGGCCTCCTGGGGTCTCTTGAGGCCTCTCGGGGGCCCCTTGGAAGCCTCTTGGGGGCCTTTGGGGGTCCTCTTGGAGATCTCTTGGGGCCTTTTGGATGCCTTTTTGTGGTCTCCAGGGAGCTTGCTGCTGGTCTCGGGGGCCATCCTGGGGGGAAGGGCTCGCATTGGCAGTTTGGATTCCCTGTCTTGGGCGTCCCTTTGGGCCACACTGGGGGCCTCTTAGGCCCTCTTGGGGGCCTTGCGGGCCGTCTTGGGGCGCTATAAGAGGCCTCTTGGGCCGTCTTGGACGCTCTTGAGACAGAAAAGCAGCGACTTCGCCAGTGAAGACATGCCTCCAGTAGGACGAGTGAGCACAACGAGGCAGACACGCCAAATGCGCGCCACATCGGGCGACAGACACGCCAAACGCGCGGATACGCGGTTGCGACGCGCCAAACGCGTTTTGGGAGGACGATGACAGGAGGAGGGAGATGACGCTGCTGATGACAATCCAGATGCATGACAAATATTGTGTCACCCCATAAAAATTATGTTGACAAAGTATTCAATCAAAGCTGTCATATTTCACTTTGTACTACCACTACACATTTGTCAAGTTACCAATCTTACAAGCAGCGACTACTAAACTACTATAAGACACTTTGCCGTTTCAAATGGTTTTGATCTCAATGGGTACCTGGAGCCTCCAAGGGGTCCCGTGAGTACCGTAGGCTTGGTACCGCGGCGGTGCAGTGGGGTACCGTGGCAGTACCGTGGCAGTACCATGGGAGCGATACCGTAGCAGCACCGTGGCAGGAGCGCGGGAGCGATACCGTGGCACCCAGGAGGCAATGCTTGTGGAAGGGGGAAGACCCCGCAGGACTTTGGCAGTACCATGGGTAGGGTCAGCGGTGCCGAGGCGGTGCCATGAGACGAGAGTCACATTTGGGATACGATTACCCTTCATCCTCGAATGTGCGCTAGGCTAAGGCGAGAGTCCCACTTTGCAGACGTCCTCCATCCGTGAAACTGTTGCAGTCTTTCAAGGCGAACGTGTGCGGAGCTTCGGCGAGAGCCCCACCGTGAAAACGACCCCCCTCCTCCAGCAGTGCAACGGTTGCAAATTTCAAGCTTCAGGATCATTAGTAGTGGTAAGGGTGTCTCAGGCGAAACGCCTTGCCCGCCCTACCAACACGTCTGGGTGTGTGACAAGGAGGAGCGATCCAGTTTCGCTGCCGCGCGGTTTCGCCATCGCGCTCGGGCGGGCGCTGGGGGTGCGCCCGGTGGGTTGGGAGGGAGGGGTCGGCGGGAGGGGGGGGCGCGCCCAGGGAGGAGTCTTGTCTTTGGACCTGGCTCATCGCACTGTCGTTTTTGGTTTCATTTGTCGGTCGGAAGGAAACAACGCTGGAAGTTGGTGAAACTAATCAGAGGATGCTGGGTTCGATACGTCGGGGGGCTTCACTCAAAGGCCAGACACACACACACACACTTACCGCTGCAAGCGCGGTGGCGGATCTATCATGAAACGGCGTGGAGACGCAGGAGGAGGACGTGGGGGAGAATGAGGAGGAAGAGGAGAAGACTGATGAGGATAATGAGAGGGGGAGGAGAATGAGGAGGAGGAGGAGGAGGAGGAGGAGGAGGAGGAGGAGAAGAAGGCGGAGGAGGAGGGGGAGGAGGAGGAGGAGGAGGAGGGGGAGGAGGAGAAGGAGGAGGAGGAGGAGGAGGAGGAGGAGGAGGATGGGGAGAATGTGGGGGAGAATGGGGAGGATGTGAGGGGCGGAGCCCGCGCCCAGCGCGAGGTCAAGACCGGCTCGCTGAGAGTAGGCATCAGGGGCAGCGCCGACCCCATCGTCGAGGGGCGCTTCGACGGCAAGGCGTCCTGCGCCCCTGCCTTGCCTCGTCATCGCCGCTTCCGCCGCCGCCGCCGCCGATGTCGCCGCCGCCGCCGTCGTAATTAGTCTTCTCTATTGCCCACCCCTCTCCCGCTCCTCAGCCTCGCGGTCCCCGTCGTCCCTGTCGTCGTCGTCGTCGTCGTCGTGCTCCCGCTCCTGCTCATGCTCCTGCGTCTGCTGCTCCTTGTTCTCCCCCTCCTCTCCCAGGCCGCGGAGCTCACCTGCCAGGTGACTCGCGGGGGCGCGAAGATGATCGCACTTCTCGCGTCGCAGTCTGGGCCAGAACGATAGCCCTGTCCCATGCGGCGGCGCGAGGGCGCGAAGCTCATCGTGCGTCGCGCTCCGGAGGGCGCGATGCGCGTAGTCAGGCGACCGACCTGGCACCTCCCACACGCGGCCCCCGTCGGGAGCGGTCGGGCCGGCGCCCGCGCCCGGTGGCGATCCCAGAGGGGCTGCCGCACTGCCCGTGGTGTCGCGCCAGCAGCCCACCACCTGACGCCGCTGGCGGCTGCGCTGTTTCCCGGGGGGGCTGCGACGACACTGTTGGCAACTAGACCAAAGAGGAGAAGCTGATGTCTCCGCTCTACGTAGCAGGAGTGGGCAACGGCTCACAGGTGGCCCATTTGGAGGTACATTGCCCTATTGCGGTTACCATCCGCGATGGCTTGATCACCCATCACAGCATTCGTGCACCTGCCGTGGAGGGCGACGGCTTCGATCTCACTGCCTTCTTTTGTCGGCAATCCATGCAGTCCAACAGCGAGGTTGTGGAAACAGGCGTAGCACACAAACGCCTCGCGTTTCCCGGTTCTGGATGTTGCGAAATCAAGTGGAACCCATGCAACATACGCGTCGACCTAGACTCGCTTCCAAGTGGCACCCTATGCGCACCAGTAGACAATTTTGACCAGCTCCAACCACCGCCTGGAGGACCACCATACAAGCAGCTGACACTGCCAGCAGTGGGCAACAACAACCAGGACAACTAACTCGACGCCGCCCCCGAGTTTAATAATCTCAAAATCTGGTTTCTCAGCCCCGACGCACACACACACACACACCAGTGCGGGGCACACTTGATGCAACAGGCTACGACCTGTTCGCCTGCGCGACCGTCAGCGTCGCGACCTGTGGCCGCGAACTGGTGCCTACGGGCGCGGCCGCTTTTGCACCACCGGGCGCCTACCTACGGATTGCCCCCCGTTTAGGACTGGCCATCAAGGGCATCGGCGTCGTGGGTGGAGTGGTGGTCCCCGATCACCGCGGCGAGATCAAGGTGATCATGCGCAACGCTATCCCGCGGACGTTCGTGTTCGAGCAGTGCCAACGGATCGTCACATTCATCCTGGGACGCATCATCACGGACTCGATGTCGCGGTCGTTGCCAAGTTTCGTCCATCTTCCCGCAGCTCCAGGGGTTTCAGTCATAGTGGCATGAAATAGCTCAGCTACGACCCAATCTCGCAGGAATCTAGCACCACAACATCCACACGGTACGAGGGTGACAATGTGCCGAAGACCCCGCGCAGTCACCACCAGTAGGATGAGCAAGGGTCCGCCCGCAATGCTGGCCCAGCTGGGCCGGGCCGTCCCGCTTGGGTCCTGGGGAGAGGAAGGGGCAAGACCACGGGTACGACGTCAGCCGCTCCTTCGCCTACGAGGACACCATCAGGTCACTGACTGACGGCACCCAACGCAGATACTAGCATGCTGCGGATCACGTGCGACACGAATCGGGACAGAGTGCACCGCATGTTGCCTGTCACTATCCCCGTCTGGCGCGGGCGGGTCAAGGACGCTGGCGCCGGGATTGTGATCTTCGGTCGGCACGGGCCCTACTGGGGGCGCCCAACGGTGCAGCAGATGACCCGCGCCAACGTGCTGCACTTCAGCAAGCACAGCGTGTGCCACGAGCTTCTGGCGTGTACCTTGCCCTGATGTGCCGCGTGCGCCATCGGCGGATCGCGGCTGCAATTTCAGCGCCAGGCTCGAGAGCTACTTCCTTTCCTGTGCCCCGGCAACTGGCAAGCACGACGCCGGGCGGCGCGCCGCCGACCAGAACGCCAAACAATGCGCCCTGGACCACGAGCGCAAAAGTACCACGCGCGGCGCTGTACCTTTGAGTTTGCGCGAACAACCACAGGCATCCGACGGCGCGTTGTCGACGCCTACCCCGCGGCAGAGCGCATGCGCCAGGCAGCGAAGATAAAGGAGGACCACTGCGACAACTGCGGCACCGCCCTCCCGGGCCTGGCCCCGCGCCCCCGCGGCCTCCCTGTCGCTGGCGAGCCGGGGCCGCGCCGGCGAGTGCGACGACGGCGACGGCGACCTCCAGGACGGCCTCGCTTCAAGTTTGCCAACTCGGTTGTCTCAGGTTTCGTCCGCCCCGGCATCGGATCGCCATCTGGCGAGCGCACGAGAGTCGCAGTCCGACGTGTTCGACGACATTGGACACCTTCACCCGCCCGCCTCCGTCGACCGCGCACTAACATGGCGGAGATGTGCGGCGGGGGGGCTCGGTCCAGACATTTTGCCGCCCGCCGCCGCTTCGAAGTGGGCGCCGACGTCGACTGAGTGACTGGCTGCTACTTCGAAGTCGAGTGCCGGTGGATTGCCGTGGAGCGCTGCATCGTTCACGCGTGAGGAGGCGACGGGATGTGGCATTCGTGGTGCCGCATGCATGGGTGCGGGCAAATGTCGCAGCGTTGGTGAACAGAGCTGCCGCGTGCTCGACGCTGTGCGCCTATCGCGCAATCTCGTGCGCGGATCACCCCTCGGCTCTGAGTGGCTCGCAGCATGTGGGCCAGCGGGCGGCCTGCAGGCGCGCCACTTGGCGCCCCGCTAGATGGCGCGCGGGCTGCGCGGGCCCGCCTCAGCAGATGAGATCAAGTGGCTGCTTGGGTAGGGGGGCTGCGCTATACCGGCCGAGCTGGCCGTGGACGGCGCGCCCATCTCCTCCGCCTTGGCATGGCCGTGGAACGCGCGGCCGCCGAGGAGATGGCGCAGCGGGCCGCCGCCCAACGGTGGCTAGCAGAACGGCCGCGCGCCAAGACAGGTCTCCGACGTGCCGTGGCGCGACGCCCGCGACGCGAGGGCCGACCCCGCGACGAAGGGGAGTGCCGGCGGGGAGCTCATCCTCGAAATCGTGGATGGGAGGCCCGCCTGCGAACGCCCCGCAGAGAGTTTGAGCGAGGGGCGGCGCGAGCGGGCAGCGCCGAGCTCCCGCCGCAGCGACCTCAACGTGGGGCAACGACGACGCCACTGAGTCACCCACTTGGCGTCGCGCGTCCGGATTGTGTTCTCGAGTGCAACGACCGACCTGCGCGTCGCGAACTGTCTTCGCGAGCGCGGCGCAGTCAATCAGGAAGAGAGGAATGCAGGGGGGCGAATTTCTTGAACTGCGTTCGCGGATGCGACGCGGCAAGCGAGAGTGTTCTGGACAAGCGAGGCATGCCAGCGAGAGAGCAGTCACCGCGAATTGTATTCGTGGGGCGGCAGGTTTTGGGCAGTAGAGCGCGCGAGTGAACGGTTGCTAGCTGCAACCGAGTATTTTGCATCCTGGCGTACTTGTAGTATTGTAGTATAGGGACCTAGTCAGGAGAGGGCGTTCTGTGCCAATGCCCCTCTCCTGTGCGCAGTTTTGGTGAGGGGCGCGGTCGGCGTGATGTTTTTTCCAGCATAGCTATTCCTTGTGCTTCGCTGACTTGGACGTTGTTTGCTCGCCTGAACTGGCGAGGCGCTAACGTGCCCGCTCGAGCGCAATATTCGAGAGAGCGTGTGTTATACCGCTGCTGGCGGAATCCCGGGGGGGGGTCGCTGGGCCCCCCCAGCCCGTTCCCATGCCCCCCCCTCGAAAATTGACGGGGGCCAGTGCCGGCTTGAACCCCCCCCCCAGTCCATCATGAAAAGGGCTTCGACTTTGGCTCGTCGGACTGACGTTCATTGAGGGTCGGCGGCGCTGTGTTTCCGCGAGGTGCCCTTGCCGATCCGCGCTCCTGCGATCGCCTCCATTTTCTCTTCGATCGTGGTGGGGCTCGCTCCTGCGGTTGTGGTCGCACCTGGGTGCGCTCTCCGATCTGCTCCGATATGCTCCTCCTTTTCCTCCTCCTCCTCCTCCTTCTCCTTCTTCCCCTCCCCCTCCTCCTCCCCCTCCTCCTCCTCGCCCGCCTCCTCCTCCTCCTCCTCCTCCTCCTCCTCCTCCTCCTCCTCCTCCTCCTCCTCCTCCTCCTCCTCCTCCTCCCCATCCTTCTCCTCCTCTCCCCCTCCTCCTTCCTCCTCCCCCTCCTTGTTCCTCCTTCTCCTCTTCCTCCTCCCCCGCCTCCTCCTCCTCCCATCCTGCTCCTCCTCTCCCCCGCCTCCTTCCGTCCGCCCCCTCCTTGTTCCCTCCTTCTCTCTTCTTCCTCCTCCCCCGCCTCCTCTCGACCTTTCCCTTTCCTCCTCCATCCTACTCTCCTCCTCCTCCTCCTCCTCCTCCTTCCTCTCTCCTCCTTCCTCCTTTTCCTCCGCCGCCTCCCCCCATCCTCTCCTCCTCTCCTCCTCCTCCTCCTCCTCCTCCCTCCTCCTCCTCCCCTCCTCCTCCTCTCCCTCCCCCCCGCCTCCTTTTTATGCGTTGGGCCTACCTATGTATGGGCTTCCCTCTCCTCTTCCCTCCTCGCTCCTCCTCCTCCTGTTTCTTCCTCCTCCTCCCCCCCCTCTCCCTCCCCCCTCCTGACCTCCCACTCCTCCTCCTCCTCCTTCTCCTCTTCCGTTTCCTCCTCCTCCTCCTCCTCCTCCTGCCCCTCCTCCTCCTCCTCCTCCTCCTCCTCCTCCTCCCCCTCCTCTTCCTCCTCCTTCTCCTCCTCCTCCTCCTTCTCCTCCTGTCGGCCTGCTTTTGTCGGCGCGCGCCCGCCCCTCGCGGCGGCCGCAGGTGGAGCCCGAGGGCGAGAACTTCGCCTGGCGCGCCCGCGCTCCGCCCGCCACGCCTTCGCGGGGCCGGTCGAGTTCCCGGCGGCGCCCCCCCGAGGCCGAGTTTGACGAACGAACGACGCCCGGGGTGCATCGACGAGGAACAAATCGTGCGAAGCCACGAGGCGAGGCGACGCTCGACCCCGAACGCACACCGCTGTAGGCGCGGGGGTTCGGGAGGGGAGTTTTTTGCGGTGGCGCTCGCGCGCGCATGGCACGCCCACCGTCGGGGGGCCCGCGCTCGACAGCGTGTCCTCGCGGCCCGACGGCATTCTCGTCCTCCCGTCGCTTTGTCGGCGGTGATGCTTCGTGCCCATACCCGCACAAAGGGACGGAGGGGGCTATGGGTGCGTGTTGTCGGACGGGGGCCCCCGTTCGCAAGGGAGCCTCCTCCAAGGTCCGACATCCCGCACTCATACCCGTAGCCAGTCCTCCTGCCTCCGACCCTCCTGTGGGTGTGGGCGCGTGCTCTTCGTTCGTCCGAATTGGCGGGAGGAGGGCCAGTTGAGACAGCGACAGTTGTTCTTCGGGGGGGGGCCCTCGTCGCCACGGCCGCACGCCGCCCGGAACATCTGGTGGGGTTGGTCCCTGGGGAGGGCCGAGGGACAGATGTTGAGCCGCCGCCAAACTCCGAGGAGTGGCGGGGGGGTGCACGCGCGCTCTTGCAGTTCATGGCACCCGAGGATTTTCGTGTGCCTGTATATGCCACCCTGTCCATCTCCCAGGGGACAAGAGAGGAAGGAGAGGCTGGAAAAAGGGACGCGGGGTAAAAGTGGTGGTGGTGGTGGTGGTGGTGGTGGTGGTGGTGGTGGTGGTGGTGGTGGTGGTGGTGGTGGTGTATATTCTTGGCGTCCGTGTTGGGGGGGAGAGCTTTTCGAGCCGCCGCGCGCTCCTGGACGACATCCTGTCAATCGCGCACTGCCAGGCTTCGGGGGGGCCAAGGCGCGGCGCCGCCGCGAGGTACGTAGATGCAGACGAGAGGCCGCCGGTGCTCGAGATGTGCCTGGACAAGGCGCTTCGCTGCTGTTGCTACGGCAGATGATCCTCCAGGAAACCTCATACGTATACACCTTATGGGATTGTGTATCCTCGCATTTTCTCACAGTCGGTAGCTTTTGCCAGGGTGTGCGTCGATATTTGACTGTGACATGTTCGATGGACATAGCCTGGCTGCTGGTATGGCCTGGCGCCGGGTCCAGCGCTTGGCTGGGGCTTACCGGAGGGAGCGACGGAGGACACGAGAGGGTGAGGAGCGGGAGTGGGATGAGGGCGGGGCGGGGACTGATCTGCTCGATCCCGATGCTGTTCCCCAATTCTCCCCATGCTTTCGGGTGTTTTCGGGCGCTTCTCGGCGACGTTGCAGCCTCTCGGGGTGTTCTGCAGTGGGAAGGGAGACGGGGGGGAGAGGAGGAGGGGTGGGCGCCGGCCCGCGGAGGGGGGATGAGATGGGGATGCAATCAGGGGCGAGGATCGATGACTACAGAGGGTTCGGTCATGCAGGGGTGTGGCTTACGATCGGCGCCGTTTGGGCGTAGGGGCCCTCGTCGGGCCTCGGCAGAGATCCTTGTCGAGGTTCTCGCCTTCCTCCCCCCCAGCGCGGGTTGCAAGCTGCTCCCTTTGCGTTTTCAAACCGCACCTTCCGGAGTCCCCGAGATCAGGGGCACCGTGAGGGGGGCTTGCCCAGGGGTTTTCGGAAGTCTTCGAAGGCGGCGTTAGGAAGTTCCATCAGGGTGATTTCCATCAGCTGCGCCTCGTCGAGAGGGTTCCAGGGGTGCTGGGTCGACTCGAACGGCCGCTGGAGAGCCGACTTGTGGCCCGAAAGCCAACAGGCCCGAGGCAACGTTCGGTGGGCATAGTCAGGGGGGGAATGCATCGACCCCCAATCGCCCACTCATCACCGATAGAGGCCCCGATAGGGGCCATATGCCATGCTGGCACACCGCTCTCTGGGGCGGCTACACAGGATGGGGCCCTGTAGCTTGGTCTCCACAGATGTCGTCGGTCCTGGTCTCGGATGAGCCAGTGCGCCACTTGCGGGGTGGCATCGTACCAGCCTGCTACTCCACGCCCGATCCTCCCGGCAGCGCAGCTGCAGCGCAGCTTGAGCGCAGCTGCAGCGCGACGAGCAGATTTCTGGACGGCGACGGGCGAGCAGGTGCCGGGCTGCCGGGAGGGCGGCGCGGGCCATCCCAGGGAGAGCACCGGAGCAGGCGGGGGTGTGCCCAGCCTGCCCCTGCTGGGGCGCGCGATTTTAAGATGGCGCCCGCTTGCTATGTGGGGGCCTGCCTGGGCAGAAGCATCCCCCGCTCCAGGGCTGCGGGAGGGGGGGCAGGTCGAGTCGAGACGGGGCGAGTGCCACCGCCCCCCAGGGTCAACGTTAGGGGGGGATAGCCTCAGGGGGAATGCGTCGACCCCCTATCGCCCATTGATCGCCGAGAGGAATCCTGTTGTTTGTTCCAGCCCGCCCAGGATCGTGCGGATGCCCCATCCGAGGCCTGTCGCCGATCTCTCGCCGATGTATCGCCGAATCCAGGTCGATGTTTCCCCCGTGCTGGTCCCCCTCTAATGTGCCCCTTCACCCTCCTTCACTACCTCCTCCCATGTGGCAAGCCGTGGGGAGGCGCTGTCTGAGCTGTACGCCAAGAGCTCCTACACCGAGGTCCTGTGGCTCAGGCGCGTGCCTTGGAAGCGGAGCAGGAGGAGGAGGAGAAGGAGGAGGATGAGGAGAATGAGGATGAGGATGAGGATGAGGAGCAGGAGGAGGAGGAGGAGGAGGAGGAGGAGGAGGAGGAGGTGGAGTGGTGGAACTGTCGCCACGGCTGAATCCAGTTCAAAATTCTGGTCAGAGCCCCCCCAGCCGAAAGAGGTCCCGGGAGTGGCGGTATCGGAATTTTGGCGACGCCGATCTTGGTCACGGTCCATGCCAGGCGTCGCCGATCCGCGAGGATGATCCACGAACCGACAGTGACCAAGATGGGCGGTGACGGAGATTGGCGCTGCTGTTTCCGCGCTCAGTCGTGGTAATGGTCACCGTCTTCTTCCCTTCCAGTATCAGCATATTTTCTTGATAACATTTCGCCGGGGGGGGTCTGATAGTAGCATTAAAGGACCGCAGAAACGCCCCACAGGGTGGACAGGGAGCCCCTGACCGCCCCAGATCGTCCAGTCTGGCAGCCGCTCCGCCTGATATCTCTCAGCAATGCATTAAGGAATCGTGTATTCGCCTCGATGTCAGCTGTCTTTTTGGTCCAGACGGCCACGATCTCTGGGAACACAGATATCTGCAGATGCACACGGCCGTGCTCTCACCCGTGTCCTGGCACGTTTCATTCCCCGCCCTGCTACCGCTCGACCCGCTTCGTCACCTTTGCTGCTACAATCGGACAAGAACGGCATAACCATCGCGGTGGTCCCCGCGGACCTGCGCAAATCTATGCTTGTGCCGTTTTTTGTTCTTCTTGCTGGGGTAGCTTTGGTTCCCCCCTCGCGCAGTGTGCGCATGCCCTCCGCCGGAGCAGCCGCAGCAGCCGGCGGCGGCGACGGCGGCCCCATTCCCCCCGCAGAGGCTTTTCGACGACGACGCCCTGCTCGGGGCGGGGCTTTTCGACGCCGATTTGACCGACCTGCCCGCGGAGGGGGCATGGATCAGGGGCAACTGCTCTGGATGGGGTATTTGTCCAGGTGGGGTGATTGACCTTCCATCTGAGCTTGCCCATCCCCCCCCCCTCTCTCCTTCCTCCCCCTCCTTCTCATCCTCAACCCCCCTCCTTTCCCTCCTCCTCCTCCTCCTCCTCCTCCTCCTCCTCCTCCTCCTCCTCCTCCTCCTCCCTCATCTCAGGAGGGAAAACACAACGACACAGTTAATCGTCGATTCCCAAGAAAAATGGGGACATGTGGGAAGTGGGGGGGAAGACGAAAATCCAATAAATATGAAAGAATTGGAAATCCTTGGATTTGTGACGTGATTTGTGTGTATGTATTTGTGTGTGTCGCTGGGCCCCTTCATCATCTTCCTCCTCTTCCTCCAACCCCCCCTCCACCTGTTCTGCAAGCACGTGCCCAGACCCCCCCCGCGGATCCAAAGGGGGGGGAATCATTGTCCCATCCACAGTAGGCTCGGGGTATGACGTTTCTGATTGGTTTAATTCCCAACTAGCCTGTTGTTGGGTCCTCGTTTTCGAGAGGCAGCGCCCCGCCTCGACTCGCCTCGCCTCGCCTCGCATCTCCTCTCCTCGCCTCGCCTCGCCTCTCCTCTTCTCTCTTCTCTCTTGTTTCTTCTCTCTTCTCTATTATCATTTCTCTCTTCTCTCTCCTCTCTTCTCTCTTCTCTCCTCTCCATTCCTCTTCTCTCCTCTCCTCCCCTCCCCCTCCCCTCCCCTCCCTCCCCTCCTCCCTCCCCTCCCCTCCTTCCTCTCCCTCCTCCTCCTCCTCCTCCTCCTCCTCCTCATCCTACCATCCCTGTCTATGCCCTCCGCACCTAGTGCAGCGTTTCGTGGCCCCATAGGGAGCTTCACCGAAGGCCTCAGTGGCGGTATTCGCATGCGTCAGCGTTTCGTGGCCCCATCGGGAGCTCCACGAGCTCCACCGAAGGCCCCAGTGGCGGTGTTCGCAGGCGTCTCCCCCTTCCAATGCAGCGCTTCGCGGCCCCGTGGGGAGCTCTACCGAGGGCCCCAGTGGCGGTGTTCGAATGCGTGTAAAGGCCCAGCAAAGCGGTTCGTGGCCCCATAGGGAGCTCCACTGAAGGCCCCAGTGGCGGCGTTCGCATGCGTCTCCCGCGCGCAGTACAGCCTTTCGTGGCCCCGCCTTGGGCAGTCGAGCTCGGGCCTTTCTCGAGCGGACGGTGCTCGCAGCGAGCGCCGCGCCGACCATGTAACAGAAGGCCGTAGTGGCGGTGTTCGCATGCGTCTCCCGTACCGTGTACAGCGCTTCGTGGCCCCATAGGGAGCTTCACCCAAGGCCCCGTTGGCGGTACTCGCATGCCTCTCCCCTACTCAGTACAGTGCTTCGTTTTCCCACCATGCACCAGGAGTTCGACCGAAGGCTCCAGCGGCTGTGGTCGCATGCGTCTTCCCTCTCCAGTACAGCGTTTCGTGGCTTCGTAGGGGACTCCACCGAAGGCCCCAGTGTCGGTGTTCGCATGCGTCTCCCCCCACCCGGTACAGTTTTTCGTTGACCCATAGGGAGCTTCACCGAAGGCTCCAGTGGCGCGCGTCCCACCTGAAGCCCCGTTGGCCCATTGGCAGCGCCCACATGGCGGCCCCGCCCCATATCGGAACACCCTTCGCATGCTTCATGGCCCCATGAGGAGAACCCCCGAAGGCGATACTCGCAACGACCGTACTCACAACTGCATATGATTGGGTCTTTCGCCAGGATAGTCGTCCTTGTTGTCGCGTTACGGGCCAGCCCCCTCCCGCCACCTTCCCCAGAACGCGCTCCCAGAGAGGTGCAGGTGCCCGATGGTTTTCCGTCAGCTGCGCCTTGTGCAGGGACTTCGGGTACCAGGGGGTCGTCCCGAATGGCTGCCCGAGGCCCGAGATGTGGTCCGAAAGCCGTCCAGGGGGAGGAGCCCCTCCCTCCCATCCCTTACACCATGGCGTAGATCTTCTCTATATATTCGCACAGTCGGATCTCTTAGCAGGGCATAACATTACATGGCATAACATGGTGTTGAAAATCAACGCCTAGCCTGACATAGCATGGCGTGGAGACGCCCCAAAGTGGTGGGGGGCTTCTGCGGCCCCAGAAATCAGCGAATCGACACCGAATGGACCGAACGCCACGCCGTGGCATGGCGCTGGAAATACTGACGCCAGCGCTGCAGCGGGCACACGATTCGGAACGAGCGGAAGCGAGGAAATGAGGCCATCGCTGCAGCGGGAGCACGATTCGGAGGACGCGTAGCCTGACATAGCATGGCGTGGCGACGCCCCCAAGGGGGTGTTCTGCGGCCCAAAAAATCAACGAATCGGCACCGAATGTGTAATCACTTCCGATGGTTGTTTCGGGTGGCATTTTTTTTAGATTTTTTGGCGTGTTTGGAAGGACCGACAAACATGCAGTGGTATGGCGCTGGAAATATTGACGCTAGCGCTGCAGCGGGAATACGATTCGGAACGAGCGGAAGCGCGGAAATGAGGCCAGCGCTGCAGCGGGAGCACGATTCGTAGCAGTAGCTCGAACATAAAGCCAGCCCTTCAGCGAGAGCAG
>CAUYUJ010006581.1:0-32500 GCA_963575745.1 Prorocentrum cordatum
AGTGAAGGTAGCGTGCTGTGGCTGACCACAGCAGGGGAGAAGCGGGGGGGGACGACGCCACAGATAGCCAGTCCCGGTCCCAGACAAAAATTGCTCCACAGGCGTCTATATCCGCTTCCCACCTCGCTACTCGACTGCCCTCCTCCCCCTCCTCCCTCGTCGGCGCTCTCGGACGTTCGAGTCTGGCCCCTCCTCACCCTCTTCCTCGTCGTCCTCCTTGGTCATCTCAGAGTGTTGCTTCTTTCTCTCCTTACTTGGCTCTCCCTCAAGGGTTCAAACCCCGTGCTCTGAGCCAGCGCCAGGTTGTCACACCTCGTATCGGCGAGCGCCTCTGGCCTGCACAGCATACAGTCTCCTGGGGTGTGGTTTTACCGACTATGCAGCGCACGCCTTGCCAATTAGATTTTGGTCCGCCCCAGACCAGCCTTCCTTATCTTGACGTTGCGGAGCTGGGTCCTGGCAAATTTTCGGCATCCTTTCGGGTGGCCAGCGGGACGCGCCGGAGCCCCAGAAGAGTTCTTGTGGAAAAAGAACCAAAACCAAACACGATAGGATTCAGCACGCCAGGCACCCCTCTTGAAAGCAACAGGGGGCGGCGGATCGAAGACGCCTACGGCGAATCACCGCCGCCCCCTGTCTTTTCGGAAGCGCCTATGTGGCCGCACGTTGAGGCCAGACCTGCCAAGCTATCGGACCATGTGTTCCCCGAATCGGTTTGGAAAGCTTTCGGGGAACATGTGGGCATCTTGGATGTCATCTTGGCCGCCTGGAGGCCATTTTGACCCTTTCGGGCCTTCTTGGAGGACGTCTTGGAGGGCTCTTGGGCCGTCTTGGAGGCCATCTTGAGCGTCTTGGAGGCCTCTTCGGCCGTCTTGGGGGCCTCTTGGGGCCGTCTTGGGCCCTCTTGGGCCATCTTTGTTGGGGGCACTTGGCCCGTATCGGGCCGTCGCAAGGCAGAAAAAAAGCAAATGTCAAAATCCTTCAAAACTCATGGGAAATCACTGATTTTGGCCTTTTCGGGTCTTGGTGGGCTCCTGGCCCGTCTGACGCCGTCGGAAGCCGTTTGGGGGGCCTCTCTGTGCCGACTTGGGGCCTTCTTGGAATGCTCCAGGGCCGTCTTGGAGGCCATCTTGGGCCAACGTGGCGATCTTGGAAACCATTGGGGGCCATCTTGAGTGAACAATTGGGAGAATTGCGGGCCTTTCGGGTGGCCGGCGGGACGGGCCGGAGCCGCAGGGGAGTTCTTTTTGGAAAAAGAACCAAAACCAACACCGAAATCATTCAGCACTCCAGGCGCCCCTGCGATGAATCGACAGGGGGCGGCGGATCGAAGACGCCTACGGCGAATCACCGCCGCCCCCTGCCTTTCTGGAAACGCCTATGTGGCCGAACGTTGTGACCAGAGGCCGGCCAATCTATCGGACCATGTGTTCCCCGAATCGGTTTGGAAAGCCTTCGGGGAACACGGTGGGCCAGGCTGGGCCGACTTGGGCCTTTCTTGGGGTGCTCCAGGGCCGTCTTGGAGGACATCTTGAGCGTCTTGGAGGCCTCTTTGGCCGTCTTGGGGGCCTCTTGGGGCCGTCTTGGGGGCCTCTTGGGCCGTTCTGGGGCCATACTGGAGACCTCTTGGGCGATCTTTGGGGGCTCTTGGGCTGTGTCGAGCCGTAGGAAGGCCCAAAAAAGCAAATGCCTCAATCCTTCAACAACTCATGGGAAATGTCTGATTTTGGCCTTTTCGGGCCTTCCTGGAGGCCCTCTTGGAGGCCTCTTGGGCCGTCTTGGGCCATCTTAGGGCCATCTTCGGCCGTCTTGGTGGGCTCCTGGCCTGTCTGATGCCGTCGGAAGCCGTTTGGGGGGCCTCTCTGTGCCGACTTGGGGCCTTCTTGGAATGCTCCAGGGCCGTCTTGGAGGCCATCTTGGGCGTCTTGAAGGCTTACTGGGCCGTCTTGGGGGCCTCTTGGGCCGTTCTGGGCCATCTTGGAGGCCTCTTGGGCGATCGTGGGGCGATCTTTGGGGGCTTTTGGGCCGTCTCGGGCCGTCGGAAGGCCGAAAAGAAGCGAATGCGAAAATCCTTCAAAAACCTAAGGAACACCAACGATTAAAGCCTCTTGGAGCCCTCCAGGGGGCCCTCTTGAAGGTCTCTTGGGTCGTCTTGGGCTAGCCTAGAGCCAACTTCGGCCATCTTGGTGGGCTCCTGGCCCGTCTGACGCCGTCGGAAGCCGTTTGGGGGGCCTCTTTGTGCCGACTTGGGGCTTTCTTGGAATGCTCCAGGGCCGTCTTAGAGGCCATCTTGGGCGTCTTCGAGGCCTCTTGGCCCGTCTTGGAGCTCTCTTGGGGCCGTCTTGGGGGCCTCTTGGGCCGTCATGGGGCCATCTTGGAGGCCTCGAGGGCGATCTTGAGGCGATATTGGGGTCCTCTTGGGCCGTCTTGAGCCGTCGGAATGCCGAGAAGAAGGCACATGCCAACATCCTTCAAAACCCCAGGGAAAATCAACGATGTTGGCCTCTTCGGGCTCTCCTGGATGACCTCTTGGAGGCCTCTTACGCCGTCTTGGGCCGTCTTGGAGGCTTCTTGAGCGAACTTGGAGGTATCTTGGACCTTCTTGGGCCGTCTGGGAGGCCATCTTGCACCATCTTGGGCGAGCTTGAGGGCCATCTTGGCCGTCTTGGAGGCCATCTTGAGCCGTCTTGGAGAATTGTTTGCGGACGTTGAGGTCGTTTCCGGTCCATGGCAATCCTTCCGGGACCCCGGCGGGACGAGCCGAAGCCCCAGGGGGAGCTCCTTTGGAAAAAAAAAACATAACCAAAACCGAAATAATTCAGCACGCCAGGCACCCCTGCGATGAATCGACAGGGGGCGGCGGATCGAAGACGCCTACGGCGAATCACCGCCGCCCCTTGCCCTTTCGGAAGCGCCTATGTGGCCGAACGTTGAGGCCAGACCTGCCAAGCTATCGGACCATGTGTTCCCCGAATCGGTTTGGAAAGCCTTCGGGGAACACGTGGGCATCTTGAAGGTCATCTTGGCCGCCTGGAGGCCATGTTGACCCTTGCGGGCCTTCTTGGAGGACGTCTTGGAGAACGTCTTGGGCGTCTTAAAGGCCTCCTGGGTCCTTCAAAAACTCCTGAGGGAAATCACTGATTTGGGCTTTTCCGGGCCTTCCTGGAGGCCCTCTTGGAGGCCTCTTGGGCCGTCTTGGGCCATCTGACGGCCATCTTCGGCCGTCTTGGTGGGCTCCTGGCACGTCTGACGCCGTCGGGAGCCGTCTTTGGGGCCTCTCTGGGCCGACTTGGGGCTCTCTTGGGGCGCTTCGGGGCCGTCTTAGAGGCCATCTTGGGCGTCTTGGATGCCTCTTGGCCTATCTTGGGGCCCTCTTGGGGCCGTTTTGGGGGCCTCTTGGGCCGTCATGGGGCCATCTTGGAGGTCTCTTGGGCGATCTTGGGGCGACCTTGGGGGCCTCTTCGGCCGTCAGAAAGCCGAAAAGGCGCAAATACCAAAATCCTTCAAAAACCCAAAGGAAAATCTATGATTTTGGCCTCTTCGGGCCTTCTGAAGGACCTCTTGGAGGCCTCTTGTGCCGTCTTGGAGGCCTCTTGGGAGCCTCTTGGGCCGTGTTGGACCATCTTGAGGCCATCTTAGGGCGGCTTGGGTGCACCTTGGGCCGTCTTGGAGGCATATTGGGGCCATCTTAGCCGTCTTGGAGGCCATCTTTTTTGTCCTTTGGGAGGCGTCTTGGAGGCCATCTTGGACGATCCTGGGGACCGTTTGGAACGGAAAAACCCTTTGCAGCCGGGTCCAGGCACATTTTCGGCATCCTTCCGGGTGGCCGGCGGGACGGGCCGAAGCCCCAGGGGGCGTTCTTTTGGAAAAAGAATCAACATCAAAACCCATGTAGTTCGACACGCCAGGCACCCCTGTGATGAATCAACAGGGGGCGGCGGATCCTAGTGGCCTTCGGCCCATCCCCGCCACCGTGCCTGGGTTGTGGGTCTGAGGCCTCTTGTATATGTGTTGGCAGCCTCGCGGGTGCCTCTTGGAGGCGGTTTGGGCGCCTCTTGGGGGCCTCTTGGGGCCTCGGGGGGTTTCGTTTGGGCCTCCTGGAGGCCGCTTGGGCGCGTCTTGGGCGCCTCTTGGGGCCTCCTGGGGCCTCTTGGCGACCTCTTGGGCCTCCTGGGGGCTTCTCGGACCACATATCAAATTTTCTCTTCGTGGTCCCCTGCTTGGGCCCCTCGTGGGGCCGTCTTCGGGCCCTCTTGGGCTGTCTTAAGCGCTTCCTGGGCAATCTTGGAGCCCTCTTGGGCCGTCTTGGGGCCCTCTTGGAGGCCTCTTGGGCTGTCTTCGGGCGGTCTTGGGAGCTTCTTGAGCCGTCTTGGAGCGTCGGAAAGCCGAAAATTCGAGAAGACCAAAATCCTTCAACAACTTTTGCAAAATCTACGCTTTGGGCTTCTTGGGGCTCTCTCGGGAGGCTTCTTGGAGCGCTCTTGGGGCCTCTTGGGGCCCTCTTGGGCTCGGCAAATCGAATCTGGCGTACTTTTCGAGGGTTTGTGGCCTCGGGGACGCGACCATTGCATAATTTACGAAGGTACGCAGGCACTATATGATTTTGAAAGGTCAACGGCTTCGGGGATGCGAGCACTGCGTAGTTTCTGCGGGCGTATGGCCTCGGGGGCGCGAATCTCATGTGTCTGTACGTGCCCCACGCCCTCGGGAATTCGGGCAACGCGATTCGGGCGTGGCGAGCTGCCAGCTTGGGGCTCCCCTCCCGCGGCGGCGGCTTTCAACAGCTTGCAGCAGGAAGAGGAAAGCAGGACTGTAACACTGAAGACTTGCCTGGCACAGCCTCCTCCTCCTCCTCCTCCTCCTCCTCCTCCTCCTCCTCCTCCTCCTCCTCCTCCTCCTCCTCCTCCTCCTCCTGGCGGCGCCGGGAACAGCAAGCCTACTCCTCGCAGCCTGATGGCCCTGGAAGGGGGCCGGCGGATTTTCTTGTGCCTGACGCGGGTTCGACGCGGATTCGTGACCGAGTCGACGCGCGATTGGCGACGAGATGGCACAGACAACGGTCCCCTTAAGACGAAGCATAAGTATTTGACGCACCCTTGCTTCTCATTGTGCTTATCATCGTGCTTCGCCGCGTCTCTCTCCTGGCGGCCGCTCTGCCTGGCCACTTTGCTGGTCTGCTCCTGGCCCCCTCCCCCGGCCACCGGTGCCACCAGGCGCGGCGCGACTGCCTGGTGCTGCTTCTTCTGCGCGCCGGGTACCCCCGCGCTGGCGCGCTTGTGGCGGCTGGCCGACTGAATTCTCGGGGCCTCAGCTGCCATGATACACCTTAGGCGATGCTTAAGAAAACCTAAGTTTTCGGCCAGAGTCTCGATTATTCTTAACGTTTCAATGTGAATCCTAAGATTTTGAAGGATAGATTGGGTTTATATTCAAGTTCTGAGACTAAGAGTTTCTTAACCCATGATTTCTTAAGCATTTCGCAGGGTGTAGGCCGGTCTTGGAACGCAGCACGTACCATGTTCAAAACGTGCGTGTTAACACGCTGCGTGTCAGCTCAGCGTGTTGGCCCACGTTCCGGCGAGCGTATCGCGCCAAACACACGTCGTCGATCTCCGTGTGGAGCTTTGTAACGACACGCTGCGGTCTAGGTTTGCGCATTTGGGCAGCTAAGCCCGAGGCTTGTCTAGAATCGGGCGACGAAATCTATACATATCCACTGCTCCCTGACCATGCCCATCTTGAACCCAGGGGCTGTGTATGCGCCCTCCTGGCCAAGCCAGGAGGGCGTGGCGTATACACCGCTGCGGGGTTGAGGATGGGCCTGGCCAGGGAGCAGTGGATATGTATAGATTTCGTCGCCCTATAGAAGGTGGAAAAGTGGAAGATGGGCCTGCATGAGCCTGCCAGCGGCAGCTTGGCAAGCCCGGCGGATAGATCTGGGAGGCTGGGACCCCCGGGGCCCTTCTCTGGGAGCTGGGGGGAGACACAGAGAAGGTCATATCAGCAGGGCAAGCAAGCCCAAACAAAAACAGGGCCCTGGCGCAACAAGGAACGCGAACACTCGCAGCAAGCATGACAAATCTCCCTGCATGATCAAGTTTGAGGCTCTCAGCTGCTTCTTCTCGGCGTCATATCATGGGTACACGTTTTATCAGGGTGCAGGAGGCCCATGCAGAGTCGGTTCCCGGGGCCGTCAGGTCTCGCCAGGGTTGGAACATGTCACGCTCGCCCGACGCCCCCCTCTCCTGGCATCGCTCGGACGTGTGTATTTTTTTCTCGGCGAGGACCCCGGAGGAGCATCCTGGACCATCGAGCAACAAAACACACGCACGAAACCAACACATGCACGGGAAATGGACGTCCGAGCGCCGGCAAGCTCTTCCCTGGGCCCTTCCATTCCCTCCTCCTAAGTTGGACCCTGCGTGTGCCTTCCCTGTGGGCCAGTCGCGTGGGCTTTGAGAAGTGCGCCGCGCCTCGCGCGTCGCGGCGTTAGGCCGGCTGGCTATCTTTCCCCCGGGGTGGCGGCGCGAGGGCGCGAGGATGTTGGCGCAAGCTGCGCGTGGCGGGGCGCGACGCGCTCGGCGAGGTGGCCATCCTAGATCCAGGATCCTAGATCCTAGATCCAAGATCCTAGATCCTAGATCCAAGATCCTAGATCCAAGATCCAAGATCCTAGATCCAAGACGCGCTCAGCTAGGTGACCGTCCTAGGATACTGGCGCGCTTCGCATGGCATGATGAGAACATCCTAGATCCAAGATCCTGGATGTTCTCATCCGACGAAGCCACGCGTGCACCAGCAAACCTGGCCAGGGCCGTGGTGTGTGTATGGCCTCCTGGTGCGTACTGCCTCCTGGCCCCTGGATCCTAGCTGAGGCCACGCGTGCACCGACTCCTGCCCAGGACTCTCATCCGAAGGAGCCACGGTGTGATGGTGTCGGCCCCTCCCTGAGATCACACGTTAATTACGGAAACACTGCAACATCACGAGTCATCACAACCGCAGCCCTTGCCCCCAGATTTCATTGACATTTTCGAGCCTGATCTATCTGTCAAGGTCCCAGCGCGAAGCCGGGCGCGAAAACGCCGGGCGTGGAAAGTTGCGAAGCCCAGATCCCAGAGTCGGCCTGACCTGTGATGAAGCGTCGGCGGCCCGAAAAGGCGAGGACGCTACAGTTCGTTGGAGGCCGATGGGCCATGCAAGATTCTGGCCTTCTGGGGCCCTCTTGGTCGTCCATCGTGGGCTGTCTTTGGTCATCCGAGTGTGGATTGGCCACCCCGCCTCCGCGTCCAAGCGAAGGCAAGTCATACCGCGCGGCCTCGTCGAGCAGCCCGCCCGCTGCGGGCCACCCCACGGGGACACGCCGGTCGTTGAAAGTACAGTGCCGTTTTTAATACATGCTCCGCGTGCGGATCATGTATTAAACATGCAGGGAATTAGTATTACAAGCAAAGATGAGTTCATGCATACATTCATTCGTACATGAATCATGTATCAAACATCCGATCTATCTATCTATCTATCTATCTATCTATCTATCTATCTATCTATCTATCTATCTATCTATCTATCTATCTATCTCTCTATCTCTCTATATCTATACATATATATATATATATATGAACATCTTATGTGTTAGAAGCTGCCCTGTAGGCAGGGGGACGCCCCTGAAAGAAGCGAGGCGGGCTCCACCAGGGCCTGCGGAGCCCGGTGGCCCCTGCAGGCGGCGGGGAGCGGCGCCTCCCGGGAGCTGCTGCTGGCCGCCGCCTTCCTGCTCGACGCCACCGGCCTGCTCGCCGGCTTCCGCGCGCGACGGGGCGGCGGCTCGCCGGGGGCGGGAAACCCAGACCCCCTCGAGCAATGAAAAAATCACGACGGGAGGTTTTTCGCCATTTTCGGCCTCTGGGGGCCCTCCCCGGGCCTCGGGCGCGTCAAAAAACGACTCGGGATGACAAACCGGTCCTGGGGAAGGGGTCGGGACCTCTGGGGGTCGACGTAATGAAAAAATCAGTACGTCGGGGGTCTGGGAACGGGCCTCCTGAGGTCGGCGGCGAGCCCAGGGGGGGGGAAGCGAGAAGGGGGGAGAGGAAGGGGGGGGGAGGAGGGGGGAGGGCCTCGCGGGACTGTGCGGAGGAGGCGTCCACAGCTCTGTGAGCAGATGGGGAGCCTCGAGGCATGCGGGGCCCCTCTGCCCGAGGGGAGGCCCCACGAAGAAAAACTCGACCCAAAATGGAAGGCCCCGCGCCGCAGGGACCCCCTGCAGGCCCCAGGCCAAAAGACCACCGGGCGTGACGTGGCCGCACTAGAACTCAGAAGCGCCGTGCAGCCGCACTGCCCTGGGGGCCAGGGGCCCCATGCGCCAGCAGTCACCGCGGTCCAGTGGACCCTGCGGGCGCGCGTCGCAGGCCGAGGGAGCCCGGCTTGATCTCCGGCCCGCCCCCCGAGGGGAAGGAGGGACACCAAGTAGGGCGAGTCCAGGGACCCCGAACCAGGGGGGCCTGGCCACGGGGGGGCATCCCGAGCCCGCCCCACCCGATGCCCCATCCCCGCCCAGGGGAGGGACCCCCGGGGTGCCTGGGCGCCCAAGCCGCCCCGCCACCCTCCGCCAGTCCTGTTGTTAGTCGCCGGCTCATATTCTACCCCGCCGATGCAAGCGGCACCGACCACCCGCCGGCTCACAGGGCCCCCGGCCTGTGCGGGGAGGAGGAGGAGGAGGAGGAGGAGGAGGAGGAGGAGGAGGAGGAGGAGGAGGAGGAGGAGGAGGAGGAGAGGCGGAGGAGGAGGGGGGTGGAGGAGGAGGAGAGGAGGAGGTAGAGGAGGAGGACGGATAAAAGGGAGAGGAGGAATGCGGAGGGAGGAAGAGGAGAGAGGAGGAGGAGGAGGAATGAGGAAGGCGGAGGAGTAGGAGGAGGAGGAGGAGGAGGAGAGAGGAGTGGAGAGAGGAGGCGGGGATAGGAGAGGTAAGGAGGAGGAGGATGGAGGAGACGAAGGAGGGAGAGGAGGGACAAGAGGAGGAGGAGGGGATGAGGTGGAGGGGAGTATTAGGCAGGAGGAGGAGGAGGAGGAGGATCCGGCGGCGAGCGAGGGGGGGAAGTGAAATGGGGCAGGCCTTCTCAGAAGGCTCGGAAGTCTCCCGGCCTTCTGAGAAGTTCTCTGAGCCTTCCCCGAAGATGCAGGACATTTCTTGTCAGAAGGCGCGAGGGCATGTGAAGCCCCGCCGCCTTCTGAGAAGGCCTCCTCCTTCTCACATGCCCCCTCGCTCGTCCTCGGGGAACGCACCAGGATCCAGGACCCGTTCTCCTCAGGGGAGCAAGGGAAAGGGGAGGGGAGGGGAGGGGAGGAGGAGGAGGACGAGGAGGAGGAGGACCCGCCTTCCCCCCAGGCGGAGGCGGCGCGGGCGACCCGCCGCTGCCGCCGTACCCGCTGGACGCCGCCGGCCTGTGCGCTGAGCGCGCCGGCGCCGAGGAGATTTGCGCGACCGAGGTGGGCACGGTAAGGATGGGCACGGAGCCGGCAGCAGTTTTTGCCCAAATTCTGAGGTGGATAGACTAGGGGAACGAAAAGTTACATAAACATGAAAACTCGGAGGTCCGCGCGGATCTCTCGGTTCGGCGCTGGGGCCCCCCGGCGACGCCTCCGGCGCCGCCCCTGGCGCGCTCCGCGCGCCAGGGAGGGGGGTCCAGCGCCGATCCGAGAAATCCGCGCGGACCTCCGATGTTTTATGTTTATGCCACTTTTTGTTCCCCTACGGACCTCCTACCTTGACACGTCGATTGAGGAATTGGCCCTTTTCGGTTCGCGAGGGGGCGTCGCGGCCGTCGCGTTTGCGGGTCCAGGTCCGTCGGCTTCGGTCCCAGGCCGTTCTCACCAAGGGGAGCTTTACTGAAGGGTCGGGGGAGCGTAAGACCCGCCTCGGATTTTGACGAGGAGGAGCTTCGTGGGACGTCTGCAGCGGGAGGCCTCGTCAAAATGCAGGCTCGGCCTCGTCATTTTTGTTGACGACCTCGTCGGGGATTTCCGAGTCCCCTGTACCCAGGTCTTACGTCCCCCTGAAAGGGAGGCTTGTCCACCGCCGACAAGTGGGTTTGCGGCCGTCGCTTTTGCGGGTCCAGGTCCGTCGGCTTCGGTCCCAGGCCGTTTTCACCAAGGGGAGCTTTACTTCTGGACGCCCGAGATGGGCACGGAAAGAATGGGTGCGATGCCCAGCAGCAGTTCCTGTTCATTCTGAACAGGATTCGCTGTCCACGCCGCCGCGGCCTGTGTCCATTCGAGACAGAAGGCCGCCTGCCCAACAGCGGCCGCTGTTGGTTTGGGACAACATGTGTTGTTGGGCATTGTACCCATTCTTTCGGTACCCATTTCGGGTGTCCAAATTACTGAAGGGAGGCTTGTCCACCGCCGACAAGTGGGGCCGGGGTTCGCCGTCTGTGTCGCCGCGGGCGTGGCCCATGGCGGGCACGGGCCGCGAGCGCGCGTGCCCCCCACCGCGGTGTTTTTTTTTTTCCGCTGGGGATCCCAGCCGCTGTGGGGCCTCGTGCCCGGCTGTTTTGTCGTATACCTTCTGCGGCATCGGCGCGGCGTGCCCAGGGGGAGGGCACAAGTCACCAGCCTGGAACATATCACATGCCCCCATCCCTCTGATTGGCGTCGCCCCGTCTCGATGCCGATCTGAGGGAGTCCCTCCGCTTCTGAGGGCGCAGCTCTGAGATCGTCGTCGACTTTTGCCAGGAGGGGAAAAAACACACAGACACAATTAATCGTCGATTCCCCAGAAGATATGGGAAAATATGGGAATTGGGCGGGAAGACAAAAAAACAGAAACTATGGGGAATGATGTTATTTGTGTGTATTTACTTGTGCGCCCCAGGGCCCCTTCATTTTGGCTTGTTAATCTTAGGGATAGGGATACGTCCGAGGCTGGTCAGCAAGGAAGCCCCTGGGGGCGGGCGCGCCGGGGCAGCGGTATAGCCTTCGGGGGGGGCCCTCGTCGCCACGGCGGCACGCAGAACCGCAGCCCTTGGGCAGGGTGGGGGGGGGGGGGGGGGTGTGGGGGGGGGGGGGGGGGGGGGGGTGGGGGGAGGGGGGGGGGGGGGGGGGGGGGGGGGGGGAGGGGGGGGGGGGGGGGGGGGGGGGGGGGGGGGGGGGGGGGGGGGGGGGGGGGGGGGGGGGGGGGGGGGGGGGGGGGGGGGGGAAAAATGGGGGGGGTGGGGGGGAGGGGAGGGGGGGGGGGGGGGGGGGGGGGGGGGGGGGGGGGGGGGGGGGGGGGGGGGGGGAGGGGAGGGGGGGGGGGGGGGGGTGGGGGGGGGGGGTCTGGTGAGGGGGAACACACCTGGTGCGTCAGCCAGGGGGAGGGGTTCCCAAGGAATCGGGGCTGTCAAGCAGTGGCAAAAGAAGCGTCCCTGTCCCTGCCTCGCTCTCCCCCTCGTCCTGCCCAGCCCTTCCCCGAACAATGTCTCTTGTGTTATGTTGTCGTCATTCTCCTTTCTCCCCCATTCCCTCCCCCTCCTCCCCCCCATCCCTCCTGCAGGGGCTTTCCCAGTTGCGTCGGCTCGATGGTTGGTCGCTCTTGCTAGCGTCGGCTCGACATGTTATGTTGCCGTCGCCTCGCGGCGGGCCTCAACAGGGGGGTGGCCCAGGGCGGCGGGACCAGGGGTGAGGGTGGCTTGGAAGCTTATCATATAGCCCCACCAAACAATGTTCTAAAAACCTTTTGTGGTTCCCACGAAATGTTCTTTTAGAACACTTCTGGATGGGACTGTCTTGTTTTAACACATCGGGTTCACGTTCTAAGAACATTGTCTTTGTTCTTAGAACATGTTTGGGGTTCTGAGAACATTTCGTGGTATGACTATAGGAATGCCGGGACGGTCGGTCCCTAGTCAATTCTGAGCTGCCCCCCTTATCCCAACTCGCTCTGCGCTGCTGCAGGATGGCGGCGTGCCCGAGAGGGGGGAGCAGAGGGGGTGGTGGGCCCTCGTAGAAGGGTCGAAAGGCCCCCGGCCGCTCTCGACGAATGGGGCTGCGTGCCAGAAGATACAGTTGAGGCCCATGCCAAGAAACACCCTGCTCGCCTCCAGGGTGCCCTGGGTTGCTTGGGTTTCGATGGTTTTGCGATTGGAAGCGTGACGCTCCGACGCCAACACTCCATGGACGTCCTGGGGTCTTAGGGTTGGGTTTCCTGTGGTCGCGTCCCTACTGTATGGGTGCAGTGATATCTGCCTAATCTGGGGGGCACGCAATGGGGTGGGGGCGATGAATAAGGGGGCAGCGAGTGCTGCCGAAAAGCGGGCCTTCAGGGCCCCTAAAGGAGTCCTTTCGGGCCCAGAAGGGGCCCTTGAGAGGCTTCTTCCCCCCCCGCGTATCGCACCCTGTTATTTCGCGCCCGAGATATGGCGTAAACCGTTGTTGTATCGTTGGATTCTGGACCTGTCCTGTCGGCTGTGCAGGATGGTGCGCACGAGCGATGCTGCTACACGCGCGAGGCGGAGGCAGGCTTCAAGCGAGGGCAAACAACTGCGCCTCGCGAAGACGCTATCCAGTACTGTTGCCGCTACCGCTGCCCTTTCCTTGTTTCCGTCTTCTTGAGCGTCCTGGGAAGCCTTCGTCGACATGGCTGGATTCGCTTCGAATTCTTGGTCAGAACGCAGACCTTGAGAAGTTCAGGGGGTAGCGGTATCTGTATCTGTTGGTTTTCCCGCAGAAGGCCTCCGGCCTTCTGAGAAGCTCATTGGGCCTTCTCTTCCCCGGTAAGCCGCGGCGAAACCCGAACCTCGCCCTCGCCGATCAGCGATTCAGGCAACTCGATGGGCGGCGGGGGTAGGGCTCGGCATTCGTCGAACACGTGGTGAATTCCGAACCCTACAATCAACCCGCAAAGTGAGGGTGAGCAACGTTCCAAGGTTAACTTGGCATCCTTCCCTTTCGGCCCATCCTTGGCCGCTTTCGCGGGCCCCGCCCCCCCGCAGAGTGTCGACATGGCCTTCCAGGGCCTTTATACCCTCACTGTGCGTTGGATACGGGTTGACTGTGCCACTATCGCCCAGATCGGCGTCATCTTTCCTCGGTGGAGGCACACCGCAGATACACCCACCAGAAGTTTGAAGAAAGAGCAGGAACTGGCATGGACTCCAGATTTCGCTCACGAGAATCAAGAATCCGCAATGGACCCTGGGCGTTTTCTTGGAGCTTTTCCCCCAGCCGTCCTGTGGTGTTGGGTCCTCGTTCTGAAGAGACAGCGTCCCGTGTTCATCTTCTCGTCACTTTTTCCCGCTCCTGCCTCCCTCCATCCTTGCCTTTGCCCTCCGCATGTGCCTGTTTCGGCACACACTGCATGTCCACTTCGGCACACACCTCACACGCTTCGTGTCCACATAAGGACCCCCCAGAAGGCCCAGCGGCAGCGCCCGCATGCATCTCCATGTCGGTGCACCCCTCACACGCTTCCTAGCCCATAGGGAGCTCCACCGAGGGCCCCACTGACAGCGCCCGCATGCGGTTCCACCCCCATTTCGGCCGACCCCTCACACGCTTCGTGGCAACACAGGGAGCTTCACCGAGGGCCCCAGTGACAGCGCCCACATGCAGTTCCACCCTCCATTTCGGTGCACCCCTCAAGCTTTCTGTGATCCATTAGGGAGCTCCACCGAAGGTTCTCGTGGCAGCGCCCACATGCAAATCCACTTTCAGATCGGTGAACCCCTCACACGTTTCGTGGCCCCATAGGGAGCCCCACCGAAGGCCCCAGTGACAGCGCCCACATGCAGTTCCATTCTCCGTTTCGGCACACCCCTCACACGTTTCCTGGCCCCATAAGGAGCTCCACCGAAAGCCCTAGTGGCAGCGACCACATGCAGTTCCACCCCTATTTCGGTGCACCCATCACACGCTTCGTGGCCCCATAGGGGGCTTCACCCAAGGCCCTAGTGCCAGCACCCGCATGTGGTTCCACCCTCCATTTCGGCGAACCCCTCACACGCTTCGTGGCCCCATCGGGTGCTCCACCTCAATGACAGCGCCCGCATGCGATTCCGCCCCCCATTTCGGCGAACCTCTCACACGCTTCGTCGCCTCATAGGGTGCTCCACCGAAGGTATACTAGTGGCCCCTGTTGCTTGCCCCCCTCCTTCATTTCATATCCCTCCAGCGCCTGCATGGCGGCCCCACCATATTCCGGCACACTCTTCATTCGTTTCGAGGCCCCATGAGGAGATCCACCGAAGGAGATATTCACAACCACGGTACTCACAACCGCACATGGTTGGCACTTTCTTGCACCTGGACCTGGATTGTTGTTTATAAGAGCACGCTTCGGATGAAGTCCATTTTCTCCCGCCTCCCACCGCTTCAGTGGATTCGACGATGGTTGGGGGCAGGAGTCGGCGGCCGCCGCCTGTGAGGAGGCGGCCTCCTGGGCAGGGCCTGCCCCCTCTTGCTCGATCCTACCCGCGATCCTCCTCCTCCTCCTCCTCCTCATCCTCCTCCTCCTCCTCTCCTCCTCCTCCTCCTCCTCCTCTCCTTTCCTCCTCCTCCTCCTTCCTCCTCCTCCTCCTCCTCCTCTTTCTCCTCCTCCTCCTCCTCTCTAAATCCTCGTCCTCCTCCTCTTCCTCCTCCTCCTCCTCCTCATCATCATCATCGTCATCCTCTTCCTCCTCCTTCTCTCCCACTCCCGCTCCTCCTCCTCCTCCTCCTCCTCCTCCTCCTCCTTCTCCTCCTCTTCCTCCTCGTCCTCCTCGTCCTCCTCCTCCTCTTCCTCCTCCTTCTCCACCTTTGTCGCCCCCTCCTCCTTCTACGTCTGACCGACACTAGGAGCGAGCCGATTGCTGTAATCAAGTGATGCATGGAAACATGTAAGGTGCGACTCGGGTCAAAGAGGTACCTGGCGGGCGCCGCGGAACATGTGATAAACATTGGCGAAGCTAAGAGTAGTGCGAAGAGTAGGCGCCCGCCTGGTCTTCGAGGAAGGCACTGACCTTAGTTACCACATACCCCAGGTAGTTAAGCATAATCACCCGTTGAATCTAAAGGTAGTCCTCGGGTGACAAGGACCCGTACAACATGCAAGGAGCTGTGCCGAACAGCAAGTAAGTGAAGTGACGTATTTCAGCAGATCCGCCCCCTCCCGGCCCTTCATACGCGCCCCCTCCTGTCCATAGAATATGTGCCATCTTGGCCGCCTGCAGAAAGTAAAACATATCACCGTGAGAGGCACATCAAATAGCGAGGTGCAGTGCGTAAAGTGCGCGGGAACGAGAAGCAGTCCTAGGGCTGCTACCCAGGGTGGTACAGGTCAACCTCAAACCTACCAGATAAGAAGTAGCACTGACGTGTCAAAGAAGAGCCGCGAGGGAGACGGAGGCGTAGGGTATTGCGATCTTTAGCTTAGGCTGGCCTGTGTGCGGAGGCTGGCCTGCTGCAAAGCCTTTTGACTAGTGAGGCTTGCCTGAATGTAATTCCGAGCGGCTGGCCATTTGGGACTGCAAAGGAGTGTCGCTGCAGCGACAAAGTAGGGCATACGCCTGGCGCCCTGTCGTGTGCAGGGTAACCTGCATCAGGCTTCCTCCAAGTATCTATTGGCTATGACTCGGGTGTTGCTAGAAGTGCCCCTGGCCCAAGGTGGCCCCAGCTTTTCGCTTCATTTTGGGGCCCCTGGGGTCCTCTGGGCCTCGTGAGGGGTGCCCTGGAGGCCGCCTGGGCCACCCCGAGAATCCTGGGGGTACTTTGGGCCAGGGGTACTTCTAGCAACACCCGAATGACCTGCGAACGGTAGTGTGCTAGCGGTCAGTGTCAGAGCTGCCAGAGAGTGCGGAGCAGACGTACTCGACAGACCACAGCAGGTGGCAAAATGCCTCCACTGTCGAGGTGCGTGTCGCTCTCCGCTCGGAGCGGGTGGCAGCTGTGACTGAGCGTAGCACGTGAGAGTATCTCCCAACCTCCCCCTCCTCCTCCTCCTCCGTCCTCCCCCGTCCTCCTCCTCCTCCTCCTCTCCCTCCTCCTCCTCCTCCTCCTCCTCCTCCTCTCCTCCTCCTCCCTCCTCCTCCTCCTCTCCGCCTCCTCCTCCCTCCTCCTCCAACTACTCCTCCTCCTCCCTCCTCCATCCTCCTCCCTCCTCCCTCCTCACTCCTCCTCCGTCCTCCGTCCCTCCTCCTCCTCCTCCCTCCTCCTCCTCCTCTCGCTCTCCCCGCCGCTCGCCTTCGCCGGCGGCCAGGAGGGAGCCCTCGCGCCGCGGCGCCGCTGCCGCCAGCTCGCGGGCGGCGGGGCCGCCGCGCAGGGGCTCCGCGGGCGGCAACAGCCCAAGCCTCTGGGAAGCCCAAGCCCTCCCTCCCTTCCCCCTCCTCTCCGCACCTCCTCCATCTCCTCCTCCTCGTCCCTCCTCTCCTCCCTCCTCCCTCCTCTCCTCCCTCGTCCCTCCTCTCCTCCCTCCTCTCCATCGGTCGTTGAAAGCAGGGGCTCCGCGGGCGGTAACAGCCCAAGCCTCTGGGAAGCCCAAACCCAGTTTTAGATCGGGCGTGTCCCCCTACAGGGGGATTTTCGACGAAACATAAAACATTCCCCCAATATGCTCCAAAGAGGTAAAACATGCTAAAAAGATAGTCCCCAGGCTATTGTTGGACTATTGTTTGACAATTTGGGGGGTATTTCTTTTTTTCGTCGAAGCTCCCCCTGTAGGGAGGGGGACAGGCCCGACTTAAACCCAGTTACCCATCGGTCATTGAAAGTAGGTATTCTTGGATTCCCAGATTCCAATCTACTTTAAGCGTCTTCCTGCTTAAGTGATCGAGTGGCCTCACCTTTTGCGTGCTCTTTCGGGGGCGGGCGGACACCCAATCTACGTTCAACGCCTTCCTACTTTATGTTTTTACCTACTTCTTCCGACTGATGGGTAGTGAGTGGGCCCGGAAATCCTTCCAAATTGGCCAGAATCACTAAGCCAGGTCTGCCGTAATGTGTGTGTGCGCGCGTGTGTGTGTGTGTGTGTGTCGCCGGGTGGTGGCATTTCCTGCCAGTGTGTTAGTGGAATGGGGCGGGGGAGGCGTCCCCAGACACGCAACACGAAACCGGGTCCCACTAAGCCAGTCCTGCCGACGCGCGAGGGGGGCTATCGCTGCGACTGGCCTCACCTCCTCTCGCTGCCGACCTGGAGGGGTCTCTCAGCTCCTGTGGGCGCGTCCCTGAGACGGTCAGCGCCCTTGGGCTGGTCAATGTAAGACCGCAGGAGCAGGGACAAGCTCGAGGCTGGTCAGCTCGGGTAGTGCAGAGGCCGTCTCCCGCAGCCGTGCCTCGCCCGGCGCTTCGAGGCGCCGTGGGGTTGCCCGGCAGGGCGGCCTTCCCCAGCCTCGGGGCCGTGGCCAGGCGACAGGGCTCCCCGAGGGCGACGGTCGGTGGCGCGGGCGGCGCCACCTCACAAGGAGGACGTCGGCCGCACTCGGCCCGCCTCCCTGGCACACCTCCCGATTTTATAAGTGAGCCACGGAAGGGCACGGGGCCGATTGCGCCGACACTCGCGCGTACTTCTCTGTACGCACGTATGTGTACCATTGGCCCGCGTAAGGCAGCGCGTGAGCGCCTTCCTTCCCCACGCGGGGAGCCACGCCGGCGGCCCGGAGAAGCCGCGGCGCAAGGTCATCATGCCTTCGTGCGTATAGGCCCCTCTTCTTGTGTCGCTCACCTGGCCCTCCTCCCTGGTACGCCCCCCAGGGAGGGGGAGGAGGAGGAGGAGGAGGAGGAAGGAGAGGAGGAGAGGAGGAGGAGGAGGAGGAGGAGGAGGAGGAGGGAGGAGGAGGAGGAGGAGGATGGAGGAGAGGAGGAGGAGGAGGAGGAGGAGGAGGAGGAGGAGAGAGGAGGTAGGAGGAGAGGAGGGAGGAGGAGGAGGAGGAGGAGGAGGAGGAGGAGGGGAGGAGGAGGAGGAGGAGGAGGAGGAGGAGGAGGAGGAGGAGGAGGAGGAGGAGGAGGCCACCCTGCCGTTTGGCTTCCCCCTCTCCTTCCCCTTCCCGCCCGAGGGTAGAGGGCCTCTGCCACGTGGTGATGCAGCTGCACGGGAGGCTCCGCGCAGAGGCGCGGCGCGCGGAGGAGCTGGAGGCGCAGCGGCTGCTGCTGCTGGGGCGGCTCGAGGGCGCGGCGCGCGCGGCGCACGGCGCCCGGGGCCCCGAGGGGCCGCCGACCCAGTACGAGCTGTTCGTGTTGGAGCGGCCAGCCCTGCTTGACATGAGGCATCGGAGGCAAAATCCTCCTCCCTCCTCTCCTCCTCTCTCCTCCTCCTCTTTCTCCTCCTCCTCCTTCTCCTCTCCCTCCTCCTCCTTCCTCCCGCTTTGCTCTTCTTTCTCCTCCTCCTCCTTCTCCCCCTCCTCTCTCCTCTTTCCTCCTCCCTCCTCCTCTCCTCCTCCTCCTCCTCCTCCTCTCTCCTCCTCCTCCTCCTCCTCCTCCTCCTCCCCCGCACACCAAGAACGATCCTGGCCGGCCCATCTTGCCAAGAGCGTTCCTGGCTTGCGCACGGCTAGCCAAGCCAGGAGGGCGTGCACACCAGACCTGGGCTCAGCATGGGCCTGCTCAGCTTCGCGTTTTTGAGTGCTGCAGCGCGGGCGTGACACGAGTAGGGGGCCACATGCGAACCATACCCCTACCCCCCACGATTTCTGAGGGGGAGGGTGGGGTTCACTTCGCTCGGGAGCTCTCGAGCGGGGAGAACCCCACCCTCCCCCTCAGAAATCGTGGGGGGTAGGGGTAGGGTTCGCATGTGCCCCCCCTAGCGAGGGACGGGCCTGCAAGCAGGCGGCCCAGGAAAGGCTCACCTCCCCCAAGAGGCCCCCAGCCACCTGCAGACGCCCCGAGGCACCCTGGGAAGGCAGAAGATGGGGGGCTCGGCGCGCCCAGGCGGGAACGCAGAAGGGGCGGGCCTTCCCATCACCAGCCTTATGTCGGGCGTGTCCCCCTACAGGGGGATTTTCAGCGAAAATGTTTCAAAAAAAGCTACAAAAATACCCCCAAAAGGTCAACGAGTACCCAAAACATAGTCCCTGTATTATTTTCGGACTATTGTTTTAAATATTTTGGGGGTATGTTTTATTTTTCGTCGAAAATCCCCCTGTAGGGGGACAGGCCTTCCCATCACCAGCCTTGCGAGCAGCTGTCAGAGCATGCTCCCAGGGCGCAGGGCGCCTCTCAGAAAGGCCGGGTGCCTTCCGAGAAGCCTCGCCGCCTCCCGAGAAGGCCCGACTCCTCTGGCTCCCCCCTCCGGCGCGCAGCCGGAGGGCGGCTGTGCCCCCGGGCTCACAGACGCCTCGAGGCACCCCAGGAAGGCTGCAGATGGAAGACGGCCGTGGCCCCGGATCTGCCATCGCGTGTTTCCGCCCTCGAGGTGGCTTCGCATCACGCCCGCTGCTGCCAAGAACTGGCCGCGAGGATGAGCCTCTGGCGAAAGGCTCCGACATCCTTCGTTTCTGGGCCTGCCTTTCATGCTTGCTGCTTCCTGGGTCCGAGGGTAGCCCTGATCGTCGATCGTCGTGGCGCGCTCCAGGTGCCTTGTATCCCTGTGATCCGTCCTCATGGTTGGTCTTGGCTGCAGCAGGGCTTCTTCGATAGCTAGGCTTCTCATTGCAAGTGTCCTGGGCTCAGGATGGAGACAGCCAGGATCGGCGCTGGGGCAATCATTCGGTACGTGGCATGCGCAGGAGATGAGTCCAGCCTCCCAGCAGGCGCTCCACTGAAGGCTCCTGCCCCCCGAAGGCCCCGGGGGACCCACATCCGCCTCGAGGCGCCCCAGAAAAGGCTGAAAGAGGAGGACGGGTGAGGCCCTGGATGTCTTACCGCATGCGCCTGCCATCGAGTTGGCTTTGCACCGCAGCCGGTACAGCCCAAAACATGGCCTCAGGGAGGCGCCTGTTGCGCAAGAGGCCCTGGCATCCTGCGCTTCTCTGGGCCTGCCCGTCATGCCACCTGCTTCCTCCCGGCCCCACGGGCCGCCCTTGCCGGCGCGGCGCGCTCCAGGCAGCCTGCATCCCCTATACTCGGCGGTGGGCGAGGGGGGGAGCTGAGAAGGAGAGGACCTCCTCGGAATGCCGAGGCACCCCTCAGAAGCCCTCGCGCCTTCGAGATGTCTGTTCTGTGTCTTCGGGGAAGGCCTGGAGGACTTCTCAGACCGCCGAGGGACGCCCGAGCCCTCCGAGAAGGCCCGCCCCCCTTCCCACTTTCCCCCCGGCCTCGCCGCCGATGCGCCCCGACCTCGCGACTGGCCCCGACTGCGGCAAGGCTTCTTCGGTAATGGAGGATGACGATTAATAAATGACCGGGGGTCGTGTTCACGCAGCGGCGCCCGGGGTGACGATTAGAAAAAACTGGCCGCGTGCTGGAAAACTATTGTTTTAATCGTTCTCCTCCAGTCAGAAGCTTGTGCAGAAACAGCAGAAAACTATTTGTTAAATCGTTCTTTCCCATTTGTTTTGATAATCGTCATCCCGCATTAGCAATGGCTGCTTCGACCGCGAGGCTCCCTTGACAGCGAGGCTTCTCGCCCCCGAGGGGTGGCCCCGTGGGGGCCGCGCCCATGGCCCCTGCAGCGCTGCGCGGGGCCCGCGGCGGGCGGGCTGCGCCCTCCACCCCCCTGGGCTCTGTCGCGCCGTCCGTGGGAAAAAATACAGAAGAAAAACAGTGTGTGTGTGTGTTTTTGTGTGTGTGTGGTTTTTGTTCGTCTTTGTGGTTTTTTTTCCCCACTCTGTGTGTGTGTGTGTGTTTTTTGTGTGTGTGTGTGTGTTTTCCCACAGCGTCGTCTCTGAGCCTGTTCCTGTTTCGGGTCTGGGCGACGGCGGCCGGGATCGGCCCGTGGCCTCCCCCCGAGCACGGCACCGCCAGGCGGCCGACATCTGCGGAGAGATCTCTCTCGCGGGCTCCTCGGGGATGTCTTCTGCGGCTTTCTGGCGGTCCCCTGCCGTGATGTGCTCGGGGCGGGGGGACTCCCCCCCCCCTCTTTCCCCCGATCACGCCTGCTATCGTGAGTCATAAGCAACATCGCAGGCCTAGAGGTTGACACCAACACCAATTTCCGCGCAGTGGAGTGCCTCCACCGAGGGAAGGAGATCCCGTTCTCGGCGATGCTGGTAATATTCTGGCTTCCGAGGTGGCCAAAGTATTACCACCAACACCGAAATCTAGGATCATCTTCCCCCTGCGGAGGTAGCCCCCTGTGTTGGTGTTGGTGCCCCTTTCCAGGCCTCCGACAGCAGGCTCTTTCCCCTTGCTCTTGCCACAGGGCCCCCTCTCGGCTGATAAGAGAGAAGTGCCCCCATGTCTCGGGCCGGGCGAAAGGGGGGGATTGGGAAAGGGGGGGTTACGACATTTGCTGCATGCAGCTGGTTTCGGCCTCACCGAGGGGCCCATTCCTCGATACATGGCCGCTACGTCAGCTGATTCTCACCCCCCCCCTTTGCTATCCCCCCCTTTCGCCAGACCCGAACGTCCCCCTGGCGCCCCACGGGAGGCACCTGGCCGCGCTGGAGGCGGCCGCGCACGCCGCCGAGGAGCGCCGCCGCGAGGAGCTGTTCTGGCAGTGGATGGCCGACGTGCTCCGCGCGGCCGAGCCCGCGCCGGGGCCGGCCGGGGCTGCCGCGGGGGCCGCTGGGCGTGTCGCAAGGGCGCGGGGCGTGGCCTTGGCATCGCTCGGACGTGTGCATTTTGCCTTCGGCGAGGACCATCGAGGAGCATCCTTGATTATTTGGCGGAAAAAACCACGCACGAAACCGAAAAAAGCACAGGGAATGGACGTCCGAGCGATGGCCAGTGGCGGGGGGCGACGACCCCAGGATGTGCGACGACCTGCCTGCTTGTCTCGGAAGCTGGGCGCGTGTTTTCATGGTCGACGTCGGGCACCCGGGCCAATGCTTTTGGCCCTCCGCAGGACCGTCAGGAACGGATCCGGGACGCAGCACTACAGTCAACGCGCCCAGTAAGGACGCGCGCCTTCATCTGGGGTGCCCTTGTGTCCTTGCCTCTGAGGCCCGTCCTTGCCATCATCACTGGTCGCCCGCCACCCTAAAAAAAAAGCAACTTCGGCCTCCGAGGGTCTTGCGTCCTTATCACCCGTCCTTAATACGCGTTTTGACTGGATTCCCCCGAGGAAGCAGTCGGGACCTCTTTGGGGCCGCAGACCGAAACAATCAGATCGGAGGATGTCGAGGAATGCGGGGGAGGGCGAGGGCTGCAGGAAAGGGGCCCCAATGGGCCCCCCCGGGTGCACATAAGGTGCACGAAAGGTGCACTTTTCCTCCTCCTCCTCTTCCTCCTCCTCCACCTCCTCTCCTCCCTCCTCCTCCTCCTACTCCTCCCATCCTCCTCCTCCTCCTCATGTCCTCCTCCCCCTCTTCCTCCTCCTCCTCCTCCTCCTCATTCCTCCTCCTCCTCCTCCTCCTCCTCCTCCTCCTCCTCCTCCTCCTCTCCCGAGGCAGCACCCGAGGCAGCACCCGAGGCTGCCGGCGGCGCCGTTTGGGCCGCGGCCCCGGGGGAGGCGGCACGCCAACGACGAGAAACCAGCCTGTCAGCAGGGTGCCTCGCGGAGATGTCGTATCTCCCCGTGGTCTACAGGGGGTCCCAGGCGCCCTCGCCTTGGGGAGTTCGAGCGACTGTGTGCGAGGGGCGACGGCGCGCGTGCCCGCCGACGTCTCACGACACGTGTCCTCATCAGGTGCACCTGCCGTGCCCTTGCCTTGTGGTCTCCTGTTCCCGAACTCCTGGGGAAGTCTCGTCGCAACGGCTGGGATCGCGTAGGCATCCCACTCAGACTTCGTCCTGGTTGAGGTCCGGGGTGTCGCGGTATCGGTATGTTTTCCATCCCCTAGGCTCGGGGATCTCTCCCCGGCGGCTGCGACACAGAGATCGATGGCGCGGGCTTGCAGGAGCAGACCGAGGGAGGCCAGACGCAATTAGCCCCAAACAGGCGTAGCTCGGAGCAGGGCCCTCGGGATCCACCTTGGGACACCGATGGGCCAGGTGTTGGCGCATCCCTGCGAGGTCTGAATTCAGGAGGGGAAAAACACACAGACACAATTAATCGTCGATTCCCCAGAAAATATGGGAAAATATGGGAAGTGGGGGGGAAGACAAAAACCCAGAAAATATGGGAAAATATGGAGCATATTTTTATGTGCGTGTGTGTATGTATTTTTGTGTCCTGGGGCCCCTTCATGAATGCACGTCGCCCTGGGGGGGGGCTACTGACCGCTGACCCCTCCCAAATAAAAAGGAGGCGTCGAACAGTGCAGGGACAGGGCTCCCTGCTGGTGGATCATCTATCTTGGCTCGCGTATCCCCCTTGATTAGTATCGTTCCACTCTTCGTTGATCCGAGGGCCCCGCTTTCGGCGAGACTAGCGGAGCGACGCACGAAAGCGTAAGCCGCTCGCTCAAGACCACGCTTGAGCGCCCTCGTTCCCATGAGGTGCCCCGCGCTGGAGGCAAGTGTAAGTTGCCGTGCAAGGTTGTGGAAGTCGATTAATGGAGAGGAGGCGTGCTGCCAAACCATTTCCAGATGCCTAAACAATGTCTTAAACATGCCTTAAACATGTTTTAAACATGTTTGAAACATTATTGGAACATTTTCCTACCTTTTAAACACATTCAAAATTCAATGATAGGACTGTTAGGGTGTCCATGGTCGTGGCATCCACACGCGTAAGGCCGCCGTCTCCCCGGTCGACGGACACCGTTCTTCACCCCGTTGGCAAGCTCCCTGGAGGAGTTCCAGGAGTCGCTGGGGCCGCTGCAGCGTGCTCTCGAGGCCGGCTTCCTTGGCGGCGACCCCGATTGGAGCTGGCTGCAGGACGCCCCGCAGGGGGGATTGGGAGCTCCAGCGTGTCCTCGGCGCCGCGGCGCTGGGTGTACTGGTTGGACGAGAAGTCAGAGTTACCCCTCGGCCGTTTTCCCCCTTTTGGGCCTCATGTGGGAGGCCCTCGTCACCACCGCTGTATTCGCCTCGAAATTCTGGTCAGAACGCACCCCGGGAGAGGTCCAGGGGGTAACCCTACGGGTACCTTTCGCTTCCCCCAAGAAGGGGCCCGGCGGACGGGGGGCCCTCGAACGGGTCTCGGGCTTCCGGGGGCCCTTGCGGGGCACTGGGGCACGTCACAAGACGACGCTGGGCGACCAACTGGCCCTGGGGAACGCCCTGAATTGCAGGAGCTGTTACCACCAGTGCCGCAGACACGTCTTCGCCTGGGAGTGCCTGAAAGGAAGCCCAGAGTATGTGCGATGTCTAACCCATGTGGTAATCTCGCAGCTCACACTTTCAATCAATATCCAGCTGCACTGCCCGCGGCAATCTCTGCTACCGTGCTAACGCAACACCGAAGTGCATGACTGTATCGATCTCTCCCGACGGAGCTCAGTAGAAACGTCCTGGTACCGTGTGAGAAGTTGCGATGCGATGCTGTGGTGTGTTGTGGCTCTAATCGGAGATATGTTGCAAGTCTCGTCTGTGCTGCGGTGCAACCTTTGGAGGGCCCTTGAGGCCCTCGCGGGGGCCTCTTAGTGGCTTGCGGGGTGCTTCTGAAGGGCTATGGGCTATTGGGAGACTCCGGGCCATCTCGGGGCAGGATCCTTCGGCCGAGCTCTCCCGACGATCCTCGGTGGAACAGCATTGGGACCGTCAGGTCGGGTCGTGTGGCCGTGTGGGAGCCTTCTCTGGGCTGTCTTGGGCCGTCTTGGATTCTTGTTGGACCTTCGCGGTGCTCTCGTGGGGCGGTCTCTAATGGTGGCCTCGGGAGCCTCATGGAGCCTCTCGGGGCCCATCTGGGGACGGACTCTCTCGGGCCTCCTTGGCGAGGATAGGGGAGAGGACGAGGGCGACGATGAGAGCAAGCGGGAGGGTGAGGACGAGTCCGTCCCTGCGCGGGGGGTGTCCAGAGAACGGGAGCCTCACTCCGGGAGCCGTCGACAGGGAGAGAGGGCAGCCCTGGCACGCCGGCGTGAGGGGAGCCCGTGGGCGCGCTGCTCCTGCGCTGTGGTCCGAAGGTCTGGGGTCCCTTCGGCAGCAGCCCGCGGATGGGTCCCCTTCGGCGGCGTGTCGTTGAGATGGGCACTGGCCGCAGCTTCGATCGATCTCAGCCACACTGGGGGTGCTGTGGCGGGCGGTCTGGGGGGAATGCGCCGATTTCGGCCAGATTTGGGGGACCCGGATGAGGCCCCCGAACCCCCGTGTTCCGCGCTCCCCCCGCTCTGCGAACATCGCCGACGTCGAGAAATTATGCTTGCGCAGCGATGTTCTGGCTCCCCATGCTATGAGGAACGTGCCCGACAGATAATTTCAGATGGGACTCTCGCCATGTCGGAGGTCCCCGTGGGTGCTGTGCTGAAGGTGTTTTTGTCCCCGAACACTGCCTGCAATGTGGGGTCTTACTAGCGCTCTGACTCCGGAAATCGGTACAAGCGGCCGTCTCGTCTGGTGCCCCGCTGGTGAGCGCCTCGCGCGCGGGTGTGCCGAGGCTGCGCTCGGTGCCCGCCCTTTGAGAGCGCCTCGTGGGCGCTCCGCCTGTGGCCGCTGGGTGGGCGCCTCGCGGGCGCCCCCGTGCGGGTGGGCGGCTGTGCCGCCCTTCGCCAGGTGGGCGCCCCGCGGGCGCCTCGTGGGCGCCCCGTGCGCTGGGTGGGTGCGACGAGGTCTCGTCTGGTGCCCACCCGTGGGCGCCTCGTGGGCGCCACGCGCGCTGTGTGGCCAAGCAGACTGCACTGCGCAGCTCTTGGCACACAGCTTGGACCGCATGGCCTGCACCACGCAGCCTGCATCACAGATCTTGCGCCGCACGGCCTACACACACACACACACCTCACACCACAAGTGTATTGCACCGGCCAGCTTGCGCCACAGAGCTTGCACCACGTAGCTTGCGCCGCAAAACTTGGACCTCGTAGCTTACACCACGCAGCTTGCACAGCAAAGCGTAAGTATTCACAGTGCAGTAACTTACGGTTTGGGGCCCTCCCTGGCAAACAGCATGTTTCATGGTTTTGCATTGTTGGAGGCAAGTGAGGCTTCTGGGATGTATTCGGTCATCTTGGATCAGTTTCGGAGCACATTGCAGCTGTATCAGACCTTGGGGACTGCCTTAACCGACTTGAGGGTGTTTGTGCCGGCGACGGGTTCCAGAGAGCAACGTCAGATGGCGATCTGATACACGGGTTTGTTGTGAATAGGGGGGTCGTCGCCCATCGAAAAAACAGCTCGCGACCGCCCCCCCCCGCACCAGACAACTACAACGGGCCGCACCAACGTGCTAAGCGCACGGTGGCGGATTGAAGCGTGGAGGGGCACCTCTGTTTTATGATTGGCTGCGCTCTGGGAGCCTCGTCCGCAGAAGACGTCCGCACACCACCCCCATGCCTGGCCAGGGCCACGACGGGCCCCAGGATGGTGTGCAAACCCTCGTGCCCTTGGCTGGGAGGGTGTCGTGCAGGGGCCCAGCATGGCTCTTGCAGTGCGTGGCAGTGGTTTGCAGGTGCCTGCTGTCTAACCTGTGCCCTGTTTCCAGGCCCCCCGCACGGGGCTGTGGCTCTGGTTTTTCTGTTGGCTCGCCCGCCGGGCCCGCAGGATCAGTACGAGGCGGCCCGCAGCGCGGACGCGAGCTTCCAGGACATGGCTGCCGGCAGAGCGGCCTTGCTGTCCGCCTGCGTGTTCGTTGATTGTCCTCTTGGTCGCCTGGGGAGGGCCCTCTTCCCTTGTCGAATCAAGTTCGGCGGGACTCCAGCCATCGAGCCACATGCGCCTTGCATCAGACATTGCGTGAGTTGGGAATTTGTTCAGCACACAGACAGAAACCCACACACGCACACGCGCATACACGCACACACACACACACAAACACGCACACACGCACAACACACACACCCACACACACACGCACACACACACACACACACATACACACACGCACACGCACGCACGCACGCACGCGCACACGCACACGCACGCACGCACGCACGCACGCACGCACGCACGCACGCACGCACGCACGCACGCACGCACGCACGCACACACACACACACGACGCACACACACACAAACACCACACACACACACACACACACACACACACACACACTACAAACCACAACACACACACCACACACACACACACCACACACACACACACTCACACACACACACACACACACCACACACACAGCACACACACATCTCACACACACACAACACTCACACGCACAGCCCCACTCCCGACCCCCCCCCCCCCACAACGAACAAACGCAACACGCCACACGCACAAACGCACAAACGCATCAAAACTCACAAACGTCACACGCAACACGGCCCGCAACAACTGCACACGCACACGCACACGCACAGCACACACAGGCGACGAGTGCGCGACCGCGGGCGGGGATCGGGCCCCGAGGATGAGGAGCCGCCCGAGGAGGGACTGCCCAGCGACCGATAAACAAACCGAGTGGAGTACGGACAGCGGCCGCCCTCACTACCCGGGACCCCGCGCCTCGCTCCCGCCAAGGCCTCCCGCCTCGAAATCCCACCCCGCCCCCGCAGCCGCCCGCCCCCAGAGGCTCCCGCGCAGGCACACCTTGGCGCGCTGTGTCGACCACATGGTGTTTGGGTTGGCCGCTTGCGCGGCGCCTCTATCCTCCTCTCCTCTCCCTCTTCCTCCTCCTTCTCTCGCCTCCTCCTCCTCCTCCTCCTCCTCCTCGTCCTCCTCACTCCTCCTTCCTCCTCCTCCTCCTCCTCCTCCTCCTCCTCCTTCCTCCTCCTCCTACCTCCTCTCTCACTCCTCCTCCTCCTTACCTCTCCTCCTCCTCTCTCCTGCCTCCTCTCCTCCTCCTCCTCCTCCTCCTCCTCCTCCTCCTCCGTCCTCCTCCTCCTCCTCCTCCTCCTCCTCCTCCTCCTCCTCTCTCCTCCCCCGCGTGCCGCCCGCCCCAGAGGCTCCGCGCAAGCACACCTTGGCGCGCCGTGTCGACCACATGGTGTGGCCGCGTGCGCGGCGCCCTCTACCGCCGCCCGCTGCGCGGCGCGCCGGGCGCGCGCGTGAGGCTCGGCGGCGCGTGGCGGGACCACGAGCGGCGCCGACGGCGTGATCGCATCCTGCGCGGCCACGACCCGTACACAAAACGTGAACTTGGGAGACAGGGGGCCGACGTGCCGCCACAGCGTGTGGAGACCTGAGGAGAGAGCGAAGCTGGCTGTGCAGCCAGCAGCGTGTTAATTGCAGCGAGCCGCGCGCTGGGCTTTGTGCGTGCTGCGAGACCCTGTGGTGCCGCGGCGTGTGGTGCCCTGAGGTGGGTGCTGCTTGCAGCGTAGCTTGCCGCGTGTGCCGTTTGCAGCAGCTTGCAGCGAGCGGCGCACTGAGCACTGTGCATGTAGCGGTGCCTTGTGGTGTGAGCTGCAGTGCGCAGTGTCCTGGTGTGTACAGCACTGGACGTGTGGCGTGCGGTGCACAGAGGAGCAGCGCAGTGTGTGCTGCGAGCGGTTCGAGGCGGGGTGCGGGCGCCCCTTGGGTGAAAGGGAGCAGAGGGAACACATACACACGCAGACACAACCACACACACACACACACACACACACACACACACACACACACACACACACACACACACACACACACACACACACACACACACACACACACACACACACACACGTACACACACACACACACGTACACACACGTACACACGTACACGTACACACACACACACGTACACACACACACGCGCCCACACATCTCTAGTTTCACGCAATCAGGCAGACTGTCGTCAGCCCCCATGTATGCCTCCACCGCCTCTTCTGTCTTGTCCGAAGGCCTGGAGTCTCCTCAGCAGCAGCACGGCGGTGGGTTCACCGCGGCGGTGTGCCGTCGACGCTCCCTGTGCCCGCCCAGCCGCTGTGGCCCCCTTGGCCGGCCCCGGGCAGGACGACTTCCTGGCCTTCCTCCGGCGGCACTGGGAGGGCCGCAAGCAGCGCCTGCCCCCAGAGGCCCAGCGGTCCCTGAAGGTCGGGCGTTGCGTAATGGGGGGGGGGACATTGGGGGGGGGGGTGAAGAAGGGAGCACCTTTCGTGCACCTTGGGAGCCCTGAAGGGGCCCTCTGGGACCCCAAAGGGGCACGACAGGTTCACGTTCCGTCGCGCCCCCTCCCCCACACCCGCCATGCACAGTGGGGGCGTTATTTCTGGAATGTGCCCAGAAAGCTTCAGGACCTGAGGGCTTACTTGTCTGATGAGGGCGGCAGTGATATCCATGGCCAGGTCTCAGTGGGTGTCCAACCAGCTTCCAGACCTTGGACTCCTTATCTAATAGTTTATTATCCAATGCCCCCACCGCTGTCAGCAGGTGTTTCACCACGTCCTTTCTTCTCCACTCGGCGTCCTTGCGGCGCGTCGGGAGGCATGGTGCGACCGTGGCGTTGCAGCAAGCCCCTCCGGTCTTCACCCCAATCCATCTTCACCTCCGGTCGACTGCCAAATCTCCTTATTACCATCGCCATCGCCAATGCCCTCACCGTATCCAAAGCCAGTTCTTCCCTGACCCCAAAAAGCCTTTTTCTTCCCCCCCGCTGTTTTCCGGCGGGGAATCAATTTCGTCCCTTCTCCTCCGCCTGCTCCTCCTCCCCCTCCTCCTCCTCTTCCTCCTCCTCCTCTTCCTCCTCTTCCTCCTCCTCCTCCTCCTCCTCCTCCTCTTCCTCCTTCTCCTTCTCTTCCTCGTTGTCGTTGTTGCCGCGGCGAGTGCCTCGGATAAACAGCTGTGTTCCACTACTGGTGGGGCCCCTGTCCGTCAGTAAGGGCGCCGAGCAGATCATTCGTTTCCACTATTGGAGGGGGGTTCTAAGGTCCCTGTTCGGTGGCCCGCTGCCCTCACCGCGTGGGCCCCGCTCGGACGTGCACCGCAACCGCCCACGCCCTCGACCAGAAGCAGAGGCCACGACACCGCCCCCTCCCGCTGGCGCGGGTAGTATTTGCCCCTCGCCCCCGAGTGAGGAGGACGAGGGTCCCTTCTTGAACGAGGAGGGGGAGGAGGAGGAGGAGGAGGAGGAGGAGGAGGAGGAGGAGGAGGAGGAGGAGGAGGAGGAGGAGTGGAAGAAGGAGGAGGAGGAGGAGGAGGAGGAGGAGGGGGATTCCTTGTCCAATTGCTTCTCCTCCAGCGCCCTCACCGCACCGCCCCACCACTAATGGAGGATGACGATTAATAAATGACCAGGGGTCGTGTTCACGCGGCGGCGCCCGGGATGACGATTAGAAAAAACCGGCCGCGGGCTGGAAAGCTATCTTTTCAATCGTTCTCCTCCGGTCAGAAAACTGTGCAGAAACAACAAAAAACTATGCTCTTAGCCGTTCCCTCCCATTTCTTGAATTAATCGCCATCCCGCACTGCGCCACACGCCCGGGCAGGGCCGGCTCCGCGCGGCCGGCGCCGCGCTCGACGGCGCGCTGCCCTCGCCCTGGCTGGCGGACGCCTGGCGCGCCGCCGCGGCGCCCGCCGAGCCCGCGGCGGCCGGCGCGGGCCTGCGCGCGCCCGCGGGCGGCCCGGGCGCCGCGGCGGCGGCGCCGAGGCCGCAGCGGCCCCGCGCGGAGGGCGCGGCGCAGTCCGAGGCGGGGACTTTTCGGGGGCGCGCAGAGGGGGCTAGGGGGAGGGGGGAAGGCTTCTTAGAAGCACCCCTGCTTCTTAGAAGGCGCGGGCCTTCTCTACAAATGTTCTTCGAGCAGTTCTGGCCGGGACCGTCTTGGCTTAACACATCGCGCTCGTGTTCTAGGAGCATGGTCTTTAATCGTAGAACAGTGTTGGGTTCCAAGAACATGTCGTGGTAGGCTTACAGGACTGCCGGGACGGTCTGTCCCTGATCAAATTCACCCATCTCTGGGCGCAGCAGAGAGCCACAACCACAACCGAGCTGATTTGTCTTGAGGGTGGTGATTCGCGTGTGTGTGGGGCGCGCAGAGGGGGCTAGGGGGAGGGGGGCAGGCTTCTCAGAGGCACCCCTGCTCCTTCTTTTTTTACAAATGTAAGGCCGGCGCCTGCTAAGAAGCAGCCTCCTGCTAAGAAGCCTTCCCCCCTCCCCCTAGCCCCCTCTGCGCGCCGCCAAGATTCAGCGAGCAAGGGCGAAGCGTCCCGGCTCGCCTATGGGCCCATCCAAGAATGTTAGAAAGATCGGGGGCAGAAAAGAGGGGGGTGATGACTAGGCGGGGTGGATATCATGGCGGGGGCCATGATATTTCCCCAGATTTCATGGCGCCTCTTCTTGTTTCATTACGTCCCAGGCCCCCCCGTCGGTCATGATTTGCACCCCGATCTCTTGGACACCCCCCTCTTGGCCGCTCCCGAAAGAATGTTATAAAGACCTTGTGTGGTCTGCACAAAAGGTTCTTCGAGCAGTTCTGGCCGGGACCGCCTTGGCTTAACACATCGCGCTCGCGTTCTAGGAGCATGGTCTTTAATCGTAGAACAGTGTTGGGTTCCAAAAACATGTCGTGGTAGGCTTACAGGACTGCCGGGACGGTCTGTCCCTGATCAAATTCACCCATCTCTGGGCGCAGCAGAGAGCCACAACCATAACCGAGCTGATTTGTCTTGAGGGTGGTGATTCGGGAGAAACCCGCCGACCTAAAACAGGGGCAGTCGATTTGGCCGTGCCGGGATTTCACATCGACCGCGACCAGTGCTAAGCTGTTTTCGGTGTGCTAGCGATTGTTGGCATGCACAAGACATCCCCCAGGGTGTGTCCTCGATGTCGTTGTGGTCGTTTGCTGTCCCCACACCATTACCACCGCCTGGGGTATCGATCTTCGGGGACCTCGGCAGGCGGTGGACCTGGAGTTTGCAGGCCTCCCAGGGGCCCAGGTGGGGTCCGAGATGGTGTCGGGGGATCGTGCCGCATCGGCGATACGGCTCGATGTGGAGCCAGATTCTCTCCACGCCGACGGCGGCGATGCATCGCCGCATCGCCGACGTCGCCGATGCATCCGCGGTGCTCCGTCGATGCGGCGCGATCCTCTGACCCCATCTGCTCGGCCCCCCCTGGAGAAGGCCTCGAGTAACCACCGCCTGGGCGATCGATCTTCGGGGACATCGGCAGGCGGCGGATCTGGATAGATTCGACCCCCCAGGGGCCACACTGTGTCCATCCACCGCCCCCTGGGTGCCCCAGGGAATCGGCTCTACGGGCGGTGGCTGTGGATAAGTTCTCGCCTCGCACACAGGCGCCAGCGGGGCCGGACCTGCGCGCGGAGGTGTCGCGGCAGGTGGGCTCGGGGGCCAGACTTCCCTGACCTTCCAGGAGGGCTAAAAAATAGCACGCGACTTTAAAACCTATCCCAGAGCTATTCCATGTCTTGGTTTCAGGCTGTTTCGTTTAGTTGTTTTAGGTTTTTAGGCCTCCCGTGCTAAAAAATAGTTCTCTGGAAGGTCAGGGTTCTTGGAGCGGCTTGGAGGAAGGGAAGGGTGCCGAAGCCACTACTCGTCCCTCGTCGCCACGGCCGGATTCGCCTCGGAGTCCTGGTCGGAACGTACCCCGGG